>NC_069407.1:3323190-3373190 GCF_026875155.1 Cherax quadricarinatus | reverse complement strand
GTGCATTTCCTTCCTAAATCGCTTGACCAAGAAAAGGCTGTGGGCCCAGACAAGTTGAGCCCAAGATTGCTGAGAAATGTGCAGACCAGCTAGCAGCACCTCTAACTCGCATCTTTCAGCACTGCCTAGTGCAGTGTAAATGGCCCTCTCTGTGGAAAGAGGCAAATGTAGTCCCTGTTCACAAAAAGAAGAGCAGAGCAGAAATCAGCAACTATAGACCAGTGTCACTCCTGTCAATCACTGGAAAGCTCCTTGAGACAATAATCTCAAGACAAATGACAGAGTTTTTTGACTACCACTCACTACTTTGTGATCGTCAATATGGCTTCAGGAAAGGTTACTCTGCTGCTGATCTGTTGTTAAACCTCTCCATTAAGTGGCAGCAGTCACTGGATGAATCCAAAGTCAGCTGTCTGGTAGCACTGGGCATTGCTGGTGCTTTTGACCAGGTGTGGCACCAGGGTCTCTTAGCAAAACTTCAAGCACTGGGAATAGCAGGCTCTACGCTATGTCTCCTGAGTGATTACCTTCATGGTAGATCTCAATGGAACGGAATCAGCAAGACATCCTACTGGGGCAAGTGTTCCACAAGGAAGCGTGCTGGGACCATTATTATGGAATGTCTACTTCAACGACCTTCTTCATCTCATCCCAGAATCCCATGCATATGCAGACGACGGTACACTGACATTCACTTATCCAAGAGAAGAAATGCCAGCTGCTCTAAGCTACATCAATCACAAGCTAAGAGCTACATCAGCTTGTGGAAATAGATGGCAAGTAACATTTGCACCTGAGAAAATGCAAATGATGATGGTCTCTAGGCACCATGATAGTAATGCTGGTGTAGTAGTAAGGATGAATGGGAGGGTGTTGGCACCTGGAGAAGAAGCTGATATCCTTGGGATGAAATTTGACTCCAAACTAACCATGAAGAATCATGTTGTAAATCTTGCAAACAAGGCAGCCAGGAAGCTTACAACACTTTGCTGTATCTCGCATCTGCTTGACAGTAGGGGTTGCAAGATTCTGTACGAGGCACAAGTACGCTCACACCTTGAGTATGCTCCACTTTCTTGGTTTGCCTACCCCCCCTCTCATTTGTGACTACTTGACAGAGTACAGAACAGAGCAAGACGTCTCATCTCTTGCCTGGACCCATCCTGGATAGATCTGTCATTTCAGCAGAGCCTTCAACACAGGAGGGATGTGGGTGGCCTTACTGTTATGTACAAGGCCAATATTGTCAAAGTACCATACTTGGATCCACTTCGAGGACAGCGTGAAACAAGCTTTTATGCCACAAGATGGGCAGAAAGCAGCAACTTCACTCTGGTTGTACCCTTCTCCAGAACATCACTCCATCTGAGATCATATATACCCAGGATGAATCGAGTATGGAACACATTCGTACAGCATAATGATGTCAACGAGATAAAGTCAGCTGATCAAATAAAAATGCTGGCCCACAGTTGGCTCCAACTTCATCCTGTTCCCTACTTGTATGTCTCATAACAATAAAAATGCTTTCAAATGAGCTGATGTAGGTAACAGCTCTTAGCTTGTCAATAAAGTTAGGAATCCTTAACCTGTAAATAGCTGTCAATAAAGCTAGGGATCCTTAACCTTGTCAAACCCTGTATAAAAAAAAAAGAGGAGAAAGAGAAGAAAGAGGAGAAAGAGAAGAAAGAGAAGAGAAAGAAAGAGAAGAGAGAGAGAGAAAGAGGGGGGGGGGCAGTTGAGGCTGCAAGACTTGTTATGAGGCACAAGTTTGCCCACATCCTACATATGCTCCACTTTCTTCGACTGCCTGCCCCTCATCTCATCTGCGACATCTTGGCAGAACAGAGAGCAGAGCAAGAAGACTCATCTCTCATCTGGACAGACCTGACATTTCAGAAGAGCCTTCAACACTGGAGGGATGTGGGTGGCCTTACTGTTATGTACAAGGCCAATATTGTCAAAGTTTCACACTTGGTTTCACCCTACAGACAGAGAAATGTTGAGATTCTACACAACAATATGGGCAGCAAAAAGCAACTACACTCAGGATGTACCCTTCTCGAGAACATCAATTCATCTGAGATCATTTAGTCCTTGGATGACTGGAGTCTGGAACATGTTTGTACAGCATAATTACATCAGTGAAGTAAAGTCTGTTGACCAAATGAAATTGCTGACCCACAGATGACTCAAACTTTATCCTGCTTTCTATTTGTATATTTCATAACAATAAAAAGGCTTTAATAAAATGAGCTGATATAAGTAACAGCTCTTAGTTTGTTTATTAAGGTAGGAATCCTTAGCCTAACCTTGTAATACCCGTGTAAAAAAAAAGAGTGTGTGTGTGTGTGTGTGTGTGCATTTGTGTGTGTGTGTGTGTGTGTGTGTGTGCGTGTGTGTGTGTGTGTTGGCGTGTGTGCATGTATGCGTGTGTGCATGTGTGCGTGTGTGCGTGGGGTGTGCATGTGTGCGTGTGTGCATGTGTGCGTGTGTGCATGTGTGCGTGTGTGCATGTGTGCGTGTGTGCATGTGTGGTGTGCGTGTGTGTGTGTGTGTGGTGTGTGGTGTTGTGTGTGTGTGTGTGTGTGGTTGTGTGTGTGTGTCTGTGTGTGTGTGTCTTGTGGTGTGTCTGTGTGTGTGTCTGTGTGTGTGTCTGTGGGGTGTGTCTGTGTGTGTGTCTGTTTGTGTGTGTGTGTGTGTGTGTGTGTGTGTGTGTGTGGTGTGTTGTTGTGTGTGTGTGTGTGTGTGTCTGAGTGTGTGTGTCTGAGTGTGTGTGCATGCACACACAAACACACACACTTTATTCTGAGATGTTTTGTGTAATTACCCATCTTGTGTGTGTGTGTGCAAGTGCACATGCACACACATACAGTTTGTTCCGAGATGTTTTGTGTAATTACCCATCTTGTGTAAGTTAAAGTCTAATATCAACAAAAGAAAAAAAAAATATATATATATATAGTTAGACTTAGTTACCACTGTGTTTGCAGATACAGTATGAGCACTGTAAAATACATTAAAGTAATAAAACTGGCTTATTCTCATTAAGAGAAAAATACTGAAAGTTCAGAACCCTACTTCAAGATAAGAAAGTACCTCAAGTACTGAGTCATGGCTAGACTGCAGAAGTATAGAGAGATGTCTGAAGGGAGATGGGTGGCCTCAGAATCCTATCAACAATACAATTACTGTTTCATTTAGTTCTGCTGCTGGCAACCTGTCCAGCTATTGCCTTCAAAATTAAAAGAATTAAGTTACAAGCTTAAAGAGTAGTAATTTTAAAAGAAATATTTTCGACAATTAGCGGCACCACAACGACACTCAGTTTTACCATACTGGAGTCCTCTATTTCCTTTTGGCGTCTTCAGTATCAATTCACTCCTGCTTTCTTTTCTTTTCTCCGGAGTGAAACAACCCTCTTCCTTTTGTTCTGAAATTAAAATGGATTTAAATTTATATTATAATGATATTTATTACATACCTATAAAGAATCTACCTGATGGGTAGGTAACTGGTTTGTAATTCACACACACATGTAGTACTGTAATATTTTAATTATGTAAGCTTCACACACTGACAAAGCTCCAAGTGAGCAAAACATTTCCTCAATGGTCATCACTAAGTCTTTCAACTGCTGTAGTGCCACTCGTCTCCATATCATTAACCCTTTGACTGTTTCAGGTCCCTCTCTGAAACTGTCATTCTATGTCGCCAAATATTCGAAAAAAAAAAAAATTATTTTTTCTTATGAAAATGTTAGGAATATTTTTACTAGTGTTTTAAGCCTAAAAAAAAATTTTTGCCATCAGTACTTACCGAGATATAGAGCCGCAAAGTTTGCAGAAATTGACGTGCGTACGGCAACAGCGGCGACTGCCGCCCACCCGGTATTCTTTTATTTACTCTAATTCAAAGGTTTCTTGCATTTTTCAATATTTTCTTTTCCAGGTAACTTATGTGGCCTGTGAGACCAATGTAAGGTGCAGTTAGTTCAAATATTACACTCATTACTTAGACCACAACAATAACAGAACAAACTCAATCGCACTATAGTTTGTAGTAGTACCCTTTTATTTCACACAAACAAACATCAACGCACAATGTTTATTACTATGTTCCATAATATATTATACCATATTGTACAGTCACTAAACACTTCACTAGAACTAGCTAGCATATCTTATGAGTAACGCTTTTGAAACAGGTGTATAGCTGAGCGAGAGGCCACTTACACACTCCTCACATCCTACAAAGCGAGTGTCTCTGCGTGTTTGTGGGCGTTTTGCGAGTATACGCATACAATACAAACACCTCTTCTGAGCATTGAAGTGCACAGCAGTATAGGAGGCAGATGAATGGGGTAGTTGGACTCTACCAGGCCCCAAACGCTAGCACAGACGTCTGTGGAGCAGCTGGTCTAATTGCAGAGTTGCGCTTTTGTACTTTGACAATTATTTTAGTCCTGATTACTGACACAAGAGCAAAAGTTCTACGCGATATATTTGTGTTTTTGTTGGTCCTTTCAATTGTATATGTTTATAGGAAACATTATAGCATCTGTTAGACACAATCAACAAGATGAAAAAAAGTTGATTTACACAACTTATAACTCTGCGTTCCACAGTCTGCCAACCAATCTGCATGTCCCATTTGTCCACTAAGCGCATATATGAGGAATTTTGTAGTCATGACAGCAGCAGCTTTAGAATGGGTTCGAATTGGCCTCTGTTTTCCCTGCACTGGTGTACCACATTTCGTTTGTGTGAACTGATGTCACACAAAGTGACATCACGATGTCATTGCCCCGAAATCCATGCATTCTCCATTGGCGCACACAAGGCATGCACCTCCCCTCTGGCGAGTGCCAGCGTCAACCTGCAAATGTAAGATGTTTGCAACCCCCTGAATGGGTTACAATGAATATTATGTTATCTATCCAAGTATATTATCTTTCCTATAATTTTATATTGCTTATATTTGCGATAATAGATCTAAACGCAAATGTATGACTTTATATTTATTACTTTGGACTGTTTATATTGTTCTTTCGCTAATGTTTTGGATTGTATATAACCATGTGCTCAGATTAGCTTGACATGTCAAACATACTGTAATTACGCAAGTCGCTCGGAATACTACTGCCGGCTCTGAGCTGCAAGGTTGTTCCACTTACTAACACGTGATGCGAGGGGGGGTTTCTTCACCTCTCTAAAATTTGCAGTCTGCTGAGACTCGCTTGCTGTTGGACAGATTGTCTGTCTGACATCCTGCTCGAGACTCGCTTGCTGTATGGACAGATTGTCTGTCTCATTAATCCTTGTATAGTACTGTCAGAACTTTGATCACAGACACATTGTATAGAGTTTACGATGATTTTCGACTTGTACTGAGGTTGTTGTGTCCACCTAGACACTCGTGAGTTATCTCAGGACCTTAAGGCTATTGCTTCTGACCTAATTTTTTGTATCTGGTTCCTGTGTATTGTCACAGTCACAGTTTTTAACCTATGCTTGAACAAAGATACAGTATATGGGCGTGTTTGGTAACTTTTTGACATCTGCAGATGGTCCCCCAACTTAAGGTGTCGTTTATTATTTCCCAGATTCTGATTCGTGTCGCAGTTCGCGAACTTGAATATAGCATTGGCAAATGGGCTTAGAATTCTTTGTTGTTAAGCAGACTGTTCGGGTTGCCAGTCCGTTCCCACAAGAAGTTAGTTTTATTTGAGGACTTTTATGTCAGTCAACTTGTTTACAGTCTAACTCGTCGTCATGAGAGCATGCTAACTACTTTAAGAGCACTTAACAACGGCAGTACACACACTTGTACATATTTGTATATCTAATAAATGTTAATGTACCTGACGGTTACTTTAAGAGTTATATGTGTTTATCGTGCTTTTCAGCACAAATACTATGAACTCGAAGATTGAATTTTATTTAGATTGCTGTAATTAATTTACTTATAATAATAAAACACTAGAACAACTTACTACTTTAATAAATTTATTAAATATTTAATTCTCTATTAGTAGCCTACCATTTGTTATCCTAAAGCACTATTGAACCATACGCAAGTTTTAATGGATAATTGGACAAGGATACTGACTACTTGTTACGGAACACTCCAGTAACATGGCTGGATTGCTAGAAGGGCAGTCCTTTTCAGTATTCACTGGAGAACTCTAAGCCTTGTAGAAATCGCTTTTGTTTGTAACAAATGGGGGCCTGTCCGGGATGCTACTTGACCCCAGGTGTTAGGAGAAAATTGGTTCCAGTTTGACGAAATCCTAGTACTTCTATGGTCCAACATCGTACGAGTACTTTCCTAATCTGAAGACTTTGAGTTTATCCTTTACAACATACCAGGTAGAGTGAAAGAACCTACTGACAGTGCTCTAGTCCAAGGAGATGGAAATACTGTGATGAGCTCTAGCCTAAGACAACCAACCCCTAAAATTACTATTAAGATTATCGTTTCCAGTAATCACTCACTCGTAGTACAATTATTATTCGATGTAACCAAAGTGCCAACAGTTGATTGATACTCTGACTTTGTCTGAGTTAAGTATACATTAAAACTTCAACGTGTTGGCAAGTACCAAATATCTCGGTGTGGACGTATAACAGGAATTACCATCCGCTTGTAAACTGTCAGAGTCATTAAATAAAGATAAATGTTTTCCTGCTCATACAGAGATGTCTGATAGGATTCCAGATTCAAAAGCCTAGTGTCACGCTTAGGAAGTATGGCTCTATTTGACAGTTGAAACAGAGCAACCTAGAGCAGAAGTAGCCTCGTGTCTGAGCCTAGTGTAGCTACAAGGTTCGCGCTCGCTCTTCCTTCACTGACACTAAAGTACAAGATATACAAGCTGGTTAGTAATGACACAGCCTAATACTAATACAGTGTATACTACACCTGTATTTACCTTACCTAGACCAATCTAGACTCTCAATAGACGGCTGGACCAAGGTCCCGACCTAAGACCGTCCAATCCATGTAATTCATCCTACTCCTCCATTACCCACTGGTCCTATCTCTCAGAACATTATGAGAGTTTGAACGCCTCATAATGTGCAAGACCCCCCCTCCTGCACAAAATTAAGCGCACAGAGGAGAAATGACGAACGACGATTTCCAAAGCGAAAATGTTCCGTCTGGGTATACAACAGACTGATAGATCACAGGACACATTTAATTGGCAGAAAGCTGAATAAAATACAAAAAAAAACAATCCATGGTTCCTAAGTTATTTATGAAAGTGACTTCAGACACCCTCTTTTGGCTGTGTTTGAGAACGCAGGACGTGCTAGAACAGGCCACGGAAAGCACTGGCAAGCATTGCATCATACTGCTTTGACAGGAAGAGCTCAAAACTTGTACAGCTGGCTATTTCGCATTTGCCAAGTACATTTAGTTATGAACCTGTCAAACAAACTAATCTAGAGACGTATAACTTGTTACCTTAATAAACAAGAGCATTTCGGACAGTTACAACGACTCAAAGATCAAACTTGTGTAGCGTTCTTGCTCGTGAGAAAAAGTTGCATTTAAGAGGTGGTGATAGAGCTGAGCTAAATGTAACAACTATGACACCTTGTTCATTGTTACTACACGAAGAGTTTTATCAAAAGTATGCCTGCTGAGCATACAAGAATAATCTGATCGTCATCCTACCACAGATATCTGGAAACTGCAGCATTAGCAGACAATTACGAAATTTCTCACAACCTTGTACGTACTAAAACACAACAGAAAACAAGGTAACTAAAGATTGTCCTAGAAATTGGCACCTAAATCCACTAGCTCATTGCCCGGCCTTATGTACCGCTAACTGTAACTTCTCTTACATTTACCAGGGAAAACTCACAATCCTGAATACTGTCTCTGTGAGCTAGACCGAAATCTGGTGATCGATAAGAAGAAATTTACATCGAGTGCCTATTGTAACAGAGAAAGGACATACTATATGAGTACAGCTATAAGTTTAGAAAGGATAAAGAGAAACAGTCGTGCGCATTGGCGCCCCCACTCAAGTCGTATCCTCTTCCGTGCAACAAAGACCATCCAAAAGGCCTACAGCAATGCTCTGAACCTACGGTTTAGAATAATGTTACTCAGGAAAGATGACTAGCATCAAAAGTGTGGTCTGACGAAAAGATTTCGTTCATCGATGATTCCCATACTTTCGAGAGATAAAGTAGGATTTGACTAACTCACATCTAACGTAGAGAATTTCTTTCATAGAACACTGGCCGTTATCTCACTTTATTAAGAGAAGATGTACAGCCCCATAACTGATGATACCTATTGCAAGCTAGATGTATTTGTTAGAAGCCTACGGAGGGGCTGTTCACTAGAAAAGTGCCGCTTCACAAAGTTTTTATTGAACACCTATTATACTCGGGTTATTATTTCATTGGGTATATCCATGTGAATGTCCCATCAGGTCCAGGTGGACTTAGTTGATAGGGAACGATATCTTTTCATGCCAGGTATATGTTAAAGAACCATTTAATGATACTAACACTGATGATACTTATGCCATTAGAAGCTTAGTGAGAGAAACCTATTTCTTTCTCTCAGCGCAATTACTAGAGCTATGTCAATAGTGATACACGTCAACCACTTCCTTGTCCTCCTGTTGATTAGAGGAAGACAATGTCTATAGGGGTTGAAGTAATGTTAGAGTTCTAGTGACGCTCTGTCGCCCCGATCATTAACACTGACTCCCCCCGGTCAACACCAGTCATGACACAACTGACGTTAAATTTCTTACACATGATGATTTAATCAAGGATCAGTATTGTTGATCAGTTCACTGGAACGACTGAAGATATAGCAGTTACTGAGCAGTGAAGGCAAGTATCTCGATAAAGGTTACTATATAGTTAATGGTGTACTGATTGAGAAAACTCCATGTAAGTTTTGTCAGCTGATAGTGTTTCTGTCCACCACAGTCAAGCATCTAGCCAGTGTTCCCAGTTACATATCGATGAACAGGCCATTGATTTTTGCTCACAATGTGCCCAAAGGAAGGACACTTGGGGGTGTCAAGAAGACACTCGTCAAAGTGGCAAACATTTTACTTGTGCCAAAGATGAAGGAAACAGTAGCTTGATAGCATGTCAGACGTTTGCCACGTGTGTCAAGTGACAGGCAAGCCAGCTGCCACACGACCTCCTACCATGCGACCTCTCATGCCTATCACCGTGCATTTGAAACCATTCTCTCTCCTATTATTGATGTGTTTTGCCTTTGCCTAGACACCCAAACTCGGAACCAATACTTATTTACTGATTGTGGACGCATGCAACTACGTATCCCGTAGCTACTTTCCTATGAGCAAAAATTAATGCTACAGATTCTCTGTCGAGCGCTTGAAGACACTTTTTTCTCACAGGTTGGGATTGCCACAGAGTAGATACACACATCAGCATCCATGGCGATCTAACTTCATGTCCTCACTGATCTTCGAGAAGCATAAACCCCTACCTAGGAATCAGTCTGATAACTCAACCACTTTCTATCCTCCAACAGAGCCACTAATGTTGCTCTAGAAGATTTCATCAGACACTGAAGATCCATGATGCGAGCTTTTTGTTAACATTTTTTCTAAGACTGTGGGATGCAGGGTGGAAGAATACCATTTCTTCTCTTCGCTATGAGAGAAAGTGATCAAGAAAGTCTCGGATTTAGTCCGTTTGAATTCTATTCGGCACACCAAGTGGCGTGGTCCTCTCGTCAGTGTTAAAAGACGTGTGGACAGAAAATCAAATCCATCATTGAGACTTCACCTCCTTCATTGCAGCAACATTTGCAGCCCTAGAGAGCTAGCTTGAAAACCTAGTTTCAGCCATCTAGAATGACGCAAAATTATGACAAGCGTGCTGTCCTCGTTCTTTTAAAGCAGGGGGCTGTTAAGGTTGATGGCTCGGAAATTAGTACCATGTCACATGCGTTCAATCCGAGCGAGCTGTGATATGAGACCCCTGGAAGTTAGAGCGAAATCAGCTTAGGCGTACGTCAATTATATGTTTGGTACGTACGCCTGGGAAAAAGAAAACTAATCATGTGTACCCATTAAACTCAGTTCTCAAGCATACTACGCAAGTCCTCTCCCTACTACTTTCTATTCTTCACCTAGGACAGAGGAAGAAAACGTCATGTCCTACCTGACATCTCTTGAGGTATAGAGGGTTCGTTAAGGAAAAGTTCAGTGACTCAACAATCACTAGACAATTTTTCTTAGTAACCTTTGGAATCGAATACAAGCTGGTCTGATATTAAAAACATGATTTATTGAATTTCCCTGAATTGTTCGGTGATGGTTCCTAAACGTTGTCCTCTGGTGTTACATACGTTGATGTTACAGGAGCATCACCCATTAAGCAATCACATATAGGATGAGTCCAACAAAGCATAAAGCAATTGAGAGAAGAGGATGAATTTTTCTGTTATCTCATGGACTTATTGAACGCAGTAAAAGTCCATGGGCATCTCCTGACTAATTTTAGTGCCTAAACCTGACGGTAGTTTTCAGATGTGCACTTGATATACAGGAAAGTGAACTCTGTCACCTTGCTGATGGATATCTCAACCTCGCTTGACGACCTATGATCGTGTGTCAGGAGCCAGTTTGTCCAGCCGTTTAGATCTCTTATCGATGCTATTATCAAGTCCCGCTTACTGAAACGTGCTCAAGAAATAACTGCTTTAACTGTTCAAGGATGGATTGTATAACTACCTCATCACCCCTTCCGGACTTATGTAACGGGCTTTCTTCATTCTAGCGTATAATGAACGCGTTGACCCACACTTAGAAGAGGTAAGAAGCCTACCTTGACGACTTAGTAGGTGTATAGTGCACGAGTGGGGAACAGCACTTGACGCGTCTCAGAGCATTGTTTTGAAGAGACTGGCGCACTACACACTACACTGTTAACATAGCGAAAATGAGTTTTGCTCTCCGGTCAAGCAAGATAAACCTATCTAGGCTTTTGTATCGGCACCAAGGTGAACGTTGCTCCTATTGAGGCTAAGGTTCGTGCAATTTCTGCTTTTCCCAGTGCCACAGATAGATAGAGTCGACACACACCAGAGATTTCCTGGGTATGGCAGAGGATATTATCGCAGGTTCTGTCCAAACCTTTTCTCAATTGGCACTCCTTCCTGAGGCATACTAGTAGCAAAGTTCAGTTCACCTACAAGAGTGATTGGTTCACGACTCCGATCAAAAGGTTGAAACGTTTGGCTCTCCTCTGCTCCAGTGATGAAAATACCTCCTTTCAATACTTCCCTTCTATTTATTCACATATAGATCGAGTGCTGATGCAATGTGGGTGCTGGTGCCTGCCCTCAACATCTACATCCACTGACAGTCTCCATCCAATATGTTACTAATCATCTCAAGTGCTTAAACGACACCAGAAAAATTATGCCACTATTGAGAAATAAGGCTCCTAGCTCTTGTGGTGTCATTGGGAACATTCTTTGACGGGAATTGGCACTTCCCCATTTAAATTAACGTTTTTACTGACCACAATCCAGCTCACCATATAAACACATGAAGAGTAAGAGTGCTAGGATCATGAGTTGGGCCTTCTCAGAATCCAACCTTAAATCTATGTAGCATAACACACATAAGTGGTCATATGTAATGTAATTGCTGACGCTCTGTCCTCGTCCTTAATAATTATCAGTTACATTAAATTAACGTAATTTTATGCCGCAAATACCTTTTGTTCCTTGCTGAAGACAAATTCAGTAAAGTAACTTTTAATCCACCTCCAGCCCATATGTAAACTTATATACTCATGGCAATGTCTAATTGATTATATTTATATAATTCACAGTAAGTGTTGGTGTGAGGGAGTAGACAAGCTGAGTGTTGAGTGATAGTGTGGTGCGGGTGATGTACTGCGAGACGCAGCACTGTCCCTGCCGCAGAACCCCCCGCCCTCACTACACACGCTAAGCTTGTTTCATACTCAATGTCATACTGCCGTCGCATTCCCACAACCACTACAAAAGAGTGGAATGCGTCTCCTCAAACTATGGAATCAAGCTCAACGTCCTCTTTCAGCGCTATCCTGTCTCTACACTGCTGTATATAACCCCGAGAATGCAGAAAATACGATACGTGTCCTAGCCCAGTTATGGCATATCCTAGTGTCTGAACGCTGTGAATTGTAGTAGTGCTGTGCACAAAGAGACTCGGATTAATCTTTAATGAAATGAGTAACCAGAAATATTGGGCGAATAGAGCATTCTGCAACACCAGTCTACCCTCTGTCCGTGTTGGGTGGGGTGTTGCAACCCGCTGAATGGGTTACAATGATTAATTATGATATATATAATACTATATTATCTTTTCATATAATTTTATATTGCTTATAATTTGCGATCATAGCTAAATCGCACACACGTATGAACTTAATATATTAATATTGCACTTTCAATTGTTATTTAGCTTATGATGTTACGGTCAAGTACTAAAAACTGGTGCTCATTAGGCTTGATGTCAACTACTGTAATTATCGCTTGACGCTCGTTATACTAGCCGGGCTTCTGATCTTGCCAGTTGTCCACGAAGCTATCACGTGATCGAGGGTGGGTGACTTCACCCTCGGGAAATTTGTCGTCTGCTGGAGACTCGCTTGCTGTTTGGGACGAGATTGTCTGTCTGACAGTCTTGTCTCCGAGACTCGCTTGCTGGTTGGACAGATTGTCTGTCTCATTATTCTTGTTATTCAGTAGAACTTTGTTCACATAACATTGTATAAGACTATAGTGATTTTCAACGTTGTACTGAGTTGTGTGTCACATAGACACACTGATTATCTCAGTCCTAGCTATAGCTTCTGACCTAATTTAGTACTGGTTCGCTGTGTATTGACGCACAGTCACAGTTTTACCTATGCTGAACAATGATTCAGTTATTAAGGGAGTGGTTTAACTTTTTGTGAGATCGCAGATGGACCCTACATATGTCGTATATATTTCCCAGTACCATGATTCTGTGTCGCGCGCTTGATATTGCAATTGCTATTGGGCCTAGCATTCTTTGTTTGTTCAAGCAGACTGTTCGGAGTTGCGCAGTCTTCAAGAAGTTAGTTTAATCTGAGGACTTTGTCAGTCCACTTGATTAAGGTCTTATTCGAGTCTTGAGACATAGCTAACTACTAGAGCCATACCCGCATACACACACTTGTACATAGTTTGTAATATCATATTAAATGTTAATAAAACATGACTGTACTTAAGTAATTATAAATGTGATATGTCATTCAGCACAATAATATTGAAACTCGCAGAGATTGATTTTATTTTGATTGCGGTAATTATTTAACTTTAATACTAAACTCCGTAGACAACTTACTACTTAAAAAATTTATTAAATTTTAATTTCTCTAGTTAGTAGCCTACCAGTTTGTAATCCAAAAGCACTATTGAACCATACCTGAATATGAATGGATAATTGGACAAGGAAACTGACAACTTGTACGAAAACCCCGTAACAGGCTGGATCCTAGAAGGCAGTCCTTTCTAGTAATCACTGGAGATCTCTAAGCTTTTAAATCGCGTTTTTTTGTACAGTTTGCGATAACCACGCACTGTGCCACACACGTCTGTCAAGTTCACTCGCAGAAATCACTGAGTAAGGGGCTATGTTACCCAGTATCAGTAAAAACATTTGCCCCTTACCAAATATGGTTGCCCTCATTGTTTCGAACCACAACAACCAGAAGATACCCAATAACTTCCATGGTATCTCTCAAAGTATTACTGCCCATGACAAATAATATCTAAAACAAGACCACTTCTGCAATCTTACACAGACAAATAGCTTTAAACCAAAGCGTTTCCTCTTGCTTGGTAAATATTTGCCCTGAATGAGAGTCTTCCCTTTGAAGAAACTCAAGACTCATCAATAACAAGCTTCCTAGTATAGGGATAAGAAATACATCGCAGCACTTTTGTTTCAGGTACATAAACCACATTTCTTATCTTATATAACCTGGTCGCTTCTGTCAGGCCTGGTTTGTCTGAAAAGTGGGTAACATCCCTACAGTATCCGGATACGATTGACACCTATAATGTCACTAAAACCTGGAGTTGAAATTCAGCGACTGTTTGGTCCAGTATGGGTGAAGTGTGCTTCATACACATGTGGCATAACATTATTTGTGGCAAAAAACATTACATCTCTGCCACAGATGTTCTCCTTCCACTTGTGTAGCGGCGCGTGAATTTAGGGTGAGAGATTGTAATTTGCCATGGTGTAATCACAGTATGTATTATTTAGTTCCCTACAATATGTCCATCAGGGGTTCATCGAAAAATAAGCTCAAAGCAGACCAGTTCACGTCCATGGTTCCGCAAGTTGGACAAGAAGGCTTTATTCCACTATTGTGTTTTCATCAAAGTCAATTGTGACTGGGGCCCAAACACGTCACCGCCTGCCAATCCCCAGATGCGGTCTGCTGTTGGGTCTGGATATTGAACCTGTGTGTTGTGGCTGTGCAGGTTGAGGTTGGTGCAGGTTGTGGCAGCGAGGTGTAGGGTGAGGCTGGATGTACTGCTGATGGTCACACGTGTGAGGCTAGTAATCTGGGCCGGGGAAGGTGCCCCTGGTGCCGTGCCACCCTCACTCATCACCACATGCCTCCTCCCTCACTAGTCACGTCATATCCCACACCCCATCGTTACAATATCGTCCTCTTCACATCAGGTCGTGTGTTGGGCCACGGATGTCTCCAAGAGTTTCTTGCCTTCCTTGAATGACATGATAATGAAACACTACCAGACCGCATGCATTACGTCGGTACCATAATGTCGCTTCACATGGGGAATATTCTCACTCTCGTCACTAGAACTGCTTTCAATACCTTGAATCACAACACTATCAATAATCACTATCACTGCTACATCTCCTGGGTGTGTACACGACCAAATAGTTTTCTCTTTCGTCCGTACAGGCGAACAGTCGACGCGAGAACGCTGCTCTGCACAGCACCGAGGTCGGAGGATGTGGTCATTCCTGGGATTTCAGCGTCTCTCATTTCGTGTATCCTGGTACACTTTTTCGGAAACCACTCCATCTAGAAAACCCTTGAAATCACTGTCACTGACACGTTCATCGAGAGAGTCTTAGCGGCTCAATCACTTGGGAACAAAGACCACAATCCGCACCGAGGAGTGAGGTACTTCTTACGATAGCATGGTGAAACAGACTGACAATCAGGGCGTTTCCACAATGGCACCGCAGCCCTAGCATTTTGTGTTTGCACAGGGTGCATACAACAGACCCACTGAGACCCATTCTCTCCCGTGTAGGCCACCAGCCTTTGGCGCTCGATTTGAAGCGCCAGTACCTAGAATTTGCGTCATAAAGATAAATAACTAGCAGAAACATTGGCTCGTCGACGTAGTTATACGTCGGAAAACAGTCAAAGGGTTAATAAGAAAAGCTTTATATAAGAACCCCTTAAACCCCCTTTTTTTTTGGGCTCATTCTTACAAAGGGAGCAAGAGCCACAACCAACTTGTATGTACCACAGTGAGAGAAGTACAACTGCCACGGTGGAAATGCTGGCAGCTTGGAGGGTCATTTGAATTATAATCTGCACCATACCCTCCAAGCACAATCTATTGAATGCATGCCCGAGCTGTTTCAATTTTAGTGGCAGACGGTCTGGCGTCTAATAATGCCAAGAAATAATTGATAGGGGCCAAAGTGAATCTGATTGTGGATAGTTCAAAGACAATACTAACTCCCCATCTACAGTACTTACGTATCAATGTCTCTAATTTGGCCCACAAGAAGAACTGCGCTGTAGCACTTGTCCAAGAATCCAAGACGAGGCAAAAGTGTTTTTAGGTAAAAGGTCCACGGATTGTAAGTGTCTAGCACAAAACTGGGCTCTATCTTTGAGTCACACGCACTAGTGAGTGCTCATGCGACGGACGAAAGTTGTGCACTAACACATACTCGCGCTCGCCGTCTATTGAACTGGTATTTTTCTCTCCCTAGTCCACATAGACCAATTCTAACTGTCCTCACTAACAAACACAGATAAACACGAAAAAAAACAAGGATGCGATGAGGGTGGGGGGGGGGGGGGGGGGGTGAGTATTACAGCTGAGTGCCTCCAAACGTAGATCTACGTTTTCTACATTTACTCTGCCGCTCAAATAAGGCACGATTGGCCTGAGATGCCTTGTCACGCACAGACAGGGTCTTCCACATCAGTGTAGTGCAGTATTAAAAAATCTGGGACTCACTTAACACCTGTGGGAGGCACCATTTAGAGCAACCACTCAGCAACACCAAGGATTCTACCAATTGTCATGTCGTATTAACACTGCTATATGAGTGCAATATCTGGAGACCCTTGAAGTTTAGTGGTATTGAGGTGGATGTGGGCCACAGTGGTATGCAGAATGTCAAAAACCTCGATAATAACCATGGTGCGACACCTTTCAATTTTTGGTACCAAGGGTGGGGTGGGGGGGGGGGGGGTGTTATTTCTCTTTTTCTATTTGGTCATTGTCCAATCCTGCCTAGCTATGTCTTTACAGTCTCATATAGCCACTAAGTAAGAAAGCACAATTTGCTGGAATGTGTAATTTGTGATTCAGCAGGCTGGCTGGCTGCTGACTTGCGCTGCATCACTATCTCCATACTGTCTGTCTGTATATGATCTCTACTCTCTGTCTGTCTCCATACGTACACATACATATAAATACAATTATATTTTTTCTACTCAACAAGTCTGGTCACACTCTCCCACAACGAGGCAGGTGACCCAATCAAAAGAAAGATAACTCCCCAAAAACAAATACATGCATCAATTCAACACTTTCACCCACTCACCCATAATCACTGCATTGCAGAGTGCTCGAAATACAAAACGGTTAGTTTCGAAGCATATACCGTACTCGACAGATACACAATCAATATCCTCGGCCACACTGCAATACACAAACCACCTCCTTTAAAGTGCAGGCATTGTCTTACGACTCCCAGTTTCCCCGGACCATACAGTCGTACAATATGAAAAATAACCGGTTTTCACACCCACAATCCACTCATCACTAATAGTACCCTGCTCACACTCCAACAGATGTCAGGTCTCGCAAGTATCAATCGATCTGTCAATTCACTCTCGTACTAATCACTCACTGCACGCTTGCTGGAAGTCCAAGCCCACACGACCCACACAAACCCTCCTTTACCCCTCACATTTCCACCCTTTCGAGGACGACCCCTACCCCTCTTCCATCCCCAATACAGATCTAGTGTAGCCTTCCATGTCATTCTACATGATCCATTCATCTAATGTACCAAATCCAGCCTCTAACAACCCCTCTTCGGCCCCTCTGACTAATGCTTTTATAACTCCACACATTCCTCATAATTTCCACACTCTGAATTTTCTGCATAATATTTACACCACAGCATTGCCCATTAGACAGGACCTCTCCACTGCCTCCACCGTCACCTCGCTGCATGCATTCTATACAACAAATGGCCAAGCACTCACCTCCTAACAAGAGTAGTATGACACTGACTATAGCTTTCATAACTTCTTCCGCTTCTTATTCCTCCATAGAGTACTAATTTGACTCTCATACAATACCTCAATGCACCTCACTCACTCTTTCTTCCCTCATCATAATTCTATGAATAACCTCATCCTCTAAATCCATCCGCCGAACCACGTCCACACCACATTACTGAAAAGCATTCACTCTTCTTACCATACTCCTCCTCCCCCAACTTGATACTCCAATTTTTCATTATCCTAAATCATTAGATATCCTCTCATCACCTTACTCTTTTCATGTTCACTTCTGTCACAACTATTCTACCTATACACATTCATTCTCTAACTCATCCAACTAACCTTGGATGCAATTTTTCCTTTAGAAATCTCTCATAAGCACAGTATCATCAGACAAAAATTACACTGTTCAATTCCCATTAGGAATTGATTCCCACAGTAATTTAATCCCCCCCTCACCCGAACACCCTAGCAGGTTACTTGTCTTTTACAACCAATCATAAGATATAATATAAACACGCTCAGGTGACTATTACACATCCCTGCTAAGACCTACATTTACCGGGAAGTTTCTCACCTCTCTTCTACACATCCGCTCAACTGATCCTCACAATCACTCAAAAAAAGCTCTTTAGCAGCATTTAGTAACAGCTTAGCCACCTATTCCATACATACTTGCCACTCTGCTCACATCACTGGGCCTCTATCCACCTATCAATATGCCCTTTCAACAAATCCATAAATCAATAAAAACTACACCATACCTTTCATCTAAATACTGTTTCACATAATGCTTCAATGTAAACACTTGATCACACATCCCTACCCCCATCTGACGCCTCTTGCTCGTCACATTCTACATTCTGACTTACCTCTACATTCTTTCAATTATACCCTAAACGTATACTTTTTCCTGGTATAAGCTCAGTAAACTTATTCCTAATACATTTTTACAATCTCTTTGTCCCTTTCCTTCTAAAGGTACTATACATGCCACCCTCCGACCATCCCTAGTACCTTCCCCTCTTTCATACATTTACATTAACCTTTGAGGGTCGACAGGCCTCTCCGAAACTCGTTCTCAGGGTCTGGAAACCAATTTTAAACAAAAAAAAAAAATTATTATTCACTTATGAAAAGAAAGACGAATCTTTACTTCCGCTCACATAAAGCCCCCCCAAGTTTGAACTTTGGATAGAAACACTTCACGGACTTATGCTCTCGCAAACGTTAGCGGTCTGCGGCGATGTTTCCGCCATCGGCGAATCTCCCGCCCCCGCCCATTTGAGCCACATTTCGGCCAATTTCACTGTACTAGTCGAACAAACACAACATGAATATTGCCTAAGAACTGCCATTTTTTCGTATCGAAAGGATGGCAAGAAACCCACTCATTTTCATGACAATTCAACTATCCCGTACAGATTGCAGAATTTAGCAATTTTTGCCCAATTTATCATTCACACAAATTTCACACGATGCCAATTTCCGCATAGGGTCCAAGGGAACAAAAATAAACATAGAAAGACATTCCTGCACTAATATGACATTTCCTCTAGTCATTCAGTCGCTTCTCAAGCCCCTCTTATATCTTTGGCTTTGCCACTTTGAATTTTTATCTCACAAAAAATATAAGATTATACTGTCTATGGCAGACTACTGTATTAGTGTAAAAAATGGTATAACTATTATAGGTGGCACTTTGAAGAATATTAGACTCACCAGTAGACGTGTATTTGCACGCTTGGCACCGATTTGTTTACTTTTACAAGTTGTACAAATCGAACATTTCTGCTACTTTGCGCTCAAATTCCACACCACCTTTCTTCTGTAAAACCAGTCAAAATCAAATCCATTTCTGTAATAAGTCATGCCCAATTACTCTACAAAAGACACAAGCAAAAACTAGAATACAAAACAATGAACTACCATACGAAAAAATACTACTGCAAAGTCGCTGATTTATTAAAAAAAAAATGGGTCAAAGTTTTTTTTTTTCTCATTATGCACTGTGTTATGCAGGATATATTAGACACACAGCACACTGTACCACATAACCCATTCTTTCATATGAAGGCCTCCAGCTTTCCTCCCACTAGATATGAGGCCGCTAAATTTAGTGAGACTATACGTCAAAAACCCCTACACCGTACGACGTACTAGTACGACGAAACCCTCAAAGGGTTAAACAAAGTACCAACCACTCCAACACTATATCCCCCCCTGCTTTAACATTTCTGTCATGATCCCATCAGTTTCCAGCTGGCTTTACCCCCTTTCATTCTACTTAATGTGCCTCACGTACCACACCAACTTACATTCTGCTCTACTAACACTCCTAAAAGATGGTAATACCTCCCTGGCCATGCATGAAATTACCGCCTCCCTTTCTTCCGTTAACATTTAAAGTTCCTCAAATATTATATCGCCATCTACTTACTACCTCCCTCCTCCCCATGCTACTAACTCACCCCTACTCTGGTTGTTTAACTGACACCAATCTATTCGCCAAATATTCGAACACGCGAAAAAAAAAATCATTTTTTCTATGATTCAACAGTTAGGAATATTTTTACTAGTGTTTTAAGCCTACAAAAAAATTTGTTGCCATCAGTAAGTCTTACCGAGATATAGAGCGCAATCATCAAAATGACGTACGTACAAGCAAACCGCGGCGTACTAGCCCGCCCACGCCGGTAATTCTATCTATTTACACTCTAATGCAAAGGTTTTTCTTCATTTTTCATATTTTTTTCCAGGTAACTTATGTGGCCTGTGAGACCAATGTAAGGTGCAGTTAGTTCAAATATTACACTCATTACTTAGACCACAACAATAACAGAACAAACTCAATCGCACTATAGTTTGTAGTAGTACCCTTTTATTTCACACAAACAAACATCAACGCACAATGTTTATTACTATGTTCCATAATATATTATACCATATTGTACAGTCACTAAACACTTCACTAGAACTAGCTAGCATATCTTATGAGTAACGCTTTTGAAACAGGTGTATAGCTGAGCGAGAGGCCACTTACACACTCCTCACATCCTACAAAGCGAGTGTCTCTGCGTGTTTGTGGGCGTTTTGCGAGTATACGCATACAATACAAACACCTCTTCTGAGCATTGAAGTGCACAGCAGTATAGGAGGCAGATGAATGGGGTAGTTGGACTCTACCAGGCCCCAAACGCTAGCACAGACGTCTGTGGAGCAGCTGGTCTAATTGCAGAGTTGCGCTTTTGTACTTTGACAATTATTTTAGTCCTGATTACTGACACAAGAGCAAAAGTTCTACGCGATATATTTGTGTTTTTGTTGGTCCTTTCAATTGTATATGTTTATAGGAAACATTATAGCATCTGTTAGACACAATCAACAAGATGAAAAAAAGTTGATTTACACAACTTATAACTCTGCGTTCCACAGTCTGCCAACCAATCTGCATGTCCCATTTGTCCACTAAGCGCATATATGAGGAATTTTGTAGTCATGACAGCAGCAGCTTTAGAATGGGTTCGAATTGGCCTCTGTTTTCCCTGCACTGGTGTACCACATTTCGTTTGTGTGAACTGATGTCACACAAAGTGACATCACGATGTCATTGCCCCGAAATCCATGCATTCTCCATTGGCGCACACAAGGCATGCACCTCCCCTCTGGCGAGTGCCAGCGTCAACCTGCAAATGTAAGATGTTTGCAACCCCCTGAATGGGTTACAATGAATATTATGTTATCTATCCAAGTATATTATCTTTCCTATAATTTTACTTCAATACACTATCTGCTATCATCAGGTGTTTGTACACGACCAAATAGTTTCCTCTTTCGTCCTGGTACAGGCGAACGTGAACGTGAACAAGCCGGCACAGCACCAGAGGTCGAAGGTGTGGGTCATCTGGGTTTTCGTCTCTATTTACGTTATCCTGGGCACTTTTTTCGGTAACACTCACTTGAAAACCCTTGAATTCACTGTCACTGACACTTTCATCGCTGTTAGAGCTATCACTTGGGAACAAAAGACCTCCAATCCGCCGAGGAGTGAGGAACTTCTTACCGAGAGGCATGGTGAAAATGGACTGACAACATGGCGTTCCCACAATGCACCGCTAGGTCCCAGATTTTTTTCACAGGGTGCACACCGACCACTGAGACCCATTCTCTCCCGTGTAGGCCTACCAGGCCTTTGGCGCTCGATTTGAAGCCGCTAGAATTTGTGCGTATAAATACGTCAGAAACATTGGCTCGTAAGACGTATTTATACGTCGGAAACAGTCAAAGGGTTAATAAGAAAAAGCATTATATAAGAACCTAACTTTTGCTCTTTCTTACAAAGAGCAAGCCACAACCAGACTTGAGTCACAGGGTAGGAAGTACAATGCCTGGTGGAAATGCTGCAGCTTGGAGGGTCATTTGAATTATATCTGCACATTCCTGCCAAGACAACTATTGAATGAATGCCCGTGAATGTTTCAATTTTTAGTGGAAGACGGCTGGCGTATAATAATAAAAAAATATGTGATAGGGCCAAAGTGAATCTGATTGGTGAGTTCAATGCAATACAAACTCCCAGTACAGTACTTAAGTATCAAATGTTCTATTGGCCCACAAAAACTAAGGTAGACTTGTCCAAGAGATACATGACGAGGCAAAGTTTTTTAGGTAAAAGGTCCACGGTTGAATTGTACACAAAACTGGGCTATACTTGAGCACATACAGTGCTCATAACTGAAGAAGTTTTCACTATCACTACTCTCTCGATTCTATTGACTGGTATTTCTCTCCTAGTCACTTAGACCATTAACTGTCCAAACAATGATCTACGTTCTTACTGCTAGTGCTCCAAACGTAGATCTACGTTTTATTTTTCCTGCCTCCAAATAAGGCACGATTGGCCTGAGATGCCTTGTCAGCACAGAATGGGTCTTAACACTCAGTGTGTGCAGTATTAAAAAATCTGGGACCACTTAACACCTTGTGGGAGCACCAGTTAGAGCCAACAGCGCAGCAAACACCAAGGATTCACCAATGTCATGTCGTATTAACACTCCCTTTTAAGAGGAAAGTGATGGTGACCCTGAGTTTAGTGGTTTTGAGGTGGATGTGGCCACAAGTGGTTGCAGAAATGTCAAAAACCTCGATAATAACCCATGTGCAACACCCTTTCAATTTTGGTACCACTGGTAGTGTCATCCTGCCTAAATGTCTTACAGCCTATGCCCTAAGTAAAAAGAAACAATTCTGGAATGTGTAATGTGTGTTCAGTAGGCTGGCTGGCTGGCTGATTGGCTGTCACTATCTCCATCTGTCTGTCTGTATCTATCTCTATCTCTGTCTGTCTCATAGGTACACATACATAAATACAATTTTTTTTTTCTTCAACAAGTCGGTCGTCTCCCACCGAGGCAGGGTGACCCAATAAAAAGAAAGAAAATCCCCAAAAAGAAAATACTTTCATCATTCAACACTTTCACCACACTCACACATTATCACTGCTTTTGCAGAGGTGCTCAGAATACAACAGTTTAGAAGCATATACGTATAGAGATACACAACATATCCCTCCAAACTGCCAATATCCCAAACCCCTCCTTTAAAGTGCAGGCATTGTACTTCCCATTTCCAGGACTCAAGTCCGACTATATGAAAATAACCGGTTTCCCTGAATCCCTTCACTAAATATTACCCTGCTCACACTCCAACAGATTGTCAGGTCCCAAGTATCATTCGTCTCCATTCACTCCTATCTAACACGCTCATGCACGCTTGCGGGAAGTCCAAGCCCCTCGCCCACAAAACCTCCTTTACCCCCTCTTTCCAACCCTTTCGAGGACGACCCCTACCCCTCTTTCCTTCCCCTATAGATTTATATGCATTCCATGTCATTCTACTTTGATCCATTCTCTCTAAATGACCAAAACCAAACCTCAACAACCCCCTCTTCTGCCCTTACTAAATGCTTTTTTTAACCCCAACCCCTTTTCCCCAATTTCCACACTCTAAATTTTTCTGCAAAAATTTTTTAAACACCACACATTGCCCTTAGACAGGACACCCCACTGCCTCCAACCGTCTCCCGCTGCTGGAAATTTACCCCCCAAAGTTTCACACCCCTATAAGAGTGTTGGTACCCCTAATTTTCATACATTCCTTCTTTGCCTCCTAGTTTAACGTTTTTTGACTCTACATATCCTCAATCACCACTCACCTTTTTTTCCCCATCAATTCATAAATTAACCTCATCCTTCTAAATCCATCCGCCGACAGGGTCAACCCTAAGAAATCTGAAAAAAATTCATTTCTTCCCATACTCCACCCCCCCAAAATTTGTATCCAATTTTTTTTCCTTTATCTAATCATTTAAATACCCTCATCACCTTACTCTTTTCTAGGGAACTTTAAATTTCTCCCTTTCCATTTTTTTCCCAAAACCCAAAATTCCACAAACCCTTTTGCAATTTTTTTTTTTAGAACTCCCATAAGCAAATTTAATCATCAGAAAAAAATTAACTGTTAAATTTCCCCCATTTTGAATTTGTTTCCCCCAAATGAAAAATTTCCCACCCCTCCCCGAACACCCTAGCATTTATTTTCTTTTAAAACCCCCCATCTATAAAATATTAAACAACCATGGTGACATTCCCACATCTCTAAGACCTACTTTTTCCGGGAAATTTTCCCCCCCCTCCTTCTACACACCCTAACCTGGCCCCCCACTATCCTCATAAAAGCCCTTTTTTCAGCATTTAGTAACTTACCACCTTTCCATATACTTGCAACATCGCCCCCATTGCCCTCTACCACCCAACATTTTGCCTTTTCCCAAAACCTTTAAAAGCCCAAAAAAAACTTCCCTACCTTTTTCTAAATACTGGGCACATATATGCTTTAAATTTAAAAAACTTTAAACTACCCCAAACCCCCACCCACTCTGAAAACCTCCTTGCTCGGCCCCCAAAATTTTAAAAACATTCCCGTCTTAACCTCTAAAATTTTTTCAATTAAACCCTACCGAAACTTTTTCCCGGGATAAAACCCTAAAACTTATTCCTCTATAATTTTTTACAATCTCTTTTGTCCCCTTTCCCCCTTTTTAAAAAAGGGCTATACATGCTCTCCGCCAAACCCTAGGTACCCCTTTCCCCCCTTTTAACATTTATTAACCCTTTGAGGGGCGACGGGCCCCTCCCCAAACCGTTCTCAGGGTGCCCAAATTTAAAAAATAAAAAAATTATTTTTCCTTTGAAAAGAAAAAGAAAATCTTTTTCCGATCATAAAGACCCCCAAAATTTTAAATTTGATAGAAAACTTACGGAATTTTTCTCTCGCAAAGTTAGCGGTCTCGGCGATGTTTACGCATCGGCGATTCTGCCCACTTTGAGCCCCATTTTGGGCCCAAATTTTCCCACTGTACTAGTCGACAAAAAACATGAATATTTCGCTAGAACTCCATTTTTTCTATCGAATGGATGCAAGAAACCACTCATTTATGAATTTCAACTACCCAGTTACAGTGGTCAGAATTTAGCAATTTTGCCAATTTCACACAAATTCAAAAGATGCCAATTTCCGAATAGGGTCCAGAATAAACAAGAAAGACTTTCCTGGCACTAAAATGACTTTTCCCTCTAGTCATTAGTCACGTCTAAAGGGCCCTCTTTATTCTTTTGCTTTCCACTTTGAATTTTTATTCTCACAAAAAATATAAGATTTACTGTTATGCAGACTACTGTATTAGTGTAAAAAATGGTATAAATATTATTGGTGCACTTGTGAAAGAATATTAGACTCACCAGTTTGACGTGTATTGCACGCTTGGCACGATTTGTTTACTTTTTGAATTTTGGGTAAAAATCGAACATTTCTGCTACTTGAGCTCAATTTAAAGGCACCTTTCTTTGTAAAACCAGTCAAAATCAAATCAATTTCTGTAATATGTCTTCCATTCTATAAAATAAAGACCAAGAAAACTAGAATACAACAATAAATACCATACAAAATACACTCCCAAAGTCGCTGATTTATTAAAAAAAAAATGGTAAAAAGTTTTTTTTTCTCATTATGCACTGTGTGCTGCAGGATATTTTTTGACTGTGCACACTGACCACATAGACCCATTCTTTCATATGAAGGCCTACCAGCTTTCCTCCCACTAGATTTGAGGCCGCTAGAATTTATGAGTACTAGTACGTCAAAAAACCCCTACACGTAAGACGTACTAGTACGACGAAAACCCTCAAAGGGTTAAAAAAAAGTACCAAAACCACTCCAACACTATATCCCCCCCTGTTTTTAACATTTCTGTCATGATCCCATCAGTTCCAGCTGCTTTACCCCCTTTCATTCTACGTAATGCCTCACGTACCTCCACCACACTTACTTCTGCTCTTCTTCACTCCTAAAAGATGGTATAAACCTCCCTGGCCAGTGCATGAAATTACCGCCTCCTTTTTTCCTTAACATTTAAAAGTTCCTCAAAATATTTTCGCCATCTACTTAATACCTCCCTCTCCCCATTCTACTAACTCCCCACTCTGTTTTTAACTGACAAATCCATACTTTCCCTAGGCTTTCTTAACTTGTTTAACTCACTCCAAAATTTTTTTTTTATTTCATTAAATTTCTTGACAGTGCCTCTCCCCCTCTTTCATCTGCTCTCCTTTTGCACTCTCTCACCACCTCTCTTCACCTTTCTTTTACTCTCCATATAAATCTGCCTTCTTATAACACTTCTGCTTTGTAAAAACCTCTCGTAAGCTACCTTTTTCTCTTTATCACACCCTTTACTTTCATCATTCCACCAATCACTCCTCTTTCCTCCTGCCCCCCCCTCCTATAAACCACGAACTTCTGCCCCACATTCCAATACTGCATTTTTAAAACTATTCCAACCCTCTTCAACCCCCCACTACTCATCTTTGCACTAGCCCACCTTTCTGCCAATAGTCGCTTATATCTCGCCCGAACTTCCTCCTCCCTTAGTTTATACACTTTCACCTCCCTCTTACTTGTTGTTGCCACCTTCCTCTTTTCCATCTACCTCTTGCTCTAACTGTAGCTACAACTAAATAATGATCCGATATATCAGTTGCCCCTCTATAAACATGTACATCCTGGAGCCTACCATCAACCTTTTATCCACCAATACATAATCTAACAAACTACTTTCATTACGTGCTACATCATACCTTGTATATTTATTTATCCTCTTTTTCATAAAATATGTGTTACTTATTACCAAATTTCTTTCTACACATAGCTCAATTAAAGGCTCCCCATTTACATTTACCCCTGGCACCCCAAATTTACCTACTACTCCCTCCATAACATTTTTACCCCACTTTAGCATTCAAATCCCCAACCACCATTACTCTCACACTTGATTCAAAACTCCCCACGCATTCACTCAACATTTCCCAGAATCTCTCTCTCTCCTCTACACTTCTCTCTTCTCCAGGTGCATACACGCTTACTATAACCCACTTTTCACATCCAATCTTTATTTTACTCCACATAATCCTTGAATTTATACATTTTGTAGTCCCTCTTTTCCTGCCATAGCTTATCCTTCAACATTATTGCTGCTCCTTCTTTAGCTCTAACTCTATTTGAAACCCCTGACCTAATCCCATTTATTCCTCTCCATTGAAACTCTCCCACCCCCTTCAGCTTTGTTTCACTTAAAGCCAGGACATCCAGTTTCTTCTCATTCATAACATCCACAATCATCTCTTTCTTATCATTTGCACAACATCCACAATCATCTCTTTCTTATCATTTGCACAACATCCACAATCATCTCTTTCTTATCATTTGCACAACATCCACGCACATTCAGACTTCCCACTTTGACAATTTTCTTCTTCTTATTCTTTTTAGTAATCTTTACAGGAAAAGGGGTTACTAGCCCATTGTTCCCGGCATTTTAGTTGACTTTTACAACACGCATGGCTTACGGAGGAAAGATTCTTATTCCACTTCCCCATGGATATAAAAGAAAAAGTAATAAGACCAAGAACTATTAAGATAAAATCAAAGAAAACTCAGATGAGTGTGTATAAATAAACGTGTACATGTATGTGTAGTGTGACCTAAGTGTAAGTAGAAGTAACAAGACGTACCTGTAATCTTGCATATTTATGAGACAGACAAAAGACACCAGCAATCCTACCATCATGTAAAACAATTTCAGGCTTTCGTTTTACACTCACTTGGCAGGATGGTAGTACCTCCCTGGGTGGTTGCTGTCTACCAACCTACTACAGTAAATACAATTAAATAAATACAATTAGACAGTGTAAATTACCTAGGATAACCCCAAAAATCCAGACGAAGTGCTATATTGTGCTTGTAAATATAATGCGGGCCCGGACTTGAGCCCTGGAGATGGGAATTTACAGTCCCCTCATTTGGGAAGGGAGGGGGTTTTTTAATTTCCCAGTTTAAACGTAGTGTAAAGCACCCTTCTGGCAAGCCGTGATGGAGTAAATTGGGGTTTAAAAAGTTTTTTTTTTTTGGGGCCCAAACCCTCCCTTTGGGGGGGAAATGGGCCCATGTGTTTAATAAAAAAAAAAAAAAGATAAAATGCAAATAAAAAAAAACGGGCCGGGGGCAAGAAATACCCTTTTTGGACTTGTTCAGATATCAGATGTGTCATTTTAATACCATTTGGGCCCCATGAGCAACCTGAGAAAAGAGGACAAGCGGGAACGAAAGAGATACACACGGGAAGGCGGGAAAGAAAAGACATACAGGCAAAACCTTTAAAAGAAACCAACAAAAGGAGAAAAAAAAGGACGAAAAAAACCAACAGTTTGTGTGTAACAGTGAAAAAAAATAAAGCCGGGTTTTATATAAAATGAAACGATCAAGGTCACTCCACTGCTTACCCTACCCAGCTTTAATAACACCCCGTTTTAAAACCCCAAACCCCTTCAAGGATTTTTATATAACCCAGCGTGCCCTAAAACATTGCTGGGACCTAAAATACTTTGCATATTTTCCTGAAAAGAGAAAATTTGGCCCAAGGCAGGGTAAAATGTTGACCTGTCAGTGTTTTTTGTGAAAAATTTTTTACTTTTTCCCCAGCCCAAAATTTTTAGTTTTCCAGAACAAAGATTGGCTATGAAATCAAAAAGGAACTACATACTATACACTGTAATTATCAAAACATAAAAATTACAAAAAAAAATTAAAAAATTTGGGAGAAAAAAAAGGTTTAAAAACGGCAACACTTTTTGAAGTGCAGGACTCCATATTCCCTATCAGACGACCCATCCAGCCCCAAACCCCACGGTCTTAAAATTCGGTTTTAAGAAACGGGTCTTAAATTTTTTTTTTTTTTTTTTGGTCTTATTACACCGGAAATGCCCTTTTTAAATTTAAAAAAAAAAAATCCAAAATTTTTATGCTGGGGGGAGGGGAACGTAGATTACTTTGGCCCTTTTAAGGGGTTTTAAAATATTGTGCATTAGCTGTTATGTTAAACCCAAAACATTATGCAGGGGAAATCACCCTTTTGGGCAAATGAAAAAAACCCCAAATTTTTACAAATGTAATTTTGGAAATTCCTCCCAAAAAACCCAATCTGTAAACCCCAAAAAAACTTTATTATCAAATTTAAAATTGTCCCTTTGAAAAAAAAATTTTTATACTTTCAACTAGAAAGAAAAAAAGATTTTAAATTCTTTTTTCCTTTTTTCTTTAACAAGATACTTAAAAAGTATTAAACAGCACATGAAAATTTTTTTTGGTACTACGGGAAGGACAATGAGCAAAACCCTTTTATCACAAATTCACCTTTTAAACAATTTTTTTAACTATAATATACTTTTTAAATAAGAATTTGAAATTCAAAAGGACTGTACAAAACCATTTGTGCAAAAAAATTTTACCGTCAATAAAGGGGGAAAAGCCCTACACCCATTTTCTTAGAGTTCCCCCGGGAATTGTAACAAAGTCAGCCCCTCTCCTTTTTTAATATCATGACTGCGAAAAATTGAAAGTTCTGGGAAGGCCCTGGGTCAAGACAGCCCCACCCATACTTGAAGACAAACGGGTTTGGGGGCCCAACCTGTTAAAAAAACAACAGTCAATGAAAACCCTTACAAACATTAACATGAAAAAATTTTGAGAATTTAAAAATGTCGGGGTTTATCAGGGGGTTTTTAAATTTGAGCAGGAAAGCCCCTAGGTTTTAAAGACTTTAAAAGAAAATAAAAAAGGTGCACACAGTGACACATTTTGAGAAAAAATCCCTGAATAAGCTCTTTTTTTAAAAATTGATGATTAAAGTTTAAAAAATAAAAAAAAAACAAGACGAGAAAAAAAAGGGATTTAGTAGCACTTTTTTAAAACAATTGGTTTTGAAAATTTTGGTCAAAAAATTATCAGACTACCCATTTGTAAATTTTTCACAAGCCTCAATAGTCTATATGAAACACAGCTCAGGGAAAACCAAAGGGTTTAACACAGTTCACTAATTCTTTTATTTAGTGGCAAGGGGTACGGGTAACAAAAATTTTACGGATTTTTTTTTTTTTTTAAAAACCCCATCGGCCGTTTCCCACCAAAGGGGGGTGACCAAAAAAAGAAAAAAAACCTATCATCATTTACTCGGATGTTTACAAATCAAAATGGTAAAAAATTTTAAAAAACATCTGCGGTGATGCAGTATTCATATCTAAAGCGCAAATTCAAAAGCCTTTCATTAAACCACCAGCTAAAAATTAAAAAAATTAAAGAAGACAGTAAATTGTAAAGGCTAAACAACTATGGTAATGGGCTAGAAAAAATTTGTTTGGGGATACACAAAGGTATGGGGGGGAAATTTAAGAATGAAAATGATGTAGTGGAAAAATGTTTGTTTTTTATGAGGGGGGGGGGGGAGGGGGGGGAAGGTTTTAAAAAGGAGTGCAAAGGAAAAAAAAACTTATCATATAAAATTTTTTAATTTGTAAAAATGATACAAACAGAATATCCCGGGGGTACAGGGTTTTAAAAACAAAAACGAAGTGCCGGGGAAAAACCCAAGAGTGGGAGCAAATGAAAAAGGGTGATTAAATTTTGGTTAGGAAAGTATTGGTAGACGAAACCCCCGGGGAGGTACTACCGCCCTTTCCCAAGTGATTTTAAAAGGGAAGCCTGGGGATTGTTTTACATGATGGTAGGTTTGCTGAGTTTTTTTGTCCCCCCCATAAATAGGAAAGGGAATTACAGGCATGTCTTGCACTTCTACTTAAAACTTGGGTCACATACCATACATGTACCCCATTTATTTTTTCCCTCTTTGGATTTTTTCATGATTTTATCTTAATATTTCTTGGTCTTATTAATTTTCCTTTTTACCCCAGGGGAAGGGGGAATAAAAAACCCTTTTCCTCCGTAAGCCATGGGGTGTTGAAAAAGGGCCCAACAAAAAATCCCGGGGAACAATGGGCTAGTAACCCCTTTTCCTTTAAAAAATTACTAAAAAAAAATAAGAAGAAGAAAATTGTCAAAGGGGGGAAGTCTGAATGTGCGGGATGTTGTGCAGATGATAAGAAAGGATGATTGGGGAGGGTTATGAATGAGAAGAAGTGGATGTCCTGGTTTTAAGTGAAACAAACTAAAGGGGGTTTAGGAGATTTTTCAGTGGAGGGGAATAAAGGGGTTGGGTTTCAGGGGTTTCAAATAGAGTTAAAAGCTAAAAAAGGGGTTTAGCAATAATGTTGAAGGATAAGCTAGGGCGGGGAAAAGAGGGACTATAAAAATGTTTTTAAATTCAAGGATTATTGGAAAAAAATAAAGTTTGGATGTAAAAAAAGGGGGTTATAATAAGCTTTGTAGGCCCCGGAGAAGAGAGAAGTTTAGGGGAAGAAGAGAGTTTTTGGGGAAATTTTTGAGTGAAGCGGGGGGGAATTTTTGAATAAAGTTTTGGGGGAAAAAATGGGGGTTGGGGATTTTAATGTTAAAGTGGGTAAAAAGGGGTTATGGGGGGAAGTAGTAGGAAAATTTTGGGGGGCCGGGGTTAAAGTAAATGGGGACCCTTTTAAATTTGGGAGCTATGTGTAAAAAGAAATTTTTAATAAGTAATACATTTTTTTATGAAAAAGGGGATAAAAAAAATTTAAAAGGAATATGTGCCGTAATGAAATTTATTTTATTAGTTATGTTTTGGGTGGATAAAATTGATGGGTAGGCCCCAGGATGTACATTTTTTATAGGGGGCAACTGATAATGGGATCTTTATTTTTTTGTAGCTCATTTTAGAGTAAGAGGAGTGGGAAAAGGGGAAAGGTGGAAACAACAAGTAAGAGGGAGGGGGAAAGTGTATAAATAAGGGGGGGGAATTCGGGTGGATATAAACGACTTTGGCAGAAAGGGGGCTATTGCAAAGATGATAGTGGGGGGGTTAAAGGGGGTTTGGGAATATTTTTTTAAAAAGGCAGTAATTAAAAAGTGGGGCAGAAGTTTGGGGTTATAGGAGGGGGGGGGGAGGAGGAAAGAGGATTGATTGGGGGAATGATGAAGTAAAGGGTGGGAAAAAAAGAAAAAAAGGTAGTTAGGGAGGTTTTTACAAAGCAGAAGTTTTTATAAGAAGAGCAGATTAGGAGAGAAAAAGAAAGGTAAAAAAAAGGGGTGGTGAGGAGTGCAAAAGGAGAGCAGATGATAGGTGGGGGGGCCCCGTCAAAAAATTTTTAAAATGAAAAAAGAAAAAATTTTGGAGGGGTTTAAAAACAAGTTAAGAAAGCCTAGGGAAAATATGGTTTTTTCATTTTAAAAAACAGAGTAGGGGATTAGTAGATGGGGAGATGGAGGTTTTGGGGAAAAAGATGGCAAAATTTTTTTTGGGGAAATTTTTTTAAATTTATAAGGGAAAACCCGAGGCAGAAATTTTCATCCCATTTGGCCCGGGGAGGATACCATCTTTTAGGGGAAGAAGAGCAGAATGTAAGTGTGGGGGGGGTACTTTGAGGCTTTACGAAAAATAAAAGGGGGTTTTAAAGCAGCTGGAACTGATGGGATCATGACAGAAATTTTAAAAAAGCAGGGGGGGGTTTTTGGGGTTTTGGGAAATGGTTGGTACTTTGTTTAATAAATTTAAAGGGGGGAAGGGTTTCCTGGGGTTTGGGGCGAGAGAAATGTATAGTCCCTTTATAAAAAGGGGGGAAAGGGGAAAAAAGGACTGTTAAAAATTAAGAGGAAAAAGCTTCTGAGTTTACCGGGAAAAAAAGTGTAGGGTAGGGTTTTAATTGAAAAAAATTAGGGGAAAGACAGAATGTAGGTTTGGGCGGATGGCAAGGGGTTTTAGAGTGGGTGGGGGAAATGTGTAGATCGGGGTTTTACTTTGAAGCATATATGTGAACAGTTTTGGGAAAAGTTAGGGAATTTTTTTTTGCTTTAGGGTTTTAAAAAAAGGCATATGATAGGGTGGAAAGGGGCAATGGGGCAAAATTTTCAAGTATAGGGAAAAATTTTTAAAAAAGGTTTAAAATTTAAAGGGCTGTAAAGATTTTTTTTATGAGGATAGTGAGGCTCAGGTTGGGGTTGTGTAAAGGAGGGAAGACTATTTCCCGGGAAAAAGTAGGCCCTTAGCGGGGAAATGTGAAATGTCCCAGGGTTTGGGTTTAAATATATTTATAGAGGGGGTTGGTAAAGGAATAAATGCTGGGGTTTTTTGGGAGAGGGGGGGGTTTAAAAATTAGGGGGAATCAAATTCAAAATGGGAATTGACCAGTTACTTTTTGCTATATACGGGTTGCTTAGGGGAGATTCAAAAAAAAATTTGGCAAAGGTTATGGATGAGTTTGGGAATGTGTGTAAAGGTGAAAAAGTTGAAATTTGAACATAAAAAAGAGTAAAAATGAGGTGTCAAATGTTTTTAGAAAAAGAAAAATTGGATTCAAATTTTGGGAGGAGGAAATATGGAAGAAGTGAATGTTTTCAGATACTTGGGAGTTAGTTTTCGGCGGGTGGATTTATGAAGGGTGAAGGGGTTTAAACTAGAATTGATGAGGGGGAAAAAAAGGTGGTGGTGCGTTGAAAGGGATAGGGGGAGGAAAAAAACGTTATTATGAGGCAAAGAAGGGGAAAGTTTTGAAAGTAAAAGTTGTACCCAAAAAAACTCTTTTATGGGGGTGAAGCTTGGGTTAAATGGGAGCAGCGAGGAGGGGGGCCCTTTTTGGGGGCAAACGGGGATGTCCTGTTTTAAAGGGAATGTGGGGGTTTTAAATATTATGCAGAAAATTCGGGGTGTGGAAATTAAAGGGGAAGGGGTGGGGGTTAAAAAAGGGATTAGGGCAAGGGCAGAAGAGGGGGTTTTGAGGGGGTTTTGGGAAATTTGGAGAATGGATCACAGTAGAATACATGGAAAAAATTAAAAATTTTGGGGGAAGGGAAGGGGGGGTAGGGGTCGTCCTCGAAAGGTTGGAGAGAGGGGGAAAAGGAAAGGGGTTTTTGGGGAAGGGGGTTGGATTCCAGCAAGCGGCGTGAGCGTGTTTTGATGGGGGGAATGGAGACGAATGGTACTTGGGGCCTGACGATCGTTGGGGGTGTGAGCAGGGTAATATTTTTGTGGGGGGATTCAGGGAAACCGGGTTTTTTTCCCAAAAGTCGGACTGAGTCCCCGGAAAAAAGGGAAAATACAATGCCCGCACTTTAAAAGGGGGGGTTTGGATTTTTGGCGTTTTTAGGGTATGTTTGTTTTCTTTTTATGTTTTTGTTCTAGATGTTGTATTCTGAGAAACCCCGCAAAAACAGTGATAAAGTGCGAGTGTTTGGGGAAAAGGGTTGAAGGGTGATGAAAATATTTTTTTTTTGGGGATTTTTTTTCTTTTTTGGGTAAACCCCCCCCCCGGTGGGGGACGGCCCCACTTTTTAAAAAAAAAAAAAAAAAAAAAAAATTTTTTTTTAAACCCGAAACTTCTGGTTAAAACAGTAATAACCCTTTAATATGTGTTTAAAGCTCACATTTTCAATTTCTGTGAAATTTAATTAAGTTTTTCCTTTTCAACAGAAGGGTGATAGGCTGATACAAAAAAGCTTCCCAGCCGGGGTTGGTTTTTCGAAAAGTGTTTCCCTGCAATCTTCCTCCGTTTTTTTCTTCTTTTTTATTGTCCCCCCCCTCTCATTTTCTGGTATTTATCATGGCATCCGGTGCACCGGGCACTGGTGGAAAAAAAGCAGAAATTTAAGGGATGAAAAAAAAACCCATTATGAAAAAAAAAAAAGGTAATTGAGATGTTTAAGGGTGGTGAACCCTGTCCCTTTGGGGGACAAAAAGGTGTTCCAACATTTGAAAAACAGAAAATTTAGCAAAATTTAAGACAATGGGGGAAAGAAGGGGGTTTTTACCAAAAGTAAACCATAATGTAATGAAATGAAAAAAATCAGGAATATATGAGAGAGAGGGGAGGGGGGAGGGGGAGAGATGGGGGGAGAGAGAAGAGGAGAGAGAGGGAGAGAGAGAGGGAGAGAGGGGGGGAGAGAGAGGGGGAGAGAGAGGGGGAGAGAGAGGGAGGAAGAGGAGGGAGGGGAGGGAGAGAGGGGAGGGGGGAGAGAGAGGGAGAGAGAGAGGGAAAGAGAGAAAGGGGAGAGAGAAAGGGGGGAGAGAGGGGGGAGGGGAGAGAGGGGGAGAGAGGGGTGTTTCGCACTTTGCCTTTCCCCGCTCTGCTTTTTATAGGGGTTGCAAGATACTGTACGAGGACAAGTAAGCTCCCACCTTGGGTTTTTGCTCCCCTTTCTTGGTTTGCCTGTCCCCCCTCATTTTGCGACTGCCCGGGCCCGAGTAAGAAAAAGACAAGACGGGCTCAACTCTCCCTGGACCCCTCCTGGGTGGATCGTCATTTCAGCAGAGCCTTCCAAAATGGAGGGTGTGGGTGGCCTTTCTGTTTGTAAAAAGGGCCCAAAAATTGTCAAAAAACCACACTTGGTCCCCTTTCGAGGACAGCGCAACAAGCTTTTTTTTGCCCCAAAGGGCAGAAAGCAGCAATTCACTCTGGCTTTTACCCTTCTCCCAAAAATCACCCATTGAGTTTATACATACCCGGATGACTCAGTATGGAACACCCTTTGTTCCCGGGATAATGATTCAACGAGATAAATCAGTTGATCAAATGAAAATGCTTTGGGCCCCCAGATGGCTTTCCCAAAATTTATCCCCCTTCCCCACTTGATGTCTCATAACAATAAAAAATTTTCTTTCAAATGAGCTGATGTAGGTAACAGCTCTTAGCTTGGGCAAAAGGTTTTGGAATCCTTAACCCCGTAAAAAGGGTTTCAATAAAGCTAGGGGTCCTTAACCTTGTCAAACCAAATGTAAAAAAAAAAAAAAAAAAAAAAAAAAAAAAAAAAAAAAAAAAAAAAAAGAGAGAGGGGGAGAGAGAGGAAAGAGAGGGGGAGAGGGGAGAGAGGGAGGGGAGAAGGGAGGAGAGAGGGAGGGGAAGGGGGAGAGAGGAAAGGGAGAGAGAGAGGGGGAAAAGGGGGGAGAGAGGAGGGAGAAAGAGGGGAGAGAGAGGGAGAGAGAGAGGGGGGAGGAGAGGGGGAGGAGGAGAGAGAGGGGAGAGAGAGGGGAGAGAGAGGGGGGAGAGGGGAGGGGGGAGAGAGGAGGGAGAGGAAAGGGGGGAGAGGGAGAGAGAAAAGAGGGGAGAGAAGAGGGGGGAGAGAGAGAGGGAGAGAGAGAGGGAGAGAGAGAGGAGAGAGAGGGGAGAAAAGGGGAAGAAGGGGAGAGAGGGGGGGAGAGAGAGAGAGAGGGAGAAGGGGAGAGAGAGAGAGAGAGAGGGAGAGGGAGAGAGGAGGGGGAGAGAGAGGGAGAGGGAGAGAGGGAGGGGGGGAGAGGAAGGGGGAGAGGGAGAGAGAGAGGGAGAGAGAGAGGGGGGAAGAGAGGGAAAAAAGAGAGGGAGAGAGGGGAGAGAGAGGGGAGAGAGAGGGGGAGGGAGGGGGAGAGAGAGGGAGGAAAGGGGGGGAGAGAGGGAGAGAGAGGGGGGAGAGAGAGGGGAAGGGGGGGGAGGGGGGAGAGAGAAGAGGGAGGAGAGAGGGAAGAGAGAGGGGAGAGGGGAAGGGGGAGAGAGAGGGGGAGGGGGAGAGAGGGAGAGAGAGAGGGGGGAGGGGGGGAGGGGGAGAGAAGAAAAGAGAGAGAGAGAGAGAGAGAGAGGGGAGAGAGAGTGAGGGGGGGAGGGGAGAGGAGAAGTGGGGGAGAAGGGGAGCGCGTGCGTGCGTGCGTGGTGGTTTTGGTGTGTGGTGGGGTGTGTGTGTGTGTGCGCGCGGTTTTTGGGGGGGGGTTTTGTGCGGTTTTTTCGTGCATGTGTGGGGTGTGTGTGCGCGCGTGCGTGGTACATGTGATGTGCATAGTGTGCAAGTGTGGGTGTGTGTGTGTAAGTGTGTGTGTTGTGTAGTGTTGTGGGGCGTGTGTCATGCATGTGTGCGGTTGTGTGTATGTGTGCGTGGTGTGTGTAAGTGTGCGTGTGCAGTGTGCGTGTGTATGTGTACTTTAAACCCAATTGTGGTTGAGGAATCGAGATCGGGTCCTGGCCCCCGCCTCTTCCCCTGATTGCTACTAGGGCCCTCTCTCTCTGCTTCCTGAAAACTTTTTCATTTCTCTTCTTTAAAATTTGTATGGTTTCCTTTCCTCCACTACTTCACTTGCTTGGCTATTCCCCTTCCCGAGGGGTTGACGGGAAAAAAATACTTTTTAACGTCCCTGTGACTTGTCTGAGTTTTCAGCTTCCCGTTGTGACCCCTTGTTCCGTGTCCCCCCTCTGGAACCTCCTATCTCTTTTTTCACCTTATCTTTTTCCCCCGCAGTATTTGTATGTCTTATCAGGGGTCCCCTGACCCTTCTGTTTTTTTCCCCCAGTGGGGCGTCAGTCCGATTTCCCCCAAAAACCCTTTTCCCCGTTTGACATTCCCCCGAGCTCTGGGGCTAGCATTTTTTGCAAACCTTTTTACTTTCTCTAACTTTTGAAAATGCTTGACCGGTGGGGGGGGTTCCAGACTGGTGCTGCATACTCCGTATGGGCCTAACATACACAGTGTTTCATTTTCTTGAACGATTCCCAAATTTTGGTATCGGAAAAAAATTTTTCTCAGGTTTTTCCCGGGGCCCCTTAAAAAAAACTGCACAGTTATTTTTGGGGATGTGTGGGCCCCTGGTGACGGGGCTTTGGGGTTTTTTGGCACCCCGAGGTCTTTTTTTCCCTGGGGTGAGGTCTGAAATCTTTGTCCACCTTTGCCTATACTCGTCCCGGCCCTTTTTTGCCCCTCCCCAAATTTTATGAATTTTCATTTTGGGAGGTTTAATTCGAGGGAAACCAGTTTCCTTTGGGCCCCAAATCCAGCCTGGGCCAGGGGCCTTTGCAGTCCTCCTTTATCCCCATTTTGATTTTTAAATTTTCTCATCAAATTCACATCACTTTCGAATAAGGGGCAAATTCAAGTTTTTTCCTTTCCCTATGTTTGTTCTCATATATCAATAATAGAAATGGCCCAGAAATGACCCCTGCAGGACCCCCCTCGTTAAAAGGCGCCCCTTTTTGATTCCTTTTTCGCGTACCAAAGTTGTGCCCCCTGTCAGGATTCCCTGATCCAATGCAGTGCCCTACCTGTTTTCATGCGCCTGATCCTCCAGTTCTGCACTAAACTTTGTGGGGAAGTGTCAAAAGGGCCCTTCCAGCATTTTAGGAAAAAAGCAATTCAACCCACCCCTCTCTCTCGGGTCTTACTTCTGTTTCCCTTTTCATTAAAAAATCCAGGAGGTTTGTGAAACAAGATTTGCCTTCCAAGAAAACCCCTGCTGGTTTTTTTATAATCTCGTTCCATTCCAGGTTTTTGGGCCACTCTCCCCCTGATAATCCCTTTTCCCCTGACTTTGCACCAAATTTCTTTTCGAGACAAAAGGTCTGTAGTTTAGCGCCTCGTTTTTTGTTTTTTTTTCTTTAAAAAGGGGACAAATTTTTCTGTCTTCCCTTTTTCAGGGAGTTGCCCAGTTTTTAAGGGATGTGTGGATTGGGTTAGAGGCACCACGCATCCTTTTCCTTCTCTAAGGAAACCCCGGGGAGATGGTTCCCCGGGGCCCAAAAGGGGGGGGAGGGGGGAAAAATAGGTAAAAAAATTTAAATTTTAATTGGGGGGGGGGGTTTTTGGGGGGGGGGGGGGGGGGTTTTTTTGGGTTTTTGGGGATTTTTTTTTTAAAATTTTAATTTTTTTAGAAAGGGGTGGGTTTTTTTGTTTTTTGAGGTTTTGGGTTTTTTCCTCCTTTTTGGGGTATCCCAAAATTTGGGGTAATTTTCCCCCCCTTTATGTTTCCCCCCTTTTTTAAAGGCCGGGGCATACAAAAAATTTTGGGTTAAAAAAAGCGGAGCTTGCTATAGGGCAAAAGTTTCTCGGTGTCTGCCCTTGTGTGTGTGGGGGGGGATGGTTGGGGGGGGGGGGGGGTAAGGGGTTTGTGGTTGAAAGATCGTTATACCTCTCTGTCATGTAGGCTCAAATTTAACTCAGCTATCTCTCCAAGTAATGCTACTCTCTCCACTTATTGCCCTTTCTGGATTTAAGTATCAATTATTGTGTGCGCGTGTATGTGTGCGTATGTGTGCGTGTGTGCGCATGTGTGTGTGCATGTGTGTGTGCATGTGTGTGTGCATGTGTGTGTGCTTGTGTGTGTGTGCTTGTGTATGAGTGTGTATGTATGCGTGTGTATGTGTACTCACCTAATTGTGGTTGCAGGGGTCGAGACTCAGCTCCTGGCCCCGCCTCTTCACTGATCGCTATTGGATCCTCTCTCTCTCTGCTTCCTGAGCTTTGTCATACCTCTTCTTAAAACTATGTATGGTTCCTGCCTCCACTACTTCACTTGCTAGGCTATTCCACTTGCTGACAACTCTATGACTGAAGAAATACTTCCTAACGTCCCTGTGACTCGTCTGAGTCTTCAGCTTCCAGTTGTGACCCCTTGTCCCTGTGTCCCCTCTCTGGAACATCCTATCTCTGTCCACCTTGTCTATTCCCCGCAGTATCTTGTATGTCGTTATCATGTCTCCCCTGACCCTTCTGTCCTCCAGTGTCGTCAGTCCGATTTCCCTTAACCTTTCCTCGTACGACATTCCCTTGAGCTCTGGGACTAGCCTTGTTGCATATGTATGTGTGCATATGTATGTGTGCGTATGTATGTGTGCGTATGTATGTGTGCATATGTATGTGTGCATATGTATGTGTGCATATGTATGTGTGCATATGTATGTGTGCGTATGTATGTGTGCGTATGCATGTGTGCATATGTGTGCATATGTATGTGTGCGTATGTATGTGTGCATGTGTACTCACCTAGTTGAGGTTGCAGGGGTCGAGTCCAAGCTCCTGGCCCCGCCTCTTCACTGGTCGCTACTAGGTCACTCTCCCTGAACCCTGAGCTTTATCATATCTCTGCTTAAAGCTATGTATGGATCCTGCCTCCACTACATTGCTTCCCAAACTATTCCACTTCCTGACTACTCTGTGGCTGAAGAAATACTTCCCAACATCCCTTTGACTCATCTGACTCTTCAACTTCCAATTGTGACCCCTTGTTTCTGCATTCCCTCTCTGGAACATCCTATCTGTCCACCTTATCTATTCCTCGCAGTATTTTGTATGTCGTTATCATGTCTCCCTTAACCTTCTTTCCTTATGTGCTTGGTTAGGTATGGGTTTCAAACTGGTGCTGCATACTCCAATATAGGCCTAATGTACAGGGTCCTGAATGATTCCTTATTAAGATGGCAGAATGCTATTCCTAGGTTTGCTAGGCACCCGTATGCTTCAGCAGTTATGTGGCTGATATGTGCCTCAGGAGGTGTGCCCGGTATTATACTCACCCCAAGATCCTTTTCCTTGAGTGAGGTTTGTAGTCTCTGGCCCCCTAGACTATACTCCATCTCCAGTCTTCTTTGCCCTTCCCCCAATCTTCATGACTTTGCACTTGGTGGGATTGAACTCCAGGAGCCAGTTTCTGGATCAGCCCTGCAGCCTGTCCAGATCCCTCTGTAGTTCTTCCTGATCCTTGTCCGATTGAATTCTTTTCATCAACTTCACATTATCTGCAAACAGGGACAAAACTGAGTCTATTCTTTCTGTCAAGTCGTTCACAAACATCAGAAACAGCAACAGTCCTAGGACTGATCCCTGTGGAACCCCGCTTGTCACAGGCGCCCACTCTGACACCTCATTACGTATCATGACCCACTGCTGTCTTCCTGACAGGTATTCCCTGATCCATTGCAGTGCCTTCCCTGTTATCCCTGCCTGGTCCTCTTACTAATCACTTGTGTGGAACTGCATCAAACGCCTTCTTACAGCCCAAGAAAACGCAATCTACCCACCCCTCTCTCTCTCGTCTTACTCCTTTCACCCTGTCACAGAACTCCAGTAGGTTTGTGACACAGGATATCCTGTCTCTGAAACCGTGCTGGTTATTGTTAAGCTCATTCGTTTCTAGGTATTCCACCATTTTTCTCCTGATAATCTTTTCCATGACTTTGCATACTACATATGTCAGTGACACTGGTTTGTAGTTTAATGCTTCGTGTCTGTCTCCTTTTTTAAAAACTGGGACTACATTTGCTGTCTTCCAGCAAATGTAATGCTGTTAGTGGTACACATAGTGCCTCTGCTCCCTCTCTCAGGACACATGGAGAAATGTTATCCGGCCCCATCGCCTTTGAGGTATCTAGCTCGCTTAGCAGCCTCTTCATTTCTTTCTCAGTTGTATGCATTGTGTCCAAAACTTGATGGTGTACTCCACCTCTCTGCCTTTCTGGAGTCCATTCTGTCTCCTCAGTGAACACTTCTTTGAATCTCATGTTGAGCTCCTCACATTACTTCACAGTCATTTGCACCTGAGAAAACACACATGACGATCGTCTCTAGGCACCATGATGGTAATGCCGGTGCAGTAGTAAGGATGAATGGGAGGGTGTTGGTACCCTGGGAAGAAGTTTATATCCTTGGGGTGAAATTTGACTCCAAACTGACCATGAATAACCACGTTGTAAACCTTGCAAATAAGGCAGCCAGGAAGCTTACAGCACTTCGCCGTATTGCGACTGCTTGACAGAGTAGTGAACAGAGCAAGACGTCTCATTTCTCGCCTGGACCCATCCTGGATAGATCTGTCATTTCAGCAGAGCCTTCAACACAGGAGGGATGTGGGTGGCCTTACTGTTATGTACAAGGCCAATATTGTAAAAGTACCACACTTGGATCCACTTCGAGTACAGCGAGAAGCAAGCTTCTATATCGCAAGATGGGCAGAAAGCAGCACCTTCACTCTGGCTGTACTCTTCTCCAGAACATCACTTCATCTGAGATCTTTTATCCCCAGGATGACTCAAGTATGGAACACATTTGTACAGCATTATGACGTCAACGAGATAAAGTCAGTTGATCAGCTGAAAATGCTGGCCCACAGATGGCTTAAACTTCATCCTATTCCCTATTTGTTTGTCTCATAACAATAAAAATGCTTTCAAATGAGCTGATGTACGTAACAGCTCTTAGTTTGTCAATAAATTTAGGAATCCTTAACCTGTAAATAGCTTGTCATTAAAGCTAGGGATCCTTAACCTTGTCAAACCCTATGTAAGGAGAAAAAAAGGGGGGGGGGGGAGAGAGAGAGGGAGAGAGGAGAGGAGAGGAGTGAGAGGAGACAGGAGTGCGAGAATAGTGAGAGGAGAGAGGAGCGAGAGTTGGGAGAGTGGGAAGTGAGAGAGGGGAGTGAGGAGTGAAGGAGAGAGTGAGGAGTGAAGGAGAGAGTGAGGAAATGAAGGAGAGAGTGAGGAGTGAGGGAAGCGAGTGAGGAGTGAGGGAGCGAGTGAGGAGTGAGGGAGAGCGAGTGAGGAGTGAGGGAGAGAGTGAGGAGTGAGGGAGAGAGTGAGGAGTGAGGGAGAGAGTGAGGAGTGAGGGAGAGAGTGAGGAGTGAGGGAGAGTGAGGAGTGAGGGAGAGAGTGAGGAGTGAGGAGAGAGAGTGAGGAGTGAGGAGAGAGAGTGAGGAGTGAGGGAGAGAGCGAGGAGTAAGGATTGAGGAGTAAGGAGCGAGAAGTAAAGAGCGAGGAATGAGTGAAGAGTGAGGAATGAGTGAAGAGTAATGAGTGAGAGTGAGTAATGAGTGAAGAGTAAGGAATGAGTGAAGAGTGAAGAATGAGTGAAGAGTGAGCAATGAGTGAAGAGTGAGGAACGAGTGAAGAGAGAGGAATGAGTGGAGTGAGGAATGAGTGAAGAGTGAGGAATGAGTGAGGAGTGAATCAGTGAGTGTGCGTGTGTGCATGCAAGTGCGAGCACGTGTGCACATAATCTCTGCAGCCAATGCTCATCTGGCAAATCCAAGAGTAACCTTCAGGAATCTCAAGTCATCCTGGGCTCATCTTTGAATATGCATTACCAGCATGGAACCCATACTTAAAGTATGTTAAGAAAGTGAAGGGTCTTCAATTAGGCTTATCCCAGAGCTAAGGGGTTCAAGATTAGAGGATAGGGTAACAATGGAAGACAGAAGAACAAGGAGATACATGATAACATACAAAATACCAAAGAGGAATTTAAAGGGTAGACAGGCAAAGGTTGTTTAAGAGGTGAGAAACAGGAACTAGAGGGCACAGATGGAACTTAGACACAGATAAGCCACAGGGATGTAAGAAGCATATCTTCAGTTTTAGGGTTGTCTGTAAGAGGAATGACCTCAATTAAGTGGTCAAGGCAGGCTCCATACATAGTTTTAAGAGCACTTACAAGACCTGCTAGACAAGGGAGTGAATCTGGCAAGTGATAAGTTGAGTGGAGGGGCCAGGAACTAGGACATGACCTCTGAAACCCCACATGGGTGAGTACATACCCATCCCACATTAAAAACTAAGTAAATAAGATATGAAAAATTCCCTCTCAAATAATATATGTGCCTGGATTATGCAAGGAAATTTCTAAAAACGACAACACATATAACTAGACGCTATAAATGCCTAATACCTCATATACATATTACTTTTATCATTAGATTAAATATTTAACTGTACACTACCTAAGGTAGTAAGAAATTTTACCTTGTACTTTTACCTAAGAGTTTATGACTAAGATTTGTACAAATGCACTCCACAAACCATGATAGAGGTACAAAAAATAAAATACTCACAGAATGATTTATAAAGTGAGACACATTACCACACTTTGCAGCATCAATAGTGTACAAATTCTGATCACCTTTGTCATAATCAAGGTCGAACAGATAAGTGCATCCTTGAGCATCTGTGGGAGGAAAGAAAATGAAAGCTACATTCTAGTGCAATGTATGGATATGAAACATATGCAACACAAGACTGAACAATGGGGTGGGTGGGTGGGAGATGGGATGGGATTCATTCGAAAGAAAGAAAAAGAAAGAGAAAGAGAAAGAGAAAGAGAAAGAGAGAAGAGAGAGAGAGAGATGAGAGAGAGAGAGGAGGAGAGAGAGAGAAGGAGAGAGAGAGAGGGAGAGAGAGAGAGAGGAGAGAGAGAGAGAGTGAGAGAGAGAGAGGAGAGAGGAGAGAGAGAGAGAGAGGAGAGAGAGAAGAGGAGAGAGAGAGAGGAGAGAGAGGGGAGAGAGAGAGAGAGAGAGAGAGGAGAGAGAGGAGAGAGAGAGGAGAGAGAGGAGAGAGAGGAGAGAGAGGAGAGAGAGGAGAGAGAGAGGAGAGAGGAGAGAGAGAGAGAGAGAGAGAGAGAATTCTTGGGGTGAAATTTGACTCCAAACTAACCATGAAGAACCATGTTGTAAATCTTGCAAACAAGGCAGCCAGGAAGCTTACAGCACTTCGCCGTATCTCGCATCTGCTTGACAGTAGGGGTTGCAAGATTCTGTACGAGGCACAAGTACGCTCACACCTTGAGTATGCTCCACTTTCTTGGTTTGCCTGCCCCCCCCCCTCTCATCTGCAACTGCTTGACAGAGTGGAGAACAGAGCAAGATGTCTCATCTCTCGCCTGGACCCATCCTGGATAGATCTGTCATTTCAGCAGAGCCTTCAACACAGAAGGGATGTGGGTGGCCTTACTGCTATGTACAAGGCCACTATTGTCAAAGTACCACACTTGGATCCACTTCGAGGACAGTGTGAAACAAGCTTTTATGCCACAAGACGGGCAGAAAGCAGCAACTTCACTCTGGCTGTACCCTTCTCCAGAACATCACTCCATCTGAGATCATATATAACCAGGATGACTCAAGTATGGAACACATTCGTACAGCATAATGATGTCAACGAGATAAAGTCAGTTGATCAGATGAAAATGCTGGCCCACAGATGGATCCAACTTCATCCTGTTCCCTACTTGTATGTCTCATAACAATAAAAATGCTTTCAAATGAGCTGATGTAGGTAACAGCTGTTAGATTGTCAATAAAGCTAGGGATCCTTAACCTTGTCAAACCCTGTGTGTGTGTGTGTGTGAGAGAGAGAGAGAGAGAGAGAGAGAGGAGAGAGAGAGAGAAGAGAGAGAAGAGAAGAGGAGGAGAAGAGAGAAAGAGAGAGAAGAGAGAAAGAGAGAGAAGAGAGAGGAAGAGAGAGAAAGAAGAGAAAGAGAGAAAAGAGAGAAGAGAGAGAGGAGAAAGAGAGAAAGAGAGAAGGAGAGGGAGAAAAGGAAGAGAGAAAGAGAGAGAAAGAGAGAGAAAGAGAGAAAGAGAGAAAGAGAGAAAGAGAGAAAGAGAGAAAGAGAGAGAGAGAAGAGAGAGAGAGAGAGAGAGAGAGAGAGAGAGAGAGAGAGAGAGAGAGAGAGAGAGAGAGAGAGAGAGAGAGAATGAATTATGGGAGAAAGTTGCAAAATTTATAACAGCACTTTGAACTACATGGCCAATCAAAACTTTAAACAACAATTAAAAAAAAAATCTTTGATGGCCATCTCCTGCGAAGATAGGATGACAAACACAAAATACACTCACCATTATTCATTAATTTGCTGTCTTTTCATAAGTGTACTGACATCACAATTTAGATCATCTTCCGACTGCAACATCTACACCCCTCCTTCAGAGTGCAGGCACTACCATTCCCATAGTTCATAAACACTCAATACAAAATATATTTTCTTAAGAAGGGTATACAATACTGAGAGGTTGATGAGTAAGACACAACACTTTTGCAGCTTCACTAACAAATACACCTACCATCCGACTTACGACCTGCTCGACTTACGACCACTCGACTTACAACCGTGTTTTTTATGCCAAATTTCTGGGAAATAAACAACTATTTGTGTTGTACACAGTGTTTATCCTAAACCTTACAGTATAAAATACAGTACTAACAACATAAAAAGTAAAGTAAAACATGAAATACCAAAATAAAACAATAAAATAAAGTCATTACAAAAATGTTTTGTTGATATTCAGTAGGTGGCCCGGTGGTCTGGTGGCCAAAGCTCCCGCTTCACACACGGAGGGCCCGGGTTCGATTCCCGGCGGGTGGAAATTCCGACACGTTTCCTTACACCTATTGTCCTGTTCACCTAGCAGCAAATAGGTACCTGGGTGTTAGTCGACTGGTGTGGGTCGCATCCTGGGGGACAAGATTAAGGACCCCAATGGAAATAAGTTAGACAGTCCTCGATGACGCACTGACTTTCTTGGGTTATCCTGGGTGGCTAACCCTCCGGGGTTAAAAATCCGAACGAAATCTAAAGTTTGACTTACGACCATTTCGACTTAAGACCGGTTTCTCGGAACCGAACTCGGTCGTAAGTCGGATGGTAGGTGTAGTTTCACCTGCACTGCAAGCTTCAATTAAATACAGAGGTCACTCCTTGAGACAGTGGCAGTGGGGATGTAGTTAGAGGTGATCAGTCCCTTAGTCTTGATGGAAGACGCAGTCACTTAGCCTATAGCAGAGGCATGAGGCCACAGACTTATTGCAAACAACTTTCACTATTAAAAAAAGTATAGTAGAACCCCTGTATCCACAGATTCAGTTTCCACTGTTTCAGTTATCCATGGTTTACCTTGGTGTGAAAATAACCCTTTATTTTGCTTAACCCTTAAATGGTCCAAACAGATCGACGTTGAAATTCGTAGCGCTCCAAAAGTAGATCTACTTTTTTTTTACATATTTTCAAATATAACAAAAAAAAAAAATGTAGGTAAAAGTTTTTTTTACACGTTTTCAAATGTGAAACAAAAAAGATCTACATTTTTTTACATACTTTCAGATGTTGAAAAAACGTATATATACGTTTGGACCATTTAAGGGTTAATAATGGTACCTGAGTGCAAAAGTAGTGATGGTGGCAGTTCTTCAAAGCCTAAAAGAAGTCATGAAGTGCTTTCCATCAGTGAAAAAGTGCTAATTCTCTACCTACTGTGAGTAATTTATCAATTAGATATTACCACGAGCAGGTATGTAAATGAAAAACACTTACGTATAGGGTTCACTACTATCTGCAGTTTTGGGCATAATACACAGTTGGTCTTGGAATGTATTCCCATGTGGATATGGGAGGACTACTGTATAATCAACAGGAAGATTCTCTCTTCCCAGTTTTGTTGAACTGACATTTTTTTTTTTTTCAACAAGTCGGCCGTCTCCCACCGAGGCAGGGTGACCCAAAAAAGAAAGAAAATCCCCAAAAAGAAAATACAGTGGACCCCCGGTTAACGAACTTTTTTTCATTCCAGTAGTATGTTCAGGTGCCAGTACTGACCAAATTTTTTCCCATAAGGAATATTGTGAAGTAGATTAGTCAATTTCAGACCCCCAAACATACACGTACAAACGCACTTACATAAATACACTTACATAATTGGTCGCATTTGGAGGTGATCGTTATGCGGGGGTCCACTGTACTTTCATCATCATTCAACACTTTCACCTCACTCACACATAATCACTGTTTTTGCAAAGGTGCTCAGAATACAACAGTTTAGAAGCATATACATATAAAGATACACAACATATCCCTCCAAACTGCTAATATCCCGAACCCCTCCTTTAAAGTGCAGGCATTGTACTTCCCATTTCCAGGACTCAAGTCCGGCTATATAAAAATAACCGGTTTCCCTGAATCCCTTCACTAAATATTACCCTGCTCACACTCCAACAGATTGTCAGGTCCCAAATATCATTAGTCTCCATTCACTCCTATCGAACAAGCTCATGCACGCCTGCTGGAAATCCAAGCCCCTCGCCCACAAAACCTCCCTTACCCCTTCCTTCCAACCTTTTCGAGGACGACCCCTACTCCGGCTTCCTTCTATAGATTTAAATGCTCTCCATGTCATTCTACTGTGATCCATTCTCTCTAAATGACCAAACCACCTCAACAACCCTCTTCAGCCCTCTGACTAATACTTTTATTAACTCACACCTTCTCCTAATTTCCACACTCGAATTTTCTGCATAATATTTACACCACACATTGCCCTTAGACAGGACATCTCCACTGCCTCGACCGCCTCCTCGCTGTCATTCACAACCCAAGCTTCACACCCATATAAGAGTGTTGGTACTACTATACTTTCATACATTCCCTTCTTTGCCTCCATAGATAACGTTTTTTGACTCCACATATACCTCAACGCACCACTCACCTTTTTTCCCTCATCAATTCTATGATTAACCTCATCCTTCATAAATCATCCGCCGACACGTCAACTCCCAAGTATCTGAAATATTCACTTCTTCCATACTCATCCTCCCCAATTTGATATCCAATTTTTCTTTATCTAAATCATTTGATACCCTCATCACCTTACTCTTTTCTGTGTTCACTTTCAACTTTCTACCTTTACACACACTCCCAAACTCATCCACTAACCTTTGCAATTTTTCTTTAGAATCTCCCATAAGCACAGTATCATCAGCAAAAAGTAACTGTGTCAATTCCCATTTTGTATCTGATTCCCCATAATTTAATCCCACCCCTCTCCTGAACACCCTAGCATTTACTTCTTTTTATTTATAACATTTATTTACACTATATCCATAAACAGTGTGAAAAATGTTCAAATGTCCTACATTGCCTGCTCACCCATAACATCTCCATGTTGCTATATCTCACTTTTTTCTAGTATACTAGTCTCTGGCCTTATGCCTTCTAACCCTTTCAGGGTCCGTCCCTTAGATATATGGCTTTGAAGCCAGGGTCCAAGCTGTAGATCTATGCCAAAATTCTAGCAGCTGCAGATTTAGAGCGAGAAGGCCGATAGGCCTACATCTAAGAGAATGGGTCTGCGTGGTCAGTGTGCGCAGTAAACAAAAAAAAAAAAAAACGGGGCACCCACACTGCAATGTGGGAACGCCATCTCGGTACGCTTTGTTCATCATGCCTAGCGGCAAGGAACCTCTCACTCCCCAGCGAATTCTGACTCTCCTCTTCCCAAGTTGCATCTCTAACTCTAATGGAAGTGGATCTGCACCATATGGTACAATGGTACCATATGGTACAATGGTACCATATGGTACAATGGCACTATATGGTATAATGGTACCATATGGCATATTGGTACAATGTACCATATTGTACAGGGACCCTAATGGAAGTAAGTCACTTTGATTTTTTGGGGTTATCCTAGGTTCTCCACACATATGCTGCTATAATTGATAATCTATGTAACTATAGTTGTGTATACCTGAATAAACTTACTTATGACGCCACATGTGCTCGAGTAAGTTTATTCAAGTATACACAAATACAGTTACTTAAATTATCATAAATAGCAGCAAATGTGTAAAGATCCTAGGATAACCCAAAAAAGTGAGAGTGACTATTTCCATTGTGGTCCCTGTATCTGTACTATATGGTACAGATACAAGTATCTGGGGAATCAAATTCAAAATGGGAATTGACACAGTTACTTTTTGCTGATGATACTGTGCTTATGGGAGATTCTAAAGAAAAATTGCAAAGGTTAGTGGATTAGTTTGGGAATGTGTGTAAAGGGAGAAGTTGAAAGTGAACATAGAAAAGAGTAAGGTGATGAGGGTGTTTAAATGATTTAGATAAAGAAAAATTTGGGTTCAAATTGGGGGGGGAGTTTTGGAGAAATGAATGTTTTTTAGTACTTGGGAGTTGAGTGTGGCGGATGGTTTATGAAGGGTGGGTTAATCATAGAATTGATGAGGGAAAAAGGTGAGTGGGCGTTTAGGTATTGTGGAGTCAAAAACGTTATTTGGAGCAAAAAAAGGGAATGTTGAAAATTTGTAGTTTCAACCTTTTATGGGGTGGAAGCTTGGGTGGTAAATGCAGCGCGAGGAGAGGTTGGAGGGGGAGCGGAGTGTCTGTCTAAGGCATGTGTGGGTAATTTATCAAAAAATTCGGAAATGTGGAAAATTTGGAGAAAGGTGTGGATTTTTAAAAATATTAGTCAGAGGGCAGAGAGGGGTTGTTGGGTGGTTTGGTCATTTAGAGAGAATGGTCACAGTAGAAAAGCATGGAAAGATATAAATCTATAGGGGG
>NC_069407.1:3302083-3322690 GCF_026875155.1 Cherax quadricarinatus | reverse complement strand
GGTAATAAGGTATGGGAAGAGTTGGAAAGATGGTATTTGGTTGGCAAAGTAAAAACTAGAAAATTAAAAAAACGAAAAAAAATTTTTGAAAATTTTAAATTCAGTAAAAAAGTAAGAAGAAGTAAAAAAGTAAAAAGTAGAAATTAGTAGTAGTAATATAGTAATATAGAAATAGTAGTTGTAGTAGAAGTTTTTAGTAAAAAAATAATATAGTAATAGTAGTAGTAGAAGTAGTGGGTTGTTGTAGTATAGTAGTATTTAGTTTTAAATTAGTAGTAGAAAGTAGAAATAGTAGTAAAAGTAAAGAAAATTAAGTTGTAGAAATTAGTAGTAATAAAAGAAATAGAAAAAGTAGTAGTAGTAGTGTTGTTGAAGTAGTATATAGAGGTATTAGTTAGTAGTATTTGAAGTATAGAATATTTAGTAGAAGAAATATTTAGAAATGGGTAGAAATATTTATAGAAAGTAATAGTAGATTTGGTAGTAGAAAGAAATAGAGTAGAAGTATTTAGTATTAATAGAAAGAAATGTATAGTATAAAAAGAGTAGTAGTGTATATTTGTAGAAGAAAGAAAATAGAAAGTATAGTAGAAATAGAAATTCTTTGTAGTAGTAATAGTAGTAGTAGAAAGAAAATATAGTAGTGGGAAAAGTAGTATGGGTGTATTTTAGTAGTAGTGTATTTGTATTTTTTTGTTTTAGAAAGTAAATATAGTAGTAGAAAATATATATTATAAATAGTATAGCCCCGTAGTAAAGTTTTAGTAGTATTTGTAGTAGAAAAAGTAAAGTATCTATTAGAAGTATTGGTTTGTAGTAGAAATAGAAGTATTAAGTATAAAAATAGTTATTTGTAAGTAAAAAGTAGTATTATTGGGAGTAGTATAATTGTTAAAAAGTAGTAGTAGTAGAAATTAGAAAAGGTAGTAGTAGTAAAGTAATAATTTTGTAGTCGTTAGTAGTAGTATAATAGTAGTAGTAGTAAATAGTAGTAGTCCGTAGTAGTAGAAAAGTAGTATTAAGAAGTATTTAGAAATAGAAAGAAAAGTTTAGTGGGTATTTGTTAAGGGTAGTAGTAGTAGTATCCCAAAGTAGTATAGTATAGTAGTAGTAATGGGTAGTAGTAATAGAAAATAATAGTAGTAGTATTATTAGAAGAAAGTAGAAAATAGTAGTAGTAGTAGTAGTAGTAGTAGTATTTGCATAGTAGTAATAGTAGTAGTAGTAGTATTTGAAAGATAGTAAAAAGTATAGTATAGAAAGTAGTAATATATTAGTAGTAGTAGTAGTAGTAGTAGTAAAAGTAAAGTATCGTAGAAAGTATTAGTAGTAGTATAAAAAAAAAGTAGTAGAGTAAAAGTTGTTGAAGTAGTAAAAATAGTAGAAAGAAATAATAGTAATAGTAGTAATAGTATTATTATCGAAGAAATTTTTAATTAGTAGTAATATAGTATAGTAGTATAGTTTGTAGTATTTACTAGTATAATTAGTTTAAAATTTTATAAAGTGTAGTAGAAGTATTTTAAAATAGTAGTAGTATTAGAGTAGTAGTAAAGAAGTAGTAGTAGTAATTAGTGGGTGAAATAGTAAGTAGTAGTATAGAAGTAATATTAGTAGTATTATAGTGGGTAGAAAGAAGTAGTATAGTATAATAGTAATAGTAGTAGTAGTATAGAAGAGTAATAGTATTTAGAATAGAAAAGGCCTTTTTAAGTTGAATGAAAAAATCTGCAAAAGGGCTTGTCCAGGGGTTTTTTTCAAAGCACTGAAGTTTTGAAAATTTTAAGCTTGAGTGAGCACCGTCGTCCGGGTCATCTATAAACCAGCAAAAATTATAAAAAAAAAATATTGTTACCAAGATTTAAGAACCTCCACCTCGGGAGTTACTTTGTCCGGGACGGCTACGCCAAGCAATTTTCACTTTAAATATATTTTTTAAAGTGTGTTTTTTATGTTTTTTGTATTTCCCAGGACTGAAGAAATTTATATAAGGAAATGGCTATTTTTTTTTCTTTAACAGTCAATTTTTTAATGTACCCTCTACAGTGAGGGGGGGAAAAAGAGAAGAGGAAGAGGAAGAATAAGATAAGGGGAAAAGGGGAAGAAAGGAAAGGGTAAACATGGACACAGATTCAAAGTGAAGTCTGTCGAAAATATATTTCAGAAAAGACAATTTTGTTTCTGATTTTTTTGTACTTGTGTAGCATCATTCATATATTATCAGCCTATAGCATCACACCTGAGGGTTTTTCCGGGGTCAACGCCCCCACGGTGCCCGGTCCATATAAGGCCTCGTCCATATGATCTCGTGCCAATAAAAAGAACTGCAAAGATTCGCCTTTTAAACTACTGCTACAGGGTTTGGCTCCCTTGTATCAGGTATCACCTGTCAGTGTGTGTAGGACTCACCTGGTACCGATACCGCCGGGTGAGCATGACTAGAGGACCTCCTGAGTCTCCCTGAAAAGCGTCCATACCCGGAGCAGCTGCGCACACCTGGGGGGGATGATTACTAAAGTTTTTACTATCTTGTGTATACTACTGCATATTGCTACTTTACGACTACATGTTAACTGGGGTGCTACTGTATACACTAGCACAGAGCTTCTGGTTATCTGTGTTGTATAAAACATGTTGAGAATATGGTAAATAGTAATCTTGGAAGCTGCTGCGGCGTAAACTCATTTTGGGATGCTTGACGATATCCTCATCTTCCTACTGAAGTCTCCTAGCTCAGGCTGACTCGTCTGCAACTCATCTTGAGACATTTAATATGACATGGGAACATTTTCTCATAGCTTAACTGTTAAAACAAAAATGAAATAACGGCACACTGAAAAAAGGGTTTAACGTTATACATCAAAAATAATCAAAGCATCCCTTCTGCCTACCTCTGTGCTTAGCTTTAAGATAAATAAGGTTTAGTTCGGCTTTTTAAAACCCCTGAGGGTTAGCCATTTCAGGATAACCCAAGAAAGTCAGTCTGTAAATCGAAGGACTGTCTGTCTTATTTTTTCATTTTGTTTATCCTCAGTCTTGTACCTAAGGATACGAACCCCCACCAGTCGACTAACACCCAGGTACCTACTTGCTAGGTGAACGGAAAAGTAGGTGCTAGGAAACCGCCATTGCTTTCACTCTTGCCAGGGATCGAACCACGGACACTCAGCGACGTGAAACAAAGAACGTTGCCTATCAGGCCCCTCCTCTCAATTATTCTGACCTGATCCTAAACGCCCCGTTACCTCTTTTGTATCTAGCATTGATCTAGAACGGCCAGTTACTGGTTGTATCTAACCTTGATCTAAAACTATCGCCCAATCCAACCTTTTCTTTTATGAAGGCTTCATCTAATAAAACCAACAGCTGGACTGTTGTATGTGTGACAAGGACAAGGTTACTTCTTATTTTGAAGAGGTGGGGGGTGAGGGATGCCCTGGATATGTGGGTCGCAGCTCGTCTAGGCTGGCTAGGTGGGTTAATCACTTTGGATAAAGACACGTAGAAGAAAGGGACGCTACGAAGATGACAGGATGAGAATGTGTGCCCATAGAGGAGAGATAGAGAGGGAGATGAGAGAGATAAGAGAGAGAGAAACTTGGGCAGGGAGAGAAACAGACATACAATGACTAAAGCAACAATGATAGCAACAAATATAACTGATTAATATAACTATGACTGCAGCTAATACATGTATTACAACACTACTACCAACAACACTGAAATACTCAAGTGAGTATCTACGATAGTAATGGATGATGTTTGTAGCCTAGCTGGTTATAGCTGCACACTCCTGGTGAGAGGTGACTGCACCCGCCACCTCCTGCAGCGACTCTGGCTGACTCCCCACTGCAGGTAAATTTAATGGGTTTTAAAACCTGTGACTGCACGAGGGTATTAAGATGTAGGTTACCTGTTCAACACGAGTAAGGCATACTTTAATCTTTGAGAAAGGAGATTACAAGTTAACTTTAAGAGTATAACTTACTGAGGAGGAACTATACCTTTCCATGTATATATCATTTGAATATACACACTCGATTATTTTGAGATGTAAAGTACTTTTTTAGGGGGTATATTCAATACAACATGAATGGTGGTATATTCAACTCACAACATGAATGGTGGTATATTCACTCACAAACAGAATGGTGGTATATTCCTCAAACTGGAGTGGTGGTATATTCATACAACATGAATGGTGGTTTATTCACTCACAACATCGAATGGTGGGTATATTCACTCACAACATGATGGTGGTATATTCACTAACAAATGAATGGTGGTATATTCACTCTCTACATGATGGTGGTATATTCACTCACAACATGAATGGTGGTAATATTCACTCCATACTGAATGGTTGGTATATTCAAATCCAACATGAGTGGTGGTATATTACTCTCAACATGAATGGTGGTATATTCATCACAACCTGGAGTGGTGGTAGATTCATCACTACATGGTGGTGGTTTATTCACTCCAACATGAGTGGTGGATATATTCACAAACAACATGAGTGGTGGTATATTCACTCACAACATGAATGGTGGTATATTCACTCAAAAAAAACCATTTTTTTGGGGGGTATATTAAGTGGTGGTATATTCACTCACATCATGAGGTGGAACTATCAGTTAAACTCGTCCTACAGAGCCATATCTTAAATATACAGTGAAACGTAAGCCGCTAAACCACATGGATTAGACCGTACGCACGAAGCTGGAGGTCGGACCTCCGTCTATGATCTCGACTGAAGTAAAAAACACAAACATATAATTTTTATATTTAACCATTTAAGCTGTTTTGGACAGAGAAGTTGGTATTTTGTTTCTGCTGAGAGGGATGGGAGGGCTCTTGATCCCAGGAGCTGGATTGTCTCCTCTCATTCTTTGGCTGAACTTGTATTGCCTCTCATTTACTCAAGACGCTAAAATGAACCACTTGCGGAATTTAGCGCTTCCCCGTTATTTAAAAATAAATATCCTTTGTGAAGAATCCAACCATGTGTCTGTATGATCTAGGACGAGTTCAAACTGTAAGGAGTCTGTTCGGGGCTCAGCCAGAAGGAGGATCGAGCCTCCGCTATATCTTGCGCTGAATGACCTACTATGGGTTTAGCGCTTAACTTGAATTATTACCCGATTATATCTGTGTACAACTTACGGTTGGTGAGGGTTTCACCCCAGCCGCAGACTACAGCAGTGTTACCCTGGTTAGTCCTGGGTGGGAGTCAGACACACAGTCCCACACGGCTGGATTCCAGGTCACTTCTCTTTCCTGAGCTTATACCGTATGTCGTTCGCTGTCAACGGGATCACCTAGATTATAAAACCACTTTAAATTATGAATTCCACCGGTTTGCTTGAAACCGCAAATTTACTATTTGTGTAATTTTATGTTGTGTACATGAGGATACAGAGATTTCTAAGATTTTAAAAGATACAAAGTTATAGGATTTATGATTTATTTCTATTGGAGTCGTCCCTCTTCCTTTAAAAAGGGAGCCCACATTCAGGAGACCGGAACATAATCATGTATTTTACTGTTCTAGGACTCTAAGGTGTGTTTTAGGTGTAGTGTTTAGTAAGTAGTAAAGACGCACCAGGTCAGGGGTCGATATTGGGTGTACAGTCATTTCTGACTCTTACGACGTGTTGTTCCGTTCATTGTTGACATCATGTTGGCCGGCTATCACGTTCAACCTTCAAGTGGAGGAGACAAGAGGATGAAGTGGCATCTGGGCAGGCGTAACCATGATATCATGCAAGTAACTGGGTTTTTCAGTACTCTAAAGGAAATGAGTTACCCAGTCCTTCCGTGTTGATAGGATTCAAAACTCAGTCAGGGAGTATGTGGTCTGAGATAAACAGAAGTAAATGTACTTATAATATTGTTTTCAGAGCTTGTTAGCCTGAATATTAAAACATCATTCACTTCAGGTTGGTGCTATGCAGGGAACTAATGTTATATGTGATACTGGCGTGTAGGGAAATTTTAATATAAATGGAAAAACAAAAACTCTGTAAGAAAATATTGAAATCATAAAAATAACTGATGGATTTATTGTTAGTGATATCTGTTATCTTGCTCACTGTATCCACACTGTGTCACACACTGTGTCCCACACTCTGTGTCCACTCACTGTGTCCCAAACAAGCGTATCCACACACTGTGTCCATAACACTGTATCCACACACTGTTGTCCAACACTGTGTCCACACAGTGTCCACACACTGTGTCCACCACATGTGTCCACACACGGTGTCCACATACTGTTCACACACTGTGTCCACAGCTGTGTCCAACCACTGTGTCCACACACTGTGTCCATACAACTGTGTCCACTCACTGTATCAAACATCTGTATCCACACACTGTGTCCAAACACTGTGTCACACACTGTGTCCACACACTGTGTCACACACTGTGTCCCACTATGTATCACACACAGTGTCCACACACTGTGTCCACCTTGTATCACACACTCGTGTCACACACTGTTCCCCCCACACCTGTATACAACCACTGTGTCCATACACTGTGTCCATCACACCTGTATCCCACACACTGTGTCCACACTCTGTGTCCACACACTGATGTCCAACACTGTATCCAACACACTGGATCCACACACTGTGTCCAACACTGTGTCCTAACTGAGTCCACACATGTGTCTCAATCACATCTGTATCCACACATGTGTCCAACACACTGTACTCAACACACTGTGTCCACACACTGTGTCACACTGTATCCACACACTGTGTCCACACACTGTGTCACACACTGTTTCCACCACTTTGTCCACACAATGTGTCCAACACTGTATCCAACACTGTGTCACACACTGTGTCCACACACTGTGTCACACACACTGTATCCACCACAATTGTGTTCCACACACTGTGTCTCACACTGTATCCTACACAGTGTCCTCACACTGTGTCCACCACTGTGTCACACACTGTGTCCAACACACTGTATCCACACACTGTGTCCACACACTGTGTTCCAACACTGTGTCACACACTGTATCCACACCACTGTGTCCAAACACTGTGTCTCACAGGTGTCCACACACTGTGTCCACGACATGTGTCCACAACTGTGTAACACTGTGCTCCACACACTGTGTCCACCACTGTATCCACACACTGTGTCCACACACTGTGTCCAACACTGTATCACACACTGTGTCCACAACACTGTCTCACACACTGTGTCACCATGTGTCCACACACTGTGTCCACACACTGTGTCCACACCACTGTGTCCATCACACTGTATCCACACACTGTGTCCACACACTGTGTTCACACTATGTGTCCACACACTGTGTCACACACTGTGTCCACACACTGTGTCACACCACTGTGTTACACTACTGTGTCCACACACTGTATCCACACAACTGTGTCCCTCACACTGTGTCCACACACTGTGTCCACACACTGTGTTCCACAACACTGTGTCCACACACTGTGTCACAATGTATCCACACCCTGTGTCCACCACACTGTGTCCAACACTGTATCTGCCACAACTGTGTCCACACACTGTATCCTACACACTGGTGTCAACACGCTGTGTCCATACATGTGTCATCACACTGTGTCCCACACATGTATCCACACACTGTGTCCACACACGTGTCCCACACCTGTGTTTCTCACACACTGTGTCCACACTCTGTATACAACATCACTGTGTCCTCACACTGTGTCCAACACACTGTGTCAACACACTGGTCCACACACTGTGTCAACAACAAGGTATCCACACACTGTGTCACACACGTTTCCACACACTGCTGTCCTCCACACTGTATACACACACTGTGCTCCCACAACTGTATCCACACACTGTGTCACACCCCACCCCCACCCAAAACACTGTGTCACAACCTGTGTCCATCCACACACTGATTTCACACACTGTATCCACACACTGTGTCCAACACTGTGTCCACACCACTGTATCCACAACTGTGTCACACATGTATCACAATGTGTCCACCACACTGTCTCACACACACTGTATCCACCACATCTGTATCCACACACTGTGTCCACACATGTTTCAACAACTGATCCACACACTGTATCCACACACTGTATCCACACGCTGCTAATCCACACAATGTCTCACACACTGGTCCACACACTGTATCCACACACTGTTATCCACACACTGTATCCACACATTGTATCCACACACTGTATCCCCACCTGTGTCCACACATCTGTTATCACACACTGTATCCACACACTGTATCCACACACTGTATCAACACACTGTATCCACAACTGTATCACACACTGTATCAACTAGTATTGAGGTACAAAAAATTTTTTTTTTTTATATCACACTGGCCGATTCCACAATGGAGGGTTGGCTCCGAAAAAGAAACAACTTTTCACCATCATTCACCTCCATCCACTGTTGCCGATGGGTGCTTTACACTTACCCCCCCCCCTACCCCCCCCCCCCCCCCGTAATTTAACTGCAACATTAACACCTTCCTTCAGAGTGCAGGCAGTACTTCCTCTCCAGGACTCAAGTCCGGATGCCGGTTTCCCTGTATCACTTCATATAATGTTAACTTTGCGCACACTCACAGACGTCAGTATTAAAAACCTTTTGTATACCTTTCAATCTTTCAAACACGCTCACGCATGCTGCTCGGGAAGTCCAAGCCCCTCGCACACAAAACCTCCTTTACCCCCTCCCTCAAACCCTTCCTAGGCCGACCCTACCCCGTCCTTCCTTCCACTACAGACTGATACACTCATGAAGTCATTCTGTTTCGCTCCATTCCTCTACATGTCCGAACCACCTCAACACCCTTCCTCACCCCTCTGGACAACAGTTTTGGTAATCCGCCCCTCCTCCTAACTTCCAAACTACGAATTCTCTGCATTATATTCACACCACACATTGCCCTCAGACATGACATCTCCACTGCCTCCAGCCTTCTCCTCGCTGCAACATTCATCACCCACAGCTTCACACCCATATAAGAGCGTTGGTAAAACTATACTCTCATACATTCCCCTCTTTGCCTCCAAGGACAAAGTTCTTTGTCTCCACAGACTCCTAAGTGCACCACTCACTCTTTTTCCCTCATCAATTCTATGATTCACCTCATCTTTCATAGACCCATCCGCTGACACGTCCACTCCCAAATATCTGAATACGTTCACCTCCTCCATACTCTCTCCCTCCAATCTGATATTCAATCTTTCATCACCTAATCTTTTTGTTATCCTCAAAAACCTTACTTTTTCCCTGTATTCACCTTTAATTTTCTTTTTTTGCACACCCTACCAAATTCATCCACCAATCTCTGCAACTTCTCTTCAGAATCTCCCAAGAGCACAGTGTCATCAGCAAAGAGCAGCTGTGACAACTCCCATTTTGTGTGTGATTCTTTATCTTTTAACTCCCGCCTCTTGCCAAGACCCTCGCATTTACTTCTCTTACAACCCCATCTATAAATATATTAAACAACCACGGTGACATCACACATCCTTGTCTAAGGCCTACCTTTACTGGGAAAAAATTTCCCTCTTTCCTACATACTCTAACTTGAGCCTCACTATCCTCGTAAAAACTCTTCACTGCTTTCAGTAACCTACCTCCTACACCATACACTTGCAACATCTGCCACACTGCCCCCTATCCACCCTGTCATACGCCTTTTCCAAATCCATAAATGCCACAAAGACCTCTTTAGCCTTATCTAAATACTGTTCACTTGAAGAGTAATATAATGACTAATTAAGGCATGTCTGACCCTGGTGGCTTAGCGCTTATTTATAATAATAATAATAATACTATAATGAATATGTATTTATATATATATATATATATATATATAATATATATATATATATATATATATATATATATATATATATATTACAATAAGATCACAGTAAACAAGTGATATCACAATTTTGCAGAACAACCACTGAGAAAGAACAGGGAAATTCCAAGCGATTTCGTGATTTCTCACATTATCAAGGAACTATAAAAATAAAACATCGACAGGAAGGCTTATAAGGGCAAGACTACACCTCACAGTCACGCCACAACAACAAGACTACACCTCACAGTCACGTCACAACAACAATACTACACCTCACAGTCACGCCACAACAACAAGACTACACCTCACAGTCACGTCACAACAACAAGACTACACCTCACAGTCACGTCACAACAACAAGACTACACCTCACAGTCACGTCACAACAACATACTACACCTCACAGTCACCCCACAACAACAAGACTACCCCTCACAGCCTCACAAAACAAACTACACCTCACAGTACGCACAACAACAAACTACACCTCACAGTCCGTCACAACAACAAGACTACCCCCACAGTACCGTCACAACAAGACTACCCCTCACAGTCACGCACAAAAAAAGACAAAACACCCCCACGTCACTCAAAACAACAAACACACCCACAGTCACGTCACAACAAAAGACTACACCTCACATCACGCCCAAACAAAAAGAACCCCCTCAAATCACGTCACAAAACAAGACAAACCCCCTCACAACGTAAAAAACAAGACTACACCTCACATCACGTCACAAAAAAGACTACACCTACAGTCACGTCACAACAAAAAGATACCCCTCACAGTCACGTCAAACAACAAGACTAACCCTCACGTCACGTCACAAAAACAAGAAAACCCCTCACAGGTCAGAAAAACAACAAACTAACCTCACAGTACGTCCAACAAGACTACACCTCACAGTCACGTCACAAAAACAAGACTACACCTCACAGTCACTCCAACAACAAGACAAACCTCACAGTCACGTCACAACAACAAGACTACACCTCACGTCCGTCACAACAACAAACTCCACCTCCCCGTCACGTCCAACAACAAGATACACCCACAGTCACTCCAACGAATACACCTCACAGTCATACAACAACAAGATAACCTCACGTACGTCACAACAAGACTCACCTCACCACGCCCAAAACAAGATACACCTCACAGTCACGTCAAAAACAACAAGACTACACCTCACAGTCACGTCACAACAACAAGACTACACCTCACAGTCACGTCACTACACCCGACTATGTGAAACCCACCTAAAACTCTACCCAAGCATTAAGATTTTTTTCTGTATCATTAAATTCTTCCCAGATTTTATTAATTATAAATGAATCCAATTTATATAAACCAAAAGAAATATTTACATTATTTTCGAAACTGCTTTTATGAAATATGATTCTATTATATTCCTGTCGACCATGGACATGCTAATACAACTTTCTAAAACTTTTGAAAAGCAATTGGATGGTTAAATCTCCCCACAATGAATAAATAGAGCTTAGAATCATGCCAGTCTTAGTTCGAGACTTTACCATTTGACCGTAATAAACTTTATCACATATTTCACAAGGATTCTTATAGACACATCCGTCAATATTTCGGGGAAATTTTTTATAAAATTTTTTTTTTACTGTATAAAGATTTTAAACACAACTTTGATTTTTAAAAGTCTTAAGAAGAAAAGGGCATATCAACAAGTTTTGATGGTAAGGGAGAACCAACATATTTTTAGTCGAATATAGTACAAATAAGACAGTTACTTACACACACACACCACACACACACACACATACACACACACACACACACACACACACACACACACACCACACCACACACCCCACACGTACAAACACCGAAAAAGGCCAAGGTTTTATAGACAAGTGACTTTGACAAAATGGTAACTAATAACACACTCCTCACTTTCTCAATCTCCTCATCGACTCACTTTCGAAGTTGAAGACAATGAGCAGCAGTGAGGCCTCTTTCCTAGTGATGAGTGCTCCACCACACTGTTTAGGAGATCTTCCATCATTGATCTTAAGCATGAGCATCCAGGGATACTCCCCCGGCTGAGCCTCACCTCCTCCCACGATCGAGTCACCCCAGCATCAGAGGGAGCTGCACCACACACTGTAAAGTAAATTTTAGTGGTAAGGCCCACTATCATCACTGATCCCCGATCGAATTTCCGACATTAAAAAAATCATTTAAATATTAAAATTAAAATTAAAGATTCCCCTCAGTACTTGTGTTTTAGAAAAACTTAATAGTAAAAAATCTGACTTAAGCCTTAAAATTGATGCCAACCTGGCCTGGTGACCCTGCTTGTCCAGACCAATCACAACACCACCACCCACACCACCACAATTCCTCCACCACCCCACCATCACCACCACTGTCTGCAAACACTCCATCGTTGCTGCCTTTAATATACACGAAATCTTAACAAAATTCACTTTGAGAAAAAAGTTGCTTTATTAACAAAATTGCTATTATAGTTCCTAATTTTTTTTAAAAACCATAGCATTTAGAAATAATAAAAATTTATGGTAAAACCCCCAACTAAAAGCATTTTAACAGGGAGAGCTTTTTAAAATAAACAGCGATAGAAACAAGCGATACATTTTGGCTTCTCTGACGGGCCGGACTCATTCCCCAAAACACAATGACAGCCAAAACCCCCAGAAATTTTTCGGATCGAAAAAAACGTATTTAGAGCCGTGGGAAAAGTTCGAGCTGGGCTTTCGGGGAAAGGAAACTCAGGGGAAAAAAGGGAAAAAAGGGGAAGAAGACAGAAGGGGGGAAGTTGTTGGTCTCTTTCGAGGAAGAAAAAAACGGGGGGGAAAGGGTTTGGTCAGTCTTTCGAGGAAGAAAAAAAGGGTGGGGTGGTTGGTCTTTTGAGGAAAAAAACAGGGGGGAGGTTGGCCCCTCTTCGAGGAAAAAAAAAAGGGGGGAGTGGTTGGTCATTTTCGAGGAATGTCATCATGGAAGTCAAAAATTTAGGAAGGAAGTGATTCGACATCAGAAAAAAAAATAACGTCCCGACGGAAAGATCAAACGGGGAAAATTTCCTGTAAAATGTTGAACGGTGAGATCCCTTTGAGCAACAAAATACGTGAATGCCCAAAGAGTCTACCAGTGAGCAGTGTTCTTCGTATTTTCAAAGTAACGTATTAAGTGAGAAGTACAGTGTAAAGTACACTTTTTGAATGCATTTGAACAGTTCCTTTTTTTTAAAATATATATTATTTTTCTTGACTTGTGCAATTATCATTTCCACAACATCCACGCACTTCAAAAATCCCCTTTTTGTGTTGTGGTTGTGTGTGTGTGTGTGTGTGTGTGGTGTGACTACCCATTTGTACTCACCTTTTTTGGTTTTAGGGGGCGAGTCATAGCCCCGGCCCCCCCTTCACTGATTGCTACAGGTCCTCCTCTCCCTCCCCATGAGCCTATCATACCTCCCCAAAACTATGTAGGTTCCCCCCTCCACTACGTCATTTTTAGCTTTCCCCCCTGAACTACTCTATATGAAAAATATTCTTAACAACCCCCCCTTGATTCATCTGGTTTTCAACATCCCTTTTGTGACCTCTTTTTCTGTGCCCTTTTGGAAAAAACCCGTCTTTTTCCACCTTTTCTATTCCGGCGTATTTTATATGTAGTTATCAGTCTCCCTTTACCCCCTGTCCCCTGTCGTCGGGCCGATTTCCCTCAACCTTTCTTCGTGGACAATCCCCCCGGGCCCGGGGCTAGTCTTGTTGCAACCTTGGGACTTTTTCCAATTCTTGACGTGCTTGACTAGGGGTGGGTTCCAAACTGGTGCGCATACTCCTATGGGCCTGACGGTAAATGTTACAAATCTTTTAACGAAACCTTACGAGGTACGGAACGCTATCCGTATTTTTTTCCCCCAAACAGTTATTGATTGGGGGTGGCCTCGGAGATATGCCGGTTTATCTCACCCCCAGATCTTTTTCCTTTGAGTGAGGTTTGCAGTTTTTTGGCCATTAAACTATACTGTTGTGTGTGTGTGTTGGTGTGGTTGGGTGTGGTGTGGGTGCTTTGTGGTGTGTTGTGTGGTGTGTGTGTATGTGGGTGTGTATTTTTTACACCAACAAACCCACCCGGGGTTTTTGGGAGCTCATCATCCCTCCCCGTACACGACCCTCCTTAGATAAAAACCACGTGTGGGTCAGACGGAAAACCCAAACTTCTATAGAATTCTCCCCTATGTAGTCAACAATGGTGTGTCGTTGACCTTAGGAGCTACTGCAGTTTTTTACCTTGGGCTTGAGAGAAAAAACAATCCTGGATTCTTAGCTTTTTTTTCCTCCGCCTCTGTTAAAAAATACAACTGAAGAGAGCCCCCAGGGGGCCGGGGGCAGGCGATCAACGACGTGCGGGGGAAGGGGTAAAACAAAAATGTCTTGTCAGCACACCACCTCTCTCATCAAAAACATCAACTTGTCTTGTATCTATCAAAACCCTTTTAACATAGATGCCGCCCCCCTGTCGAAGATCAAGACACTCCTCATTTTTAAAACCACGACTAATGTCAGTTGTCATATAATCATATGGGGACAGGTAAAACAAGAAAATGCTACCTTACCCATTTTGTTTTGGGCCATTTTTCCATGAGTTATGTCCGTATTTTCCCTGGGAGGCAGATTCATAATAACTGGCCCAGCTCTAAAACAGGACGGGTTTTAAAACCCCAAAAGAAAAATCGGTTTCCATTGTTTCAAAAAAATTAAAATTTTTTTTTTATCAATGTTTTTAACGTTAAATCCAGATAAAAAAAATAATTCTGGTGAATTTTTAAAGCTATTAAGCTATTAAAAGCTCGGGGAGCGGTGGATTTTCGGGGAGGGAGGGAAGGAGGGCAGATGACACGAATCTATGGACATAGAGAACAATGAAGAAGTGACAGGAGAAACCCCAAAAGGAAGTTAAAACCGTCAGTGAGGGGAGGAACTCCCTGCTGCAGGGGCCGTCCAAATTTTGCGCTAAAAGGAAGTGATGCCCCTAACTGGGGCTGTCGAAAAATTTTTATTTTCAGGAAAGCCGCTAAACCCGTAGGAATATGCCACTACGACAGTATCAAAGGGAGTTTGGGGGTTTGAAAACTGAAAGCGGATATAAACTCTGTGACCGTTTGAAAAAGGGTCAATTAAAAGATCCTGAACCCGTCAACGAGAAAGTTGGACAAACCTCTGAGAGAGAGAGAAAGAACAAAAAGGGAGAAAAGGAGATTCCTCAAAATTTCCCCAAAGAATCTTTTGCAATTTTCGGGAAACATGAAAAGAGAGGCCAAGTTCAGGCAAGCTTTTATTGCCCATAAAGGCTTTTTTCTGAGTTTTTGTCTTTGTCTTCACGCCTTGTCAGCAATACCTTTTATCCAAGGGGACATTTTCGAAGAAGCGGCTGTGATCTTACCGTGAAGAATTTTTTCCAGAAGTGGGGACCTTGGAGTTTAAAATTGACCTCATCTCCAGCCCCCAGGACGTACGTTCCTCCACAGCCCCCATGCAGAGGAAAAAAGCACCCTGTTTATCCCTATATGGCGTTTAAATTCTTTAATTTCAAATTTTTAAAAATGAAGGTTGATTATCAAGTGGGCTTTACTGCAAATACTGGGAAGAACGTGCAAATAAAAATAAAATTCAGCAGATTAGGACCCCAAACAAAATTAAAAAAAAACTTTTTAAAAAAAAAAAGCCAAAAAAAAACAAACCAGATACAAAAATCAAACACAAAAAGCATAAAACAAAGAAAAGTTAGCTCACTAACCCCATCACCACTACCACCACCCACCCGAATATAATATCCCCCGCCATACTCCATAAAAAACACCTTTCACCATTACCCCACCAGCTCCCCACGCATCCCAAATCTTCCTTTTTTTGGTCTTTTCCCTTACCCATGCTTGAGCTTCCCCTCCAGTTCTGTCGTGGGGAAATCAAGACGGCGGCGCTGGCTTTATTTGTTCTTCCATTGGTGTTCGGACTCCGGAGAGGTTCCTGCCACTTAGCCCTTTCAGTTTTTCTTGCCCCCGCCCCAACTCCCCCCTTTTTTACCCCGACGCTTAGAAATTTTAGGAAAATTCGCCCCCAGTTCCGTATTTCTCCCAATTCCTTGCGGAAGGAAAAGGAAAAATATGTATATAAGTTTTTTACTTGACAGTTTCGCAACAAAAAAAGCATGAAATAAAACAGTATTGATCTTTATTCCACATGACCTCAGCCTGCAGAGAACACTGAATAATTTCAATAATACGCGTCGAAAATCTATGTTAATAGTAAAGTACCACTTTTTGTTTTTAACTAGAGTGAAGTGGGACACATTATAGTTACTGCAAGGAGTAGTGGACCTGGGGGGAAAAGTTTTGGGGTTTTTATCTTTTTTTTCCTTACTTTTGTGCTTTTATATATATTAAAATATATATTATATAATATAATTTATATATATATATATATATTTTTTTTATATATTAAAAATATTTTATGAGAGCATATTTGACAACATAATACATATTTTTTAAAACACACACCACACACAATTCGGCCTATTCGGCCGAGCTTTCCGAATAGGTCGAACTCCCTTAAAAAAATCTTTTCCAAAAAATTTTTAGGAAAGACAGTTTTTTTTTTCTTTGATAATATATAAAAAATATTTTTTTGGACCGAAGTAACTTAAAAAACCCCCCAAAATCACTTAACCTTTTTTTTTTTAGCCAAAATCTGATATAAAAATACATAGGTAATTTAAATTTATTTAATATTACTTTTAAAATCTGAAAACCTTTTTTCGTGTCCTTAGATGATTTCCCCCTGATTTATGGCAAATTTTCATTCTGCTAATTGGCAAAGGAAAAACCCTTTCCGAAAAGGCCAAAATCTGCGATTCGGCTTTAAACGGTACCACACACAACACCCAACCCCAAAAACACACACACACACCACACACACCACACACACACAAACACACATAACCAACAACCCACACACCACAACAAACACCCCCAAACACACCCCCACTAAACACCACACTACAAAACAAACACACAAACACACACCACACAAACCCCAAAACCCTCACAAACCCAACAAAAACCAAAAACCCCCAAAAAATACACCTACCAAAACACACAAACACCCCAAACAAAAACCCAAAAAACCCAAAAAAAAAAAAAAGGCCACATGGTTTTAGGGGGGAAAACCCTTTTCAAAACCACGGGGTTTTGCAGGGCAGAAAGGGACGGAAGGGGGGGGGGGTGGATGCTTTTTTTGGAATGAAAGAAGGTTTGACCAGTTCCCCGTTTGCAAAAACTGAGGAAGAGGATACAGGGAAGGCATACAAGGATGGGAAAACTTTCAGAAGCCCCAAGCGAGTCATTAAGTGGGGGGGGGTTCAGGGGGATTGGAAGGGGGCCCCCAAGGGGTCATCTAGGGGGTTTTTGGAGGAACAATAAAGGAAAAAACTTGGGTGGGTCCCGGCAATCCCCGAAGGAAAAAAAAATCCTCGATGAAGACCAGGCAGAACTAAAAAGGGATCTGGACAGGCTGCAGACCTGGTCCAGCAATTGGCTCCGGGAGTTCAACCCCACCAAGTGCAAAGTTCATGAAGATTGGGGAAGGGCAAAAAAGGGCCGCAGAGGATACAGTCTAGGGGGTCAGGGGACTACAAACCTCACTCAAGGAAAAAGATCTTGGGGTGAGTATAACACCAGGCACATCTCCTGAAGCGCACATCAACCAAATAACTGCTGCGCATATGGGCGCCTAGCAAACCTCAGAACAGCATTCCGACATCTTAATAAGGAATCATTCAGGACCCTGTACACTGTGTATGTTAGGCCCATATTGGAGTATGCGGCACCAGTTTTGGAAAACCCACACCTAGCCAAGCACGTGAAAAACTAGAGAAGTGCAAAGGTTTGCAACAAGACTAGTCCCAGAGCTAAGAGGTTGTCCTACGAGGAGAGGTTAAGGGAAATCAACCTGACGACACTGGAGGACAGGAGAGATGGGGGGGACATGATAACGACATACAAAATACTGAGAGGAATTGACAAGGTGGACAAAGACAGGATGTTCCAGAGATTGGACACAGTAACAAGGGGACACAGTTGGAAGCTGAAGACACAGATGAATCACAGGGATGTTAGGAAGTATTTCTTCAGCCACAGAGTAGTCAGTAAGTGGAATAGTTTGGGAAGCGATGTAGTGGAGGCAGGATCCATAAAATAGCTTTAAGCAGAGGTATGAAAAGCTAAACGGCTCAGGGAAGTGACCTAGTAGCGATCAGTGAAGAGGCGGGGCCAGGAGCAGGACTCGACCCCGCAACCTCAACTAGGTGAGTACAACAAGGTGAGTTACACACCACACACACACACACAAACACAACAACACACACACACAAAAAAACCCCAACACACACCCCCACACCACACACACACACACACAACACACACAAAAACAACACACACACAAAACAACAACTAAAAACCCCAACAATTGGTACACGTATAAGTGGAGGTACAAAGAACATACAGAGAAACACTTGATGTACACATGACTTGCATGGACAGTGTGTATTTGTATGTTGTGTGTGTGTGCTCATCTATCCTTGCTGTACTTAACAGGGATGAAAAACATGACCCCAAACTCTGTGTATGTGTGTGGTGTAATAACCAATCTGAGTTTTTGAGTGAAAGGGGGGAGCGGCAGACGAGCTTTAGTTCTTGATCCTGTCTTAATTTGCGTCAGGCAGACGCGAAATAGCAATGTCATATGAGAATGTGTGGTTTTGAACCGTATATGGAGTTAACCTTTTAATGTGTCACTGTTTAATGTCTTCCCTTGTTTTGCCACTCTTATGCTAAGAAATATTATTCAAAGATATTTCTGTGGCTTATTTGGTTATGTAGTTTCCAGTCTTGCCTCCTTGTCCTCGTTGCGTCCCTGATAAAGAACCTACCCATGTCTACCCTGGGTATTTTGTAAGTCTAACTATAACAGAAATGCTGTCAGTTCTTCCAGTGACTTGAGGTCAAGCATTCTCATTCTATTTAATTAAAATCTTCCCCGTCCGTTGCGGCCCCCAAGAGAGGGGGGAAAAAAGGGGGCTGAAGCCCCTCATAATCTCCATTATCCCCCTAAATAAAAATAATAAAAATGCAGGCGTCAAGGCAAGTCTCATAGCTTCCCCCTTTTAAATAGATTTCCATGTCTATCCTTGCCTATATAGACCTTCTTTAGCTGGCCGTGTTCTCGGCTCTGGTAACTCCCCTGGATGCATCACTTTCAGATTTTTCCTGAGTTTCTCTGTCTTGTGCAGGGTGAATGTTACACACCCGAGAGGGCAGACTCAGTTAGTCAAACGTGAACACAAAACGTATGTGTTTTAATAATTTATTTGTATAGATTCTGCGTCCCCCTGTAGCACTGTTCTGGTCATTCCAGTGTACTCACCTATTTGAGGATGCAGGGTCGATTTATAGCTCCCGGCCCCGCCTCTTCACTGGTCGCTACAAGGTCGCTCTTCCTGCTCCATGACTTTATCATGCCTCTTCTTAAAAGCTATGTATGGATCCTGCCTCCACTACATCGCTTCCCATTCTATTCCACTTCCTGACAACTCTATGACCGAAGAAATACTTCTTAACATCCCTGTGATTGATCTGAGTCTTCAGCTTCCAATTGTGACACCTTGTTGCTGTGTCCCATCTATGGAACATCCTGTCTCTTCCACCTTGTCAATTCATCTTAGTATTTCATATGTCGTTATCCTGTCCCCCTATCTCTCCTGTCCTCCTGTCCTCGTAGGACATACCCCTTAGCTCCGGGACTAGTCTTGTTGCAAACCTTTGAACTGTCTCTAATTTCCTTACATGCTTGGCTAGGTGTGGGGTTCCAAACTGGTGCTGCATACTCCAATATAAGCCTGACACACACGGTGTACAGGGTCCTGAACGATTCCTTATTGAGATGTCGGAATGTTATTCTTAGGTTTGCTAGGCGCCCATATGCTGCAGCAGTTATTTGGTTGATGTGCCTCAGTGTTATGCTCACCCCAAGATCCTTTTCCTTGAGTAAAGTTTGTAGTCTCTGGGCCCCCTAGACTGTACTCAGTCTGCGGTCTTCTTTGGCCCTTCCCCAATCTTCATGATTTTGCAGGAGCCAGTTTCTGGACCAGGCCTGCAGCCTGTCCAGATCCCTTTGTAGTTCCGCCTGGTCCTAGTCCGACTGAATTCTTCTCATCAACTTCACATCACCTGCATACAGGGACACTTCTGAGTCTGTTCCTTCCGTCATGTCGTTCACATATACCAGAAACAGCACCGGTCCTAGAACTGACCCCTGTGGAACCCCACTCGTCACGGGGGCCCACTCTGACACCTCGTCATGTACCATGACTCGCTTTCTGTCTTCCTGACAGGTATTTCCCCGATCCATTATAGTGCCTTTCCTGTTATCCTGCCTGGTCCTCCAGTTTTTGCACTAATCTCTTGTGTGGAAACTGTGTCAAAAGTCTTTTTACAGCCCAAGAAAATGCAATCTACCCACCCTCTCTCTCTTGTCTTACTGCTGTCACCCTGTCATAGAACTCCAGTAGGACTATGACACGGATTTCCCGTCCCTGAAGCCGTGCTGGCTGTCGCTGATATGCTCATTCCTTTATTGGTGCTCCACCACTTTTCTCCTGATAATGGGGTCTT
>NC_069407.1:3193017-3301583 GCF_026875155.1 Cherax quadricarinatus | reverse complement strand
AGCTATTTATTGTTACTAGGAAAAGGGAGTTTTTTTTATGTAATTTGCATATATATTTATGTAGGATTGCTACTCATGGGCTGACCTCATGCCTAGAGATACTGTATCTGTCACACGCACACACATACACACTAGGTGAGTACTAGGTGAGTACACACACACTCGCCAGGAGCTGAGTCTCGACCCCTGCAACCACAATTAGGTGAGTACACACACACACACATACACACACACACACACACACACACACACACACACACACACACACACACACACACACACACACATTTATGTTCCCTTCATCTCCATGGAGATGAGGAAAAGAATGTCTCACTTGTAAGCCATGAGTGTCGCAAGAGGCGACTAAAGTGTCGGGAGCAAGGGGGCGGTGACCCCCCTTCTCCTGTATAAATTACTACATGTAAGAAGAAAATCTTTCGTTTTTTTTCTTTGGAGACGCACCTAAGTCAGTACCTGACCAGCCGGGCTGTGGCTATTACGTGAGTTTATGTGCGGCCGACAGTAACAGCCTGGGTGATCAGAGCATGATCAACCACGAGTCCTGGTCTCAGACCGGGCCGCGGGGGCGTTGACCCCCGAAACCCTCTCCAGGTAAACTCCAGATGTGTCTTATTCCTCCACCCTCAGATACATGTAAGTCAGTTTCCTACCGTGCTAAATGAACGTTACCTTCAACTTGTGGCTGCTCTGGACTCCCTCTTAGTTCTTAAGTTATTCTCTAAGTCAACCACAAACTAAATAACTACTTAAATAGATATAGATTTAGCAAGTGAGAAATATGTTAAGAGTTGTGATGAGATCATCAAATATATAGTGATGGGTGAGGGTGTGAGCACCCACTATTGTAGCGTGTGAGGGTGTGAGCATCCACTATTGTAGCGTGTGAGGGTGTGAGCACCCACTATTGTAGCGTGTGAGGGGTGTGAGCACCCACTATTGTAGCGTGTGAGGGGTGTGAGCATGCACTATTGTAGCGTGTGAGGGTGTGAGCACCCACTATTGTAGCGTGTGAGGGTGTGAGCACCCACTATTGTAGCGTGTGAGGGGTGTTAGCACCCACTATTGTAGCGTGTGAGGGGTGTTAGCACCCACTATTGCAGCGTGTGAGGGTGTGAGCACTTACTATTGTAGCGTGTGAGGGGTGTGAGCACACACTATTGTAGCGTGTGAGGGGTGTTAGCACCCACTATTGTAGCGTGTGAGGGGTGTGAGCACCCACTATTGTAGCGTGTGAGGGGTGTTAGCACCCACTATTGTAGCGTGTGAGGGGTGTGAGCACCCACTATTGTAGCGTGTGAGGGGTGTGAGCACCCACTATTGTAGCGTGTGAGGGTGTGAACACCTACTATTGTAGCGTGTGAGGGGTGTGAGCATCCACTATTGTAGCGTGTGAGGGTGTGAACACACACTATTGAAGCATGTGAGGGGTGTGAATACACACTATTGTAGCATGTGAGGGGTGTAAGCATCCACTATTGTAGCGTGCGAGGGGTGTGAGCACCCACTATTGTAGCATGTGAGGGGTGTGAACACACACTATTGTAGCATGTGAGGGGTGTAAGCATCCACTATTGTAGCGTGTGAGGGGTGTGAGCACCCACTATTGTAGCATGTGAGGGGTGTGAACACACACTATTGTAGCATGTGAGGGGTGTAAGCATCCACTATTATAGCGTGTGAGGGTGTGAACACACACTACTGCAGCATGTGAGGGTGTGAGCACCCACTATTGTAGCATGTGAGGTGTGAACACACACTATTGTAGCATATGAGGGTGTGAGCATCCACTATTGTAGCGTGTGAGGGTGTGAGCACCCACTATTGTAGCGTGTGAACACCCATTTTTGACGCGTGTGAGGTGTGAACACACACTACTGTCGCGTGTGAGGTGTGAGCACCTACTGCTCTAGCATATGAGGGTGTGAGCACCCACTACTGTAGCATGTGAGGTGTGAGCACCCACTATTGCAGCATGTGAGGTGTTAGCACTCACTATTGTAGCATGTGAGGTGTGAGCACCCAGTACTGTAGCATATGAGGTGTGAGGGTGTGAGCATCCACTACTATAGTGTGTGAGTTCCCACTACTGTAGCGTGTGGGGTGTGAGAGTGTGAGCACCCACTATTGTAGCATGTGAGGTGCGAGCACCCTCTATTTTAGCATGTGAAGTGTGAGCAACCATTACTGTAGCATGTGAGGGTGTGAGCCCCACTTCTGTAGCATGTGAGGTGTGAGCACCCACTACTGTAGCATGTGAGGGTGTGAGCACCCACTGCTGTCGCGTGTGACGTGTGAGCACCTACTGCTGTAGCAAGTGAGGGTGTGAGCACCCCCTACTGTAGCGTGTGAGGGTGTGAGCAAACACTACTGTAGCATGTGAGGTGTGAGCAACCACTACTGTGGCATGTGAGGGTGTGAGCACCCAGTACTCTACCATGTGAGGTGTGAGCACTCATTACTGTAGCATGTGAGGGTGTGAGCACTCACTACTGTAGCATATGAGGGTGTGAGCACCCACTACTGTAGCATGTGAGGGTGTGAGCACCCAGTACTGTACCATGTGAGGGTGTGAGCACCCACTACTGTAGCATGTGAGGGTGTGAGCACCCAGTACTGTACCATGTGAAGGTGTGAGCACCCACTACTGTAGCATTTGAGGGTTTGAGCACCCAGTACTGTACCATGTGAGGTGTGAGCACCCAGTACTGTACCATGTGAGGGTGTGAGCACCCACTACTGTAGCATGTGAGGGTCTGAGCACCCAGTACTGTACCATGTGAGGGTGTGAGCACTCACTACTGTAGCATGTGAGGGTGTGAGCACCCAGTACTGTACCATGTGAGGGTGTGAGCACCCACTACTGTAGTATGTGAGGGTGTGAGCACCCAGTACTGTAGCATGTGAGGGTGTGAGCACCCAGTACTGTACCATGTGAGGGTGTGAGCACTCACTACTGTAGCATGTGAGGGTGTGAGCACTCACTACTGTAGCATGTGAGGGTGTGAGCACCCAGTACTGTACCATGTGAGGGTGTGAGCACCCACTACTGTAGTATGTGAGGGTGTGAGCACCCAGTACTGTAGCATGTGAGGGTGTGAGCACCCAGTACTGTACCATGTGAGGTGTGAGCACCCAGTACTGTACCATGTGAGGGTGTGAGCACCTACTGCTCTAGCATATGAGGGTGTGAGCACCCACTACTGTAGCATGTGAGGTGTGAGCACCCACTATTGCAGCATGTGAGGTGTTAGCACTCACTATTGTAGCATGTGAGGTGTGAGCACCCAGTACTGTAGCATATGAGGTGTGAGGGTGTGAGCATCCACTACTATAGTGTGTGAGTTCCCACTACTGTAGCGTGTGGGGTGTGAGAGTGTGAGCACCCACTATTGTAGCATGTGAGGTGCGAGCACCCTCTATTTTAGCATGTGAAGTGTGAGCAACCATTACTGTAGCATGTGAGGGTGTGAGCACCCACTTCTGTAGCATGTGAGGTGTGAGCACCCACTACTGTAGCATGTGAGGGTGTGAGCACCCACTGCTGTCGCGTGTGACGTGAGCACCTACTGCTGTAGCAAGTGAGGGTGTGAGCACCCCCTACTGTAGCGTGTGAGGGTGTGAGCAAACACTACTGTAGCATGTGAGGTGTGAGCAACCACTACTGTGGCATGTGAGGGTGTGAGCACCCAGTACTCTACCATGTAGGTGTGAGCACTCATTACTGTAGCATGTGAGGGTGTGAGCACTCACTACTGTAGCATATGAGGGTGTGAGCACCCACTACTGTAGCATGTGAGGGTGTGAGCACCCAGTACTGTACCATGTGAGGGTGTGAGCACCCACTACTGTAGCATGTGAGGGTGTGAGCACCCAGTACTGTACCATGTGAAGGTGTGAGCACCCACTACTGTAGCATTTGAGGGTTTGAGCACCCAGTACTGTACCATGTGAGGTTGAGCACCCAGTACTGTACCATGTGAGGGTGTGAGCACCCACTACTGTAGCATGTGAGGGTGTGAGCACCCAGTACTGTACCATGTGAGGGTGTGACCACTCACTACTGTAGCATGTGAGGGTGTGAGCACCCAGTACTGTACCAAGTGAGGGTGTGAGCACCCACTACTGTAGTATGTGAGGGTGTGAGCACCCAGTACTGTAGCATGTGAGGTGTGAGCACCCAGTACTGTACCATGTGAGGGTGTGAGCACTCACTACTGTAGCATGTGAGGGTGTGAGCACTCACTACTGTAGCATGTGAGGGTGTGAGCACCCAGTACTGTACCATGTGAGGGTGTGAGCACCCACTACTGTAGTATGTGAGGGTGTGAGCACCCAGTACTGTAGCATGTGAGGGTGTGAGCACCCAGTACTGTACCATGTGAGGTGTGAGCACCCAGTACTGTAGCATGTGAGGGTGTGAGCACCCAGTACTGTAACCAATGTGAGGTGTGAGCACCCACTACTGTAAGCATGTGAGGGTGTGAGCACTCACTACTGTAGCATGTGAGGGTGTGAGCACTTACTACTGTAGCATGTGAGGGTGTGAGCACTCACTACTGTAGCATGTGAGGGTGTGAGCACCCACTACTGTAGCATGTGAAGGTGTGAGCACCCACTACTGTAGCATGTGAGGGTGTGAGCACCCACTACTGTAGCATGTGAGGGTGTGAGCACCCACTACTGTAGCATGTGAGGGTGTGAGCACCCACTACTGTAGCATGTGAGGGTGTGAGCACCCAGTACTGTAGCATGTGAGGGTGTGAGCACCCACTACTGTAGAAATGTGAGGGTGTGAGCACCCAGTACTGTAGCATGTGAGGGTGTGAGCACCCACTACTGTAGCATGTGAGGGTGTGAGCACCCACTACTGTAGCATGTGAGGGTGTGAGCACCCACTACTGTAGCATGTGGGGGTGTGAGCACCCAGTACTGTAGCATGTGAGAGTGTGAGCACCCAGTACTGTAGCATGTGAGGGTGTGAGCACCCACTACTGTGGCATGTGAGGGTGTGAGCACCCACTACTGTAGCCATGTGAGGGTGTGAGCACCCACTACTGTAGCATGTGAGGATGTGAGCACCCCTACTGTAGCATGTGACGGTGTGAGCACCCACTACTGTAGCATGTGAGGGTGTGAGCACCCACAAACTGTAGCATGTGAGGGTGTGAGCACCCACTACTGTAGCATGTGAGGGTGTGAGCAACCCACTACTGTACATGTGAGGGTGTGAGCACCCACTACTGTAGCATGTGAGGGTGTGAGCACCCACTACTGTAGCATGTGAGGGTGTGAGCACCCACTACTGTAGCATGTGAGGGTGTGAGCACCCACTACTGTAGCAATGTGAGGGTGTGAGCACCCACTACTGTAGCATGTGAGGGTGTGAGCACCCACTACTGTAGCAACACTGTCAGTATCAAAAGCAGATTTATGATCTTGTATAATATATTACTTCTGTGAACGTTTTTTTATTGTTTAAATTTAAAACCTTTGTGTGTGTGTGTGTGTGTGTGTGTGTGTGTGTGTGTGTGTGTGTGTGTGTGTGTGTGTGTGTGTGTGTGTGTGTGTGTGTGTGTGTGTGTGTACTCACCTAAGTCACCCAGTTGTGGTTGTAGGAGTCGAATCATAGCTCCTGGCCCCGCCTATTCACTGGTCGCTACTATGTCACTTTTCCTGCTCCCTGAGCTTTATCATACCTCTTTTTAAAGCTATGTATGGATCCTGCCTCCACTACACTTTCCAGACTGTTCCACTTCCTGACAACTCTATGACTGAAGAAATACTTCCTAACATCCCTGTGACTCATCTGAGTCTTTAGCTTCCAATTGTGACCCCTTGTTGCTGTGTCCCATCTATGGAACATCCTGTCTCTGTCCACCATTTCGGTTCCTCTTAGTATTTTAACATGTTATCATGTCATCCCTGTCCTTCCTGTCCTACAGTGTCATCAGATCAAATTCTCTTAACCTCTCCTCGTAGGACATGTCCCTTAGCTCCGGGACTAGTCGCGTTGCAAACCTTTGCACTTTCTCCAGTTTCCTGATGTGTTTGCCCAAGTGAGGGTTCCAAACTGGAGCTGAATACTCCAATATGGGCCTGACTTACACGGTGTACAAGGTTCAGTGTGACTTCTTGCTGAGAAGTCGGAATGCTATTCTTAGGTTCGCTAGTCGCCCATATGCTGCAGCAGTTACTTGGTAGATGTGCACCTCAGGATACTTTTCCTTGAGTGAGGTTTGTAATCTTTTGCCCCTAGACTGTACTCTGTCTCCGGTCTTCTTTGCCCATCCCCAATCTTTTTTACTTTGCACTCGGTGGGGTTGAACTCCAGGAGCCAGTTGCTGATCCTGATCCCTCTGTAGTCCTGCCTTATCCTCCTCCTCCGACTAAATTCTCCTCATTAACTTCACATCGTCTGCAAACAGGGACACTTCTGAGTTTATTCCTTCCGTCATGTCATTCACATGTACCAGAAACAGCACCTGTCCCAGGACTGACCCCTGTGGGACCCTGCTCGTCACAGGTGCCCACTCTGACACCTCATCACGTACCATGACTCGCTGCTGCCTTCCCGTCAAGTATTCTCTTATCCATTGTTGCGCCTTCCCTGTTATACCTGCCTGGGCCTCCAGCTGTTGCAGTAGTCACTTGTATGGAACTGTGTCAAAAGCCTTCTTGCAGTCCCAGAAAACGCAGTCTACCCACCCCACTCTCTTCTGTGTTACTGCTGTCACCTTATCATATAACTCTAGTATTTATGTGACACAGGATTTCCCGTTTCTGAATCCGTGCTTGTCGTTTATAAGCTCATTCCTTTCTAGATGGTCCACCATTCTTCTGGTGATTTTCTCCATGACTTTGCATACATGCTAGTGACACTGGTCTGTAGTTTAACGCTGCATGTCTGTCCCCTTTCTTAAAAACTGGGACTGCATTTGCTGTCTTCAATACCTCAGGTAGTCCCTCTCTCAGTACTCAAGGAGCGATGTTATCTGGCCCATCGTCTTTGAGATATCAAGTTAGCTTAGCAACTTCTTCACATCTTCCTTGGTTGTATGTATCGTGTCCAGCACTTGTTGGTGTATCCCACCTCACTGTCTACCTGGAGTCCTTTCTGTCTCCACTGTGAATACTTCTTTGAATCTCATGTTTAGCTCCTCACTTCAAGATCATTGCTTGTGAACTTCTCTCCTCCCTTCCTTAGCCTGATTACCTGGGCTTTGATTGTTATTTTCTTCCTGATATGACTGTATAACACCTTTGGGTCAGACTTGGCTTTTGCTGCTATGTCATTTTAGTATTATAGTTGGGCCTCCCTTCTTACCTGTGCATATTCATTTCTGCCTCTTCGACTACTCTCCTTGTTCTCCTGGGTCCTTTGCCTTCTATACTTCTTCCATTCTCTAGCACACTTGGTTTTAGCCTCTCTACACCTTTGAGTGAACCAAGGGCTCGTCTTGGCCTTCTCATTATGTATGTTGCCCTTGGGTACAAACCTCTGCTCCCTTGCATATTGTCACATATTCCATCATCTCAATTACTGTTTTCCCTGTCAGTTCTCTGTCCCACTGGACCTTATGCAGGAAATTCATCATGCCTGTTTAGTCCCCTATTTTGTAGCTTGGTTTCATTTTTCTTGCCCTTCATGCCTCCCCCTCCACTTGTAACTCTTCTATGTATTCGAAGCATAGAACCACATGATCACTAACTCCGAGGAGCTTTTTTATGTGATGTCCTCAATATCTGCACTGCTCAAGGTGAATACTAGGTCCAATCTTGCTGGTTCATCCTCTCCCCTCTGTCGGGTAGCGTCCCTATCGTGCTGATGCATCAGGTTTTCCAGTACCACCTCCAACATCTTAGCCCTCCACGTTCCTGGGCCCCCATGTGACTCCAGATTTTCCCAGTCGATTTCACTCTGATTGAAGTCACCCACAACCAGTAGCTTTGCCCTTCCCACATAGGCTCTTCTGGCCACTTCTGCCAGTGTATCAACCAGTTCTATGTTACTCATCATATTCTTGTGTTGGCCTCCTGCTGCTCTGTGGTGGGTTATACATCATTGCAATCACCACCTTGGGACCTCCAGTCTGAAGTGTTGCTATTATGTAGTCCATTGTTTCTCTTTTGTCCCCCTCTCTCCAACTTCTCAAAATCCCATTTTTTTTTTTTGAGCAATGCCATCCCCCCCCCCCTGTTCTCTTTGTCTTTCCTCAGGATCTGATATCCAGCTGGAAAGATAACATTTGTTATCATTACTGAGAGCTTGGTTTCTGTGAGGGCTATGATGTCTGGTGATGCCACTGTGATTCTTTAATGCCACTCCTCTCACTTATTCATTATACCATCAGCACTGCATTCTGGGGGTTTGTGGGGGTGGGGGTCCTGGCAGGGTGCTATAGGATTCTACTGCATATTGTGGTGTGGAGGTTCTGAGTGTGGGGTGTGTGTTTGGCTGTGGGGTTCTGTGGGTGTTTGGGCACTCTGCTCCACTCAACTTTGCCTCCTTTATTAGTTCCTGTATTTCTTGGTGGCCTGGTCACACCTCCATATGGGTCCTTCTCCTCCACCTGCGCCCATCTCTCACATACGCCTGCTCCTCCCCTCACATACTACTGTCCCTGTGCTCAACAGCATGCTCTCTTCATTCCTTGACCTTTCCTGGTGACCTGTTAGGATCTCGGTGTAAGTTTTATCTCCTTTCTTTCCTATGAACCTTTCGTTTAATATTTGGGTACCTGCTCCAGATGCCATGGCCCCTATGGTTGTTGGCCCTATATCTCACTTCAGCGTATTTACTTCTTCTAGGGCCCTATCTTGGCTTCTGCAGGTTCAGCTCACGACTCCCACTTCCTCTCTGCCGCCATCCTCTTCTCCCTTCTCGTGGTAAGCTCATCTAGTTTGCTTTCCCACACTTGGTCCTTCTTTTCCCATAGCTCCTCTATCCACTACTCCCTCACAGGCCCATCTTCCTCTTGTCCCCTGAGACTCTGCGTGTGTATGTGTGAGTACTCCCCTAGTTGTACTCACCTAGTTGTGGTTGCAGGGATCGATTCACAGTTCCTGGCCCCACCTCTTCACTGGTAGCTACTAGGTCACTCTTCCTGCTCCATGAGCTTTATTATAAGAACATAAGAACATAAGAAAGAAGGAACACTGCAACAGGCCTACTGACCCATGAGGAGCAGGTCCATGTCCCACCCCCATATTAGACCAATGACCCCCTCCCCGGATTAGCCCAATGACCCACCCAATCTGGTCACCTCCACTCAAGGATGGAGCACGGTACCAGACCCAGCAGCACAAGCTAGTCAGGTCCAACTCACACCCACCCACACCCACTCATGTATTTATCTAACCTATTTTTAAAACAACACAACGTTTTAGCCTGAATAACTGTACTCTTCTTAAATATGTGCACTCACCTAGTTGAGGTTGCATGGGTCGAGTCCAAGCTCCTAGCCCCGCCTCTTCACTGGTGTGTGTGTGTGTGGGTGTGTGTGTGTGTGTGCGTGTTTGTGTTTGCGTGTGTGTGTACTCGTCTATTTGTCGTTGTACGGGGCAATTCATAGCTCCTGGCCCTGCCTCTTCACTGTGTGTGTACTCACCTATTTGTACTCACCTATTTGTGGTTGCAGGGGTCGAGTCACAGCTCCTGGCCCCGCCTCTTCGCTGATTGCTACTAGGTCCTCTCTCTCCCTGCCCCATGAGCTCTATCATACCTCGCCTTAAAACTATGTATGGTTCCCGCCTCCACTACGTCACTTTCTAGGCTATTCCACGGCCTGACTACTCTATGACTGAAGAAATACTTCCTAACATCCCTTTGATTCATCTGAGTCTTCAACTTCCAATTGACACCTCTTGTGTCTGTGTCCCTTCTCTGGAACATCCCGTCTTTGTCCACCTTGTCTATTCCGCGCAGTATTTTATATGTCGTTATCATGTCTCCCCTGACCCTCCTGTCCTCCAGTGTCGTCAGGCCGATTTCCCTCAACCTTTCTTCGTACGACAATCCCCGTAGCTCTGGGACTAGTCTTGTTGCAAACCTTTGCACTTTCTCTAATTTCTTGATGTGCTTGACTAGGTGTGGATTCCAAACTGGTGCTGCATACTCCAGTATGGGCCTGATGTAAATGGTATACAGAGTCTTAAACGAATCCTTACTGAGGTATCGGAATGCTATCCGTAGGTTTGCCAGGCGCCCGTATGCTGCAGCAGTTATCTGATTGATGTGCGCCTCAGGAGATATGCTCGGTGTTATATTCATCCCCAGATCTTTTTCCTTGAGTGAGATTTGCAGTCTTTGGCCATCTAAACTATATTGTGTCTGCGGTCTTCTTTGCCTTTCTCCAATCTTCATGACTCTGCATTTGGCAGGGTTAAATTCAAGGAGCCAGTTGCTGGACCAGGCTTGTAGCCTGTCCAGGTCTCTTTGTAGATCTGCCTGATCCTCATCCGATTTGATTCTTCTCATTAACTTCGCATCATTTGCAAACAAAGACACTTCTGAGTATATCCCTTCCGTTATGTCGCTCACATATACCAAGAACAGCACAGGTCCTAGGACTGACCCCTGTGGAACCCCGCTTGTCACAGGCGCCCACTCTGACACCTCGTCGCCTACCATGACTCGTTGTTGCCTCCCTGTCAGGTATTCTCTGATCCATTGCAGTGCCTTTCCTGTTATGTGTGCCTGATCCTCTAGCTTTTGCAGTAACCTTTTGTGAGGAACTGTGTCGAAGGCCTTCTTGCAGTCCAAAAATATGCAGTCGATCCACCCCTCTCTCTCTTGTCTTACTTCTGTCACCTTGTCATAAAACTCTAGTAGGTTTGTGACACAGGATTTTCCTTCCCTGAAACCGTGCTGGTTGTCAATTATACACTTGTTTCTTTCCAGGTGCTCCACCACTCTCCTCCTGATGATCTCCTCATTGACCTTGCATACTATACACGTTAGTGATACAGGCCTGTAGTTTAGTGCCTCATGTCTGTCCTCCCTTTTAAAAATTGGGACTACATTTGCCATTTTCCATACCTCAGGGAGTTGACCAGTTTCAAATGATGTGTTGAAGATCTTTGTTAATGGCTCACACAATATCTCTGCTCCCTCTTTAAGGACCCATGGGGAGATGTTGTCTTGTCCCACTGCCTTTGAGGTGTCAAGTTCGCATAGCAGCTTCTTCACCTCCTCCTTGGTTATATGTACCTCATCCAGCATTGCTGGTGTGCTCCCCTGTTCTGATTTCCGGGAGTCCTACTGGTTTCCACTGTAAATACCTCTTTAAATCTTGTGTTGAGCTCCCGACATACCTCTCGGTCGTTTCTTGTAAATTTCCCCATCACCCTTCCTCAACTGATTACCTGGTCCTTGACTGTTTGTTTTCCTCCTGATGTGGCTGTACAACGCTTCGGGTCAGTCTTTTACTTTTGATGCTATGTTCATTTTCATATTGTCTCTGAGCCTCCCTTCTTATCTGGCATATTCGTTTCGGGCCCTCTTCGGCTAATTTCTTTTTTTTCCTGAGTTCTCTGTCTTCTGTACCTTTTCCATTCTCTAGTACACCTAGTTTTTGCCTCCCTACACCTTTGGGTGAACCAAGGACTCGTTCTGTTCTTCCATTATTTCTGTTTTCCTTGGGAACAAACCTCCCCTCTGCCTCCTTGCATTTTGTTGCCACATAGTCCCTCATTTCATTGTACTGGTTTCCTGTCAGTTCCCTCTCCCACTGAATGTCTTGAAGGAATTTTCCTCATGCCTGAGTAGTTCCCCCTTTGTAGTTTGGTTTTTCCCAGCCTATTCCTGCTACTCTCTCCACTTGGAGCTCAACTATGTAGTCAAAGCACAGAACCACATGATCACTAGCTCCCAGGGGCCTTTCATGCATGATACCCTTGATGTCTGAACTACTCCAAGGTGAATACAAGGTCCAGTCTTGCTGGTTCACCCTCTCCTCTCTCTCTGGTAGTGTCTCTAACATGTTGATGCATGAGGTTTTCCAGTCCCAAACACCATCATCTTGGGCTCTCCATGTTCCGGACCCCCATGGGGCTCCCAGGTTTTCCCAGTCTTTCTCCTTGTGATTGAAATCACCCATAACTAGTAACTTTGCTCCCCCCATGTGTGCTTCCTGGCCACCTGGGCCCAAGTGTGTCGATCATTGCTCTGTTGCTCTCATCATATTCTTCTCTTGGCCTCTGCAGTTCTGTGGGTGGGTTGTACATTACGTATTATCACCTTACTCCCTCAGATGGATTGTTCCTACTAAGTAGTCCCTTTCGCCCGTGCCATCCTTTTCCTTCCATTTTCTCAAAACCCACTGGTTTTTAATGAGCAGTGCAACTCCTTCCCTCTCCCCTTGTCTTTTCCTGAGGATTTGATATCCGGATGGAAAAAATTGAATCTGTTATTATTCTGGTGAGTTTTGTTTCTGTATGCTATTATGTCTGGGGATACTCCTTGATTTTTTCGTGCCACTCCTCATACTTTTTTGTTATTCCATCTGCATTTGTATACCACACCTTCAACTTCTTTTCTAAGACGTGGTCTGGGGGGTTTGTATTGGGGTTGGGAAGGGGAGACCTGGTAAGGAACTATGGTTGTTGCTGTGGGGGTGGGTTTGTAATGTAGTGGGTGGGGGCATTGGATGTGGCATGGGTGTTTTGATTTGAGTGTTTGGTTGCACTGGGGTTGACCTGGTTGGGAGGCTTTATAGGAAGTTTGTAGGAGGCTTATTTGATCTTCTTCTGGGTCTGAGGGTCTCCCGTCTGTCTTCCCCCATCCCCTTCTTTCCTCTTTTGCCTTTGTACCATTTTCTCAGTTTCTGCCTTTCTTCTTTGTTCTGTCGCGTTCGAGATACACCTTCCTGTATGCCGCATGTCCCTTAGTCGTGCTTTCTCCTGCAGGGTCCTGTTCCGAGTCGCTTCTGCCTTGAAGGTCACTTTCCACTGGCCGGTTCTTTTTTTTACAAACCCCCCCCCATTCTCCGAAAATTTTCCAGCTGGGTCATGTCGTCTTCTCCTATTGCTTTCATGAGCTTTCAAATTTCTTTTTTCTCCCCTTGGGTTTTTTTGCTTCATATGTTTCCCTTCAACTTCCTGGAGCCCAACACAAAGACTGACCCCACACTTTCATTCTCCCCCCTGGGCCCATCCCTGTGTATCCCCTCATTTAATTTGGTTTCCTCCATGCAGCTTTCCTTTCTTCATTTCACTGGCTAATGTACTTGGGCTCAGTGGGGTGTCATTTTCCCTTCTCGGCTTTCCTTGGGCTCTGTGTTGTCTGTTGGGGGCCTCCACAATAAAGCTTAGCTCTTTCATTTACTACAGTCTCCTTGATAGAGCCTCTCCATGCAGTTGTGCCCCTTCTTTCCCTCTGTCCCTTATTTGTGGCTGAGGTAGCAGTTTTTTGTTTTCAATCCCAAAATGTTCTTTAGTTTTTTTAGGCTGTTTCAGATTTTCAGTTCCTCTTCTAAACTCTGTACTAGCCTCTGTTGCTTTGACGTGTTGTGTGTGTGTGTGTGTGTGATGTGTGTGTGTGTGTGTGTGTGTGTGTGTGGGGTGTGTGTGTGTGTGTGTGGTGTGTTGTGTGTGTGTGTTGTGTGTTGTGTGTGTCTGTGTGTGTGTGTTTTGTGTGTGTGTGTGTTTGGGTTTTGTGTGTGTGTCTGGGGTTTTTGTGTGTGTGTGTGTGTGTCTTTTTGTGTGTGTGTGTGTGCATGCGTGTACTCGCCTATTTGTACTTACCTATTTGAGGTTGCAGGGGTCAAGTTATAGTTCCTAGCCCCCGCCTCTTCAATGGTCGCTCCATGAGCTTTATCATATCTTTTCTTAAAGGTACCTACCTACCTACCTACCTACCTACCTACCTACCTGCCTACCTACCTACCTACCTACCTACCTACCTACCTACCTACCTACCTGCCTGGAGGGTGTTCCAGGGATCAACGCTCTCGCGGCCCGGTCCACGACCAGCCCTCCCGATGGAACAGGGCCTGATCAACCAGGCTGTTACTGCTGGCCACACGTAATCCAACATACGAACCACAGCCTGGCTGATTCAGCACTAACTTTAAGTATCTGTCCAGCTCCCTCTTGTAGGCAGCCAGGGGTCTATTGGTAAATCCCCTTATACCTGGTGGGTGGCTGTTGAACAGTGTTGGGTTCCAGCGTGTACCAATGGCACCCCTAATTTTCATTAAGGGTATTTTGCACCGCCTGCCCGGTTTTTTTTATTTCGTAGGGAGGGATTTCTGTGTGCAGATTAGGGACCATTCCTTGTAGAATTTTCCACATGTAGTTTATGATGTATCACTCTTGCCTGCGCTCCAGTGAGTACAAGCCAAGTGCTTCCAAGCATTCCCAGTAGTTAAGGTGTTTGATGGAACTTACAAGTGCAGTAAAGATTCTCTGTACACTCTCTAGATCCGAAATTTCACCTGCTTTGAACTGAGGTGTTAATGTACAGCAGTATTCCAGCCTAGAGAGAACAAGTGATTTAAAAAGGATCATCACTGGCTTGGCATCTCTTGCTTTATCCATCCTATAATTTTCTTCGCATTTGTGATCGTGGCACTGTTGTGATCTTTGATGGTGAGATCCTCAGACATTACCACTCCCAGGTCCTTCACATTACTTTTCCGCTCTATTGTATAATTAGAGTTTGTAGTATACCCAGTTCTAGCTATTAATTCCTCCAGTTTTCCATAACGGAGTAGTTGAAATTTGTATTTCTTCAACATCATATTGTTTTCCGTTGCCTCACTTGAAAACTTTGTTTATATATTCTTGGAGTTTAACCGTGTCCTCAATGGATGACAGTCTCATGCAGATCCTGCAAAAGGATGACATGGTGCTACGGTTTACATCTCTATGTCTGATATGAGGATGGGAAAGAGGATGGGGGCGAGTACTGTGCTTTGTGAAACGGAGCTCTTCACTATGGCAACTTCCGATTTAACTCTGTTTATCACTACTCTGAGTTCAGCTGGTTACAAAGTTGAAGATCCATCTGCCCAAACACAAGACCGTTTCATATGTCCTTAGTCCAGCAGAACATGTGAACCGCTCTAACACCATGTGCCTGGATTGTGCAAGTTTTGGGAAATCAAGTGTTTCTGCAGTCATGCTTGCCTGAACTTTTCAAACATTTTATGACGTTGGTCTATAGAGCTATGCTATCTAGTAAGTTTGCTGCACTTTACGATGAGGCTATACTGTTGTTTTAGTAACTTGGAATTTCACCATGTCTGTGCTCCTTCTGCATTAGCATATTAGGGCAATCGCAAAGGGTTTTGCAGTCTTAACTGAACACGGGTTTCCAGACTGTCTGGTGCTAGATGATGGGCATGTTCCAATGCTTTTCAAAGTCCGTGGATTAGATAATGTCAAAATTTGGCATACTTGACGAGTTGATGCTATCATGAGAATTCTGGTTGTTGATCTTTAGACTGCTGATGGATCTGCTCACTGCGCACTCTCCGATGTTCCACTTTCTGACACTCTGAACTTTAGGAAAACTTCCAAATCCCTGTGGCTTCTTGCAGTTCTTAATGAACACAGGGTTCCAGGAGTCTGGGTCTGGTGCTGAGTGCATGGGCATGTTGCCAATGGCTTTTTCAAAGTCCAGTGGAGTTAGGATAATGTCAGAAATTTGGCATACATTGACGGAGTTTTGATGCTCATTCATGGAAAGGACATTTGGATTGTTGATCTTTAGACTGCTGTATGGATCCTGCCTCCACTGCGTCACTCTCCGGATTGTTCCACTTTCTGACACTTCTGTAACTTTAGAAATACTTCCTAACATCCCTGTGGCTCATCAGAGTTTTTAACTTCAATTTACCCACTGTTGCTGTGTCCCATCTCTGAAACATTCTGTCCTTGTCCACCTTGCAATTCCTCTCAGTATTTTATTATATGTCGTTATCATGTCCTTCCCCTTCCATCCCTCCTATCCTCTAATGTCGTCAGGTTGATTTCCCTTAACTTCTTCTCGTAGGACATACCTCTCAGCTCTGGGACTAGTCTCGTTGCAAACCTTTGCACGTGGTTGACCAGATGTGGGTTCCATACTGGTGCTGCATACTCCAATATGGGCCTGACGAACACGGTGTACAGTATCTCGAATGACTTCTTGGTTACATGTCGAAACGCTGTTCTCAGGTTTGCCAGGCGCCCATTTGCTGTAGCAGTTATTTGGTTGATGTGCGACTCAGGAAATGTGTTCAGTATCACTCTCACCCCAAGATCCTTTTCTTTAAGTGAGTTTTGCAGCCCTTGACCTCTTAGGCTGTACTCCGTCTGCAGTCTTCTTTGCACTTGCTGGGGTTAAGCTCCATGAGCCATTTGTCGGACGAGGCTTGCAGCCTGTCCAGATCACCTTGTTATTATCATTATAATCAAAACAAAGCGCTAAACCTATGAGGGTCATACAGCCCAGATCCCATTATAGGCTTACCTGATCCTCGTCCGCTTGTATTCCGCTCATTAGCTTCACATCTTCTGCAAACAAGGGCACCTCTGAATCTATTCCTTCAGCCATGTCATTCACATACACAAGAAACAGCACCGGACCTAGGACTGACCCTTGTGGAACCCCACTCGACACAAGCACCCACTCTGACACCTCTTCACGTACCAACACACGTTGTTTCCTTCCTGTCAAGTATTCACTGATCCACTACATCACTTTCCCTTTTATTACTGCCTGCTCCTCTAGCTTTTTAACCAATCTCTTGTGTGGTGCTGTGTCGAAAGCCTTCTTACAGTCCAAGAAGATGCAGTCTACCCATCCCTCCCTCTGTCTTACTTCTGTTACCTTGTCGTAAACCCCAGTAGGTTTGTGACGCAGGATTTCCCTTCTCTGAAGCCGCACTGAGAACAAGTGATTCAAAGAGGATCATCATTGGCATGGCATCTCTTATTTTGAAAGTTCTCATTAGCTATCCTATCATTTCCTAGCAGATGTGATAGTGACACTGTTGTGATCCTTGAAGGTGAGATCCTCTGACATTAACACGCCCTAGTCATTCGCATTAGTTTTTCGCTTTACTGTGTGGTCAGAATTTGTTGTATACTCCGTTCTAGCTAGTATTCCCTGAAGTTTTCCAAAACTAAGTAACTGAAATTTATCCTCATTGAGCATTATACTGTTTTCTGTGACTCATTGGAAAACTTGATTTATATCCACTCGGAGCTTTGCAGTATCTTCAATGGATGACACTCTTATGTAGATTCTAGGATCGTCTGCAAAAGACACAGTGCTACTATGGTTTACATCTGATATGAGGATGAGAACAGTTTTAGGGCGAGTGCTGTACGTTGTGGAAGAGAGCTTTTGACTGTGGTTGCCTCCGACTTTACTCTGTTTACCATTGCTCTTTCTGTTGTACTGGGTAGAAAGTTGATCTTATTAAGCATTTTGTGCGCTATCACAACATACTTTCCGTAGGGCTCTAGCAGCGCTTGAGGGGATGGGAGGCAATAAGGCTCGATGCAAGGGAGGGCAGGCCTAATTTCTTAGGTCTCCCTATTATCAAGGAACTGCCCAAGAAGGGTAATTTCACATAGCTTACGCTCTCCTAGTGAGGTTTTCTGTCACACACTGTAGTTCTCATGGGCCTCAAGAGATGGCAGCAGCGGCGCCAGCCCGCCCTCACAGCTGTCACTCCAGTTGTTAATATCATTATTTTATCTGCATGTCTCAAGAATTTCGAGCTTCGATGCAAGATAGTATTACGTCACCCAGTTGCATATGAACACTGTGAACATTTCAGGTTTATGTATGGTCTACATACTGAGTGTGGAAGGTTGTTAAATGTGGGTGAGGTTACCATCCGCCGCCAACCCTGCCACACCAACTAGACACCAGCGTTAGTGACTCTGTGTTGTGTCGTGCGGTTAGTTGTGTTGCTCGAAACTGCAACAATATTGACCACTTGGTGAATTTATCCGCGTTGATTTGGATTTATTATGATACTCGCGGCTCGAGGATAATACTACATCACACAGGTAAATACATGCCAGGCTGTGCACTGCTACCAAGGCTTGATTTTCGGAGTATTACAAGAAATTTGGCCGTGTTTTGGAAGCAGGTCTTGAGTACTGGGGAGGAAGTTCACCCAGTGATGCCTTGACCACAGGACCAAATTTTGAATGAGCTTGAACCAGTTACTTTCATTAGGAACTCTAATCATCAGCAGGTGGAGGCCAAGGCCAGAGATCTACGAATAACACAGCAGTTTAACACAGAGAAGACAGCTAGCGAGGAGAGATGAAGAAAAATAAGAATGTAATGTGATAACACTCGTGTAAGCAGGACGGCCTCCAACACCTTCAGTCAACTCTTTTGACATTATTGTTTTTGTAACAGTAATGTTATTTTGTGGGTGTGTGTGTGGTAAGCTGAGGTGGGGGAAGCTTGAGAGATGTGTGAAGGGGAGGGTGTGTGTTTGGAGTCGTTGTTTAGTGTGAGATATGCAAATGTTAGCCAGTCGAGGTGGGGAGACAAGAGATGTTGTTGGGGTCACCTGAAGATACTTTGCACAACACATGCCCCTCAAGGGACTTTCCTTGACGCTGGTGAGAGGCTCTTGATCTAGGGAATTGGATTTGTGCTCCAGTTCCCTGAATTGAGCCAGAATACCTTCCATCCCCTCCCCACATACACTGTATAATCGTACGGGTTCAGCGCTTCCCCATGATTATAATTATAATCCACAACACACACACACAGAGCTATGGATCGACCACTGCAACCACAAATAGGTGAGTACACACACATGACACTGGAGGACAGGAGGGATAGGGGGCACATGATAACGACGTGTAAGATACTGAGAGGAATTAACAATGTGGACAGCAACAGAGATGGGATACAGCAATAAGGGGTCATAACTGTAAGTTGAAAACTCATATGAGTCACAGGGATGTTGGGAAGTATTTCTTCAGTCATATGATAAGTGAGCGCTGAACCTATAAGGATTATACAACGCTTGTGGGGGATATGGAAAGCATTCAGGCGCAAATCTGGGAACTGGAGCACAGGCCCAATTCCCTAGATCAAGAGCCCCTCGCTAGCGTCAAGGAACCTCACTTGAAGGATTCTTCAAAGAGCTGTCAGGAAGTGGAACAATCTGGAGGGTGATGTAGTAGAGGCAGAAACCATACATAGTTTTAAGAAAAGGTGCGATAATGCTCTTGGAGCTGGGAGAGTATGGACCTAGTAGCGATAAGCAAAGAGGAGGGGCCAGGAGCTGTGACACGACTCCTGCAGCCACAAATAGGCGAGTGCACACACACACACACACACACACACACACACACACACACACACACACACACACACACACACACACTAACCATCAACCAGATCACTGCTGCAGCATATGGGCGCCTGGCAAACCTCAGAACAGCGTTCCGATACCTTAGTAAGGAATCGTTCAAGACACTGTACACCGTGTACGTCAGGCCCATACTGGAGCATGCAGCACCTGTTTGAAACCCATACTTGATCAAGCACGTCAAGAAATTAGAGAAAGTGCAAAGGATTGCAACAAGGTTAGTTCCAGAGCTAAGGGAAATGTCCTACGAAGAAAGGTTAAAGGAAATCGGCCTGACGACACTGGAGGACAGGAGGGTTAGGGAAGACATGATAACGACATACAAAATACTGCGTGGAATAGACAAGGTGGACAGACAGGATGTTCCAGAGAGGGGACACAGAAACAAGGGGTTACAATTGGAAGTTGAAGACCCAGATGAATCAAAGGGATGTTAGGAAGTATTTCTTCAGTCATAGTCAGGAAGTGGAATAGCCTAGCAAGTGAGGTAGTGGAGGCAGGAACCATACATAGCTTTACGATGAGGTATGATAAAGCTCATGGAGCAGGTAGAGGACCTAGTAGCACTCAGTGAAGAGGCGGGGCTAGGAGCTGAGTCTCGACCCCTGCAAACACAATTAGGTGAGCGCGCGCACACACACACACACACACACACACACACACACACACACACACACACACACACACACACACACACACACACACACACACACACACACCTCACGCACACACACCTCACGCACACACACACCTCACGCACACACACACCTCACGCACACACACACCTCACGCACACACACACCTCACGCACACACACACCTCACGCACACACACACCTCACGCACACACACACCTCACGCACACACACCTCACGCACACATCACACCTCACGCACACACACACCTCACGCACACACACACCTCACGCACACACACCTCACGCACACACACCTCACGCACACACACCTCACGCACACACACCTCACGCACACACACCTCACGCACACACACCACTCACACACACCACCCACCACCTCACCACACACACACCTCACGCACACACACACCCTCACGCACACACACCCTCCGCACACACACTACGCGTCACTCACGCACACACTCACCGACACACCTCACCCACACACACACGCGCACAGCACACATACAGACACCCCCACACACACGGAGCAGAAAGTGACAGGGTAGCGGCCAGGTGAAGAGGCGGGGCCAGGAGCTTTGATTCGACCCTCGCAACCACAACTAGGCGAGTAAAAACACACTCCACACACACACACACACACACACACACACACACACACACACACACACACACTCACCACACACACACTCCTCACACACCTCACACACTCACCTCACACACACTCCTCACACACACTCCTCACACACACTCCTCACACACACACTCTCCACACACACACCCTCACACACACACTCTCACACACACACTCCTCACTCACACCTCCCACACACACACTCCTCACAACACACACTCCTCACCACACACTCCTCACCACACACTCCTCACTCACACACTCCTCACCTCACACACTCCTCACTCACACACTCCTCACTCACACACTCCTCACTCACACACTCCTCACTCACACACTCCTCACTCACACACTCCTCACACACTCCTCACTACACACACTCCTCACTCACCACACACCTCGCCACACACACACACACACACACACACACACACACACACACACACACACACACCTCACACACAACACTCAACACACACCACACACACACACACCTCACACACAACACACACCTCACACACAACACGCCTCACACACACACCACAACCTCACAACACCACACACACCTCACACACACACACTCACACACACACACCTCACACACACACCTCACACACACCTCACACACACACATCACACACACACCTCACACACACCTCACACACACACCTCACACACACAACCTCACACACACCTCACACCTCACCACACACACTCACCACACCTCACACACACACCCTCACACACACACACACACACACACCTCACACACACACACCTCACACAACACACAACACCTCACACACACACACACCCACACACCCACACCCTCACACACCACAAAAACCTCACACACACACCTCACAACACCTCCACACACACACACACCACACCTCACACACACACACACCTCACACACACAACCTCACACACACACACCCTCACACACACACACCTCACACACCACACACACCCTCACACACACACACCTCACACACACACACCTCACACACACCCTCACACACACCACCTCACACACACACACACCTCACACACACACACACCTCACACACACACACACACCTCACACACACACACACACACACACACACACACACACACATACACACACACACACACACACACACATCCCTGATTGCAGACGTGAAAGTAATGAGCCTAATAACCACTGAGGACAAAGAATTTGGCTTCTGGAATTCCACCTCAAGAAAGGCAAGTTTATGAAAATGGAGGAAGGGAAGAAGACCGGAAACTGAGTATAGACTTGGGGAACAGAGGCTGAAAACATCTCTCAAGCAGAACACTTGCTGCTGAAGAAACTTAAGGAATAACATTTAACCCACAGAGGGCAAAACGTTGCTGTTAATCAAGGGTGTTATTATAATTATAACACAGCACTAAAGTTAATTAAGAGTAACTTGTAAAAAAATAGTAAAGTTTATTAACAGGGTTTGATCTGAGAACATGTGTAGCACGAGCCAGTTGGCCTTCTGCTGTGACCAACTTACACTATTTTGAAATTATATATATATTATATATATATATATATATATATATATATATATATATATATATTATATATATATATATATTATACACAGAACAACCACTGAAAAAAATAGTGAAATTGCAAGCGCATTCGTGACTTTCCACTTTATCAAAGAACTGTGATAATGTGGAAAATCACGAAAGCGCTTGGAATTTTACTAATTTTTCACAGTTGTTCTGTATATATATATATATATATATATATATATATATATATATATATATATATATATATATATAATCTTGGTCCTGTGCGTTAGAGCGTCATGTGATTTTCGCTCACCGTGAGGCGGGCCAGAACGACATGGGTTCGAGTCCTCGGCTAGTCGCAGTGTTATTGATTAAATACCACTCGTTCGTGGTTACAATTATATATATATATATATATATATATATATATATATATTATATATATATATATATATATACACACTCAATATATATATATTATGTGTGATACAAAGAGGTATTCAGACTGCAGTGCTCCTTTGTTCATATATTAGGTCTGTACCACTGTACATACTTGCCAACATTACCAGTTATGTTACACTCACAGAGACACTGAGAGGTAAGAGTAGTGCCCAACCTGTCGCCAGAAAAGTAACAGTGTAAGTTATCCGCATTATTACCTAACATATCCTGATCACCTACATCATGAACTCCAGTGTTACCACACGAGTCTTTAAAACTCACGAAACACTCATAGGTAAAAAAATAATGAAAATGAATTTTTCAGGTAGGAAATGGCGTGTCTTGAGTATATTTGGCTGTATAGCCCTTGTGGCTTAGCGCTTCTTTTTTATTATAATAATAGAGTATATTTGGCATGCATTATCATACATCATCCTTCACCTTTTTCATTTGTTTCAGCTAGTGTTGGAGATCAAGCGTTAACTCAGAGGCAGTTTTTTTTTTTTTTTTGGTGAATTCAATTGGTGTAATTCACATGTACTGATAATTAGTCTTGATTTTCAGTCGCCAGAAATCCACCTTCATCTGCAAGGCTAATTAAGGTTTCCACAAAGCATACTGTGACATTTTCTCTTGGGTAAGACAGGAATTAGAGCAGTGAAGAAATCGACTGTGTTTGCATTCTTCACAGCTGATTTGTCATCATTAAAAATTTTCGGGAAATTATCCTTTGTTTAAAAAAAAAAAAATCTACTCGTTTTCAGTCTCTAACCATGACTGACAGTATTTTCTAAACAAAATTTGGTAAACACTGGCTATTTCACCGTACATGTCTGTACTGTGTGTAGCAGATTGTTTTTACAAATTACTGCAGATACTAGAGTTTCAGTGTATTATCTTTGAAGGTAACAGCCCCTCAAGGGAGGTTCCTTGACGCTGGTGAAGGGCTCTTGATCTTGGGAATTGGATCTGTGCTCCAGTTCCCTGAATTAAGCCTGAATACCTTCCATCTCCCCCCCCCACACAGGCGCTGTATAATCCTACGGGTTTAGCGCTTGCCCATGATTATTATAATGAAGGTAACAGCTGACGAGGAGGTCTACGATCACCTACAACACAGTGAGGATCAATATTCATTACCATCTGTTGAAACCCAGCTGTACAACATCTCGTGTCTGGTGCACCAGCTGTACAAACTGTCATGGTTGGTGCACCGTCTGTGAAGCACCATCTACATTCCTCCACTCCAATGACTAAACCTTTTCAAGAGGTATCAGCGTTGCAATATATTGCTAAGTGCTCACAGAAGATGTCGTTCTTAGACTCGCCATTGTATATACATAGACCATTACCCAACAACGGTGTAAGACTGGTCACAGATGTTGACTCATCCAACTGCAATATAAACACACCAGCAGAAGCAGTTTTCATTACGTAAACAATTCTAGTGTTAATCTCACCTGCCATAACTTGAATTCGCTGATGTACGGAGTGTTTGGAAAGTGATAAATGTTTGCAAAACTTTGCCAGTTTCCACTCCAGTATTCAATATCCTTATATCAGCCCTAATATTAGTTGGCTGTATTATTGTGCAGTATATTTTTGCATATTTGAATATGCAAAAATATACTACCAATATATATTTGATTAAATTCTGTGTCGGCAAATCTTAAATCCAGATGCTGCTGCGGATATTACTGCAGGCGTCGGGAGACGAGCATGTGTGGTGTGAAGATATGATTCACGCTAAACTATCTCACGTCTGCTAGATGTTCAAGCCCCCTGCCTCTCAAAACCCTTCTACCTGGAGGGTGTTACGGGGGTCAGCGCCCCCGCCACCCGATCCATGACCAGGCCTCCGTAAGCTTCGTGCGGATTTTTCCTACGGCCTGTTCTACACTCTTGAGGTGAACAACCCAACTTTATGAATATCATTATAAAAGTGCTTGATCAACATACCCTGCTTAATTCTTTCTATATGATCACAAAATCAACTCTTCTATTAGAAATGACCCTTGTGGGTTTAGTGCTTAGTTATGATAATTCTATCTTGAAATGTATGTCATACCACCACATCAGGAGGTGGGTAGAGATCAACCATCCAGGAAGGTGCTAGCGTCTTGTTATGTACTGTCTCGTGAACACTGGCTTAATATTCCATAAAAATCTACCTTCATCATCCGTGATACATGTCCCTGTTTTTGCGTGACGAACTTTCCACCAACTCTTCGACACTTGCTTCTTTCTTTTCCTTCTCTGTGGTTCGCATCATCTTTTATAGACGCTTCTCTCGACACCTGCAGTTGCAAATATCTAAATAACTTCTCTCCTTTGATGACAATTCCTTACAAATCTGACTTCCAGTCTTTCATTCCTTCACTAGTCTTCCCTGTTTTCCTTTTGCAAGCCATTCTAGCGTTCTCAATAGAGCGCCGAGAAGATCGTTCGACCATGACTCTTGGCTCTGGAAAATAGGCAAAACTGTACATATTTGACTTTCTAAAACCCAAAAAAAAACTGACTCGAAAAAAAATTATTCCCTCATTCGGAAACAGCACTGCGAAACCTTTTTACAGAAGATACTACAATTTGTGTCGCGAAATTTGTATTACAATACCATCAGTGAATCAGTTTTACGACAATAGCTTCAGCGAATCAGCCAGGGTTTCCGGTGGCCCATAGCAAATCATGTTCGGAAACCTATTGCATGAAGGTGTAATAATACCGATGAAGGACTCTTGATCCAATTTACTGTTTCAAGAGCTATTTTTTTTTTAGGAATGTGCTAAGTATAGTCCCCTTCAGTATATACCCGAGCTTCACCTGGGCATAGAAACTACCGCTTTCAACCCATCTTGCGACACATGGCCCACAGGGGTTTAACGCCTCAGATGCAGTATTACAAGGTACAGTATTTCCTTTGCCCTTTCATACACCTTATCCAAAATCTAAATGTAGAAGAAAATTTCGTTTCCTCTTAAGTAGTGTTGACAGGTGTGGCTCAGGTACACAGGTACACCTTCACTGGGAGAACGTTTCGCTCTGTGTAAATGTTGTATATCGAGTAGTAAATTGACTAAAGCTCTAAACAGAGCGAAATGTTGCAATAGAACCTCTCTGTAAAGTGTCTATAATTTTTCTATTTGTTGGCAAAGTAATCCATTTTGATACTAAATTTATCTATTTTATCCTTCAGAAATCCACATTGTTCCTCTTAAAAGCTATTCTGTACTACAAGTGTTTGCAATATTTTTGCATGCTTGTAATAATTATAATAAGTATTGAAAAGTGCGTAACCCGTCATGGTCGTGCTGCTCCTGGAGAATGAGACACAATCAGGTTCAGTCCAAGACCTCGTTTGCCAGCATCAAGGAACCTCCCTTGAGGGAGAACACTTTAACAAGATACTTTATTACCTGTTCTAATTACCTGAAGAGGGTCTCGTATTGGGCGAAACATCGAGAGTTTCTTCGCTAATTCCTCCGTTAATTTAATTCTTACCAGTTGGCCGTCTGGTAGATGCTTGTAAACGTTTATTATATACTGTGTTTACCCAGAGCAAAACGTCTACAAGGAAGGTTTTCTGCGAAACAGGTGTCTACAACACCTGTGGGTAGCACCTGCCATCAGACAGCCAAGGCGCTGTTTCCACCTTGGTAAACTGAATTATCTAAAAAAAAAAAAAGTCTTCAAATCCTAAAACTATCAATACGAGTTCTTAAACTTATACAAATGTAAGAGAATCAAACTTCTGTGTTACCGTACAGCCAACCAGCTGTGTTATCTTCCAGCCAACCAGCTGTGTTATCTTCCAGCCAGCCAGCTGTGTTATCTTCCAGCCAGCCAGCCAGCTGTGTTATCTTCCAGCCAGCCAGCTGTGTTATCTTCCAGCCAGCCAGCTGTGTTACAGCCAGCCAGCTTTGTTACAACCAGCTATGTTATCTTCCAGTCAGCCAGCTGTGTTACCTTCCAGCCAGCCAGCTGTGTTACAGCTAGCCAGCTTTGTTACAACCAGTTATGTTATCTTACAGCCAGCCAACTTTGTTATCTTACAGCCAGTTAGCTGTATTACCTTACAACCAGATGTGTTACAACCAGGCGTGTTACAGCTGTGTTACCTTCAGTAACTGCTGAGCACCGGTGTCAATGGTATACAATATTCTCAAGTTAATAAACAAGACACATGTGCAACACGTTGGTATTTTTACTGACAACGGTCACAGTGCTTAAGACACTAGAAGGGGAGATGATGTTTGAGGATATCAGTCCCTCAGCATTAAAAGTTTGTCACTCTGTGCATTTAACTGACGAAGCCTGAAGTGCAGGTGAAACGTACAGCAGCTGCAAGGTGACGGCACTCACACCCGTTACAGTCAGTAGCTCCGCGTGCAGAGTGAAGATAGGTAGTACACTCAGTAACTCCGAGTGCGGAGCTACTGAGAAAGTAAACACAGGGAACAGTTCTCGTTTGACACTAACAATCAAACCATCGTTAATCAAATGATCCACAAGGGGAGCGGGGTAAAATGGGAGGGGAAAGGGGGTGAAGAGAAAGGGAAGGGTGTGAGGGTGTCATTTCAGTGTATGCGAATTAAAAACAGCGTCATGTTTATTCAACTCGTTTTTATCGCCTTAACTTGTAGGCTTTCGCTTACTTTGTCAACTCGGGGCTTGAAAAAGGTCCAGAACGGACCGAAACTTGATGATAATGGTCCAGAACGGACAGAAGCTTGATAAAATGGTTCAGAACGGACCAAAACTTGATAATAATAGCCCAGAACGGACCGAAGCTTGATAATGGTCAAGAACGGACCGAAACGATGATGGTCGAGAACGGACCGAAACTTGATAATGGTCCAGAACGGACCGAAACTTAATAATGGTCCAGAATGGACCGAAACTTAATAATAGTCCAGAACGGACCAAAGCTTGATAATAATGATCCAGAACGGACCGAAACTTGATGATAATCCAGAACGGACCGAAACCTGATAATGGTCCAGAACGGACCGAAACGATGATGGTCGAGAACGGACCGAAACTTGATAATGGTCCAGAACGGACCGAAACTTAATAATAGTCCAGAACGGACCAAAGCGTGATAATAATGATCCAGAACGGACCGAAACTTGATGATAATCCAGAACGGACCGAAACTTGATAATGGTCCAGAAAGGACCGGAACTTGATAATAGCCCAAAACGGACCGAAGTTTTATAATGGTCCAAAACTGACCGAAGCTTGATAATGGTCCAGAACGGACCGAAGCTTGATAATGGTGTAGAACGGACCGAAACTTGATAATAATGGTCCAGAGCGGACCGAACTTGATAATAATGGTCCAGAACGGACCGAAACTTGATGGTCGAGAACGGACCGAAACTTGATAATGGTCGAGAACGGACAGAAACTTGATGATAATGGTCCAGAATGGACCGAAAATTACTAATAGTACAGAACGGACCAAAGCTTGATAATCCAGAACGGACCGAAACTTAATAATGGTCGAGAACGGACCGAAACTTGATAATAATGGTCCTCAATACCGTCTAAGGTTTGCTTGCCAAATTATGAGTTAGGTAGGAATGTTTCTGATCATTCTATCAGCGCTGTATGACCCTTGTGGGCTTAGCGCTTAGTTTTCATTATTATAAGAATAATTTTTCTGACCACTGTTTTGACGTCTATTCTTCGAGATTCTTGAAAATTCTGTGCTCTTCGTACTGGAACCTCTAACGGGTCAAGTCTCGGACGATACTCTCGTGTCCTTCCTGAGCAGGTTCTCCGATGCTGGACTCTGGGAGACTTTGGAGTAGAGTTTCCGTTAAGTAATCCTTCGTTCTCACAAATTATGATTTGCATCTTGCTGGCTGCTCTTGTTAGGTGATGTCTCGCTCGTAGCAGCAGCAGCAACAACAACCACAACCCATTTTGATAACTTTACTGGTGTACGTGCAGGGTGGGTGATCGCTGAGAATGGTTTGTGCACGATCATCGCCAGTCAAGAGTGTTTTAATCTCTAAAATAGGGATGAAACTGAACTCTCTGTGTATATACACTGAGAGACATACTCCACGTGGTGTATATATAGTGAGACACGTCTCTCTGTAAATATACCGAGAGATATACATCACGTGGTACACATAAAATGAGAGGCCTACGTCTCTCGGCTTTTATACAGATATAGTACAGAGACACACCACGTGGTGTATATGCAGTGAGAGACGTGCACCTCTCATGTATATACACACTGACGGACAAACACCTGGCGGTATATATATGCACTAGCACAAAGGTGCGAAGCCTTGTCTTTAAAACCTAAGAATAGCCAGGCGCTGGTAGTATATGGCTTCACAAAAATAGACTGAAGTCTGTTGTTGAGTCAGCCCTGATCAGCCGAGCTGTGGTGCCTACGCTGGGGATACGTGCTACTAGCACCAACACCCTGACTAATCAAGCCACGAACCACGAGGTCCAGTCTGAGAGGCACACCATGTTCGTGAAGCCCAGTGGGAAGGAAAATTCAGGGAATCAGGGTTAAGCCAGTGGAGGAGTCTTTGTGTCCATTTCATAATAACGTAACCCACCTGTACTGGCTTAGTGCTGAGTGACTTGGCAGAGGGAGAGTGTTGAATCCGTGCAAAGGTTACCAGGCCTCAAGTAGGACGTCTGGCTCACAGTGACTCTCTCTCTCTCTCTCTCTCTCTCTCTCTCTCTCTCTCTCTCTCTCTCTCTCTCTCTCTCTCTCTCTCTCTCTCTCTCTCTCTCTCTCTCTCTCTCTCTCTCTGTCTCTCTCTCTCTCTCTCTCTCTCTCTCCTTCTCTCTCTCCTCTCTCTCTCTCTCTCTCTCTCTCTCTCTCTCTCTCTCTCTCACCTACACGTGTCACAAGGCTGTGTCAGTTACCTGCTGTCAGCCACCTCTGCGTTACAAGACTGTCAGCCATTTGTGTTACAAGGCTATCGACTGTCTGTGTTACAAGACTGTTAGCCACCTGTGTTACAAGGCTGTCAGCCACCTGTGTGTTACTAGGCTTTGTCGACCACCTGTGTGTCACTGATGTATTCACCTAATTGTGGTTGCAGGGGTCGAGTCTCGGCTCCTGGCCGCCACCTCTCTGCTGGCTGCTACTGGTCACGCTCCTGGCTGCATGACCCGTAACTTATATATTCTTCCTGATCGCTAAGGTTCAAGAAATATTTCCTAACACACCTGTGACTCATCTGTGACCTCGTGTACCTTAGACCTGCCTCTCAAACTGACTCCCTGTTTTCCTATAAATTTATCTGAGTATTTTGTACGTCGTAATCATGTCACCCCTTCTATCCTCTAGGGTCTTCATGATTAGTCACTCTTAATTAAAATAAAGAAAAAATATATAAATTATTATTTCTGGGAACTATGATTCTTATTGTTCCATGCCAGGAAAGCTGTGTGTGTGTGTGTGTGTGTGTGTGTGTGTGTGTGTGTGTGTGTGTGTGTGTGTGTGTGTGTGTGTGTGTGTGACAGAGAATTTCCTGAGAATTTTTATAAAGGACGAGTAACACAATAGTTTAGTAAAAGTTAATTATTAATTAAATAAGAGAGTTCTAGGATGGCAGCGCTGACGGAGGCATCACAACACTCAGAGATTATATTGAAGCTGCTGTAACTACTGAACATATATATGGAGCTTACCTGAAGCTTTACGCTCAACAAAGTGGAGTACTTGAACGGTGTTCCTCCTCATTTTACTGAAAGTCCTGCAGCTCAGCCTCAATGATTTTATCACTTGGTTCAAGAAACCCATCCTGCGTAATAGAATAAAAACAGGGGAAACAGAGATAGCTACCGTCCGCACTATGTAATCGAAATATAAAGTAAGTTAACAGCACACTGTTGGTATTTACACTGTTGTTTAATAAAAGAAAAAAATACACCTTCACACATAGCAACATGTTCAACATAAACAATGCCGTGAGTATAAACAAGTCAGTCAAGTCTTGTGTTTACTTCCCTTGTTAACCCGCAGAAAAAAAAATCTTTTGAGGGAGGAGTTGCCGTCCAGACTGCTGTTGATGATCTGGTGTTCCATTAGTGTTCAGGCTTGATGTTTTTCACACCTCCTTCAGTGTTTAAAACAAGGCAGGGAGGCAGTCAACACAGCCTGCTGGAGGGTGTTGGTGGGGTGGCTGGGGTCGGCCTCACGTCCAGGCTATCAACAAGACCTGTTCTAAGACCTGAGGATTCCCGGAACTGTCTCCAGGTAGCCAAATATATACGTCATCTCTACTGTAACAATACTTATGTAACAGCTTCAGATGTTCAGAGAGGTTCATAAGTGGTTCATAGCTTATTGGAAGGGTCTTCGGGTAACAATTCATGAATGCAGGTTCAACAACGGGAAGAGTCGAGGTTTACGGGTAAGCATGTACCCACTGCCCTTGGTCACTTATTATTAAATAGGTACATGGGGGTGCTAACAGACTCCTCGTGGGCTGGCCTTTGAAATGAGCTGAGGTAAAATAACAGCGCTTAACCTGTTAATGATCTGAGGTTAGATAGGAGCTTTTAACTAAAGTCGTAATGAACGATTGTTAAAGATTAAACGGTAGACTGGACGGACAAGACACGAACCGTGGTCCTTGCATGTAGCAGACCCAACGTACATACATACCAGCATGCTATAATATATATATATATATATATATATATATAATATATATATTATAATTATATATTCAACAAGTCGACCGTCTCCCACCGAGGCAGGGTGACCCAAAGAGAAAGAAAATCCTCAAAAAGAAAATACTTTCATCATCATTCAACACTTTCACCTCACTCACACATAATCACTGTTTTTGCAGAGGTGCCCAGAATACAACAGCTTAGAAGTATATACGTATAAAAATACACAATATATCTCTCCAAACTGCTAATATCTCGAACCCCTCCTTTAGAGTGCAGGCATTGTACTTCCCATTTCCAGGACTCAAGTCCGGTTATATAAAATAACCGGTTTCCCTGAATCCCTTCACTAAATATTACCCTGCTCACACTCCAACAGATCGTCAGGTCCCAAATACCATTTGTCTCCATTCACTCCTATCTAACACGCTCACGCACGCTTGCTGGAAGTCCAAACTCCTCGCCCACAAAACCTCCTTTACCTCTTCCCTCCAACCTTTTCGAGGACGATCCCTACCTCGCCTTCCTTCCCCTAAAGATTTATACGCTCTCCATGTCATTCTACTTTGATCCATTCTCTCTAAATGACCAAACCACCTCAACAACCCCTCTTCAGCCCTCTGACTAATACTTTTATTAACTCCACACCTTCTCCTAATTTCCACACTCCGAATTCTCTGCATAATATTTACACCACACATTGCCCTTAGACAGGACATCTCCACTGCCTCCAACCGCCTCCTCGCTGCTGCATTTACCACCCAAGCTTCACACCCATATAAGAGTGTTGGTACTACTATACTTTCATACATTTCCTTCTTTGCCTCCATAGATAACGTTTTTTGACTCCACATATACCTCAACGCACCACTCACCTTTTTTCCCTCATCAATTCTATGATTAACCTCATCGTTCATAAATCCATCCGCCGACACGTCAACTCCCAAGTATCTGAAAACATTCACTTCTTCCATACTCCTCCTCCCCAATTTGATATCCAATTTTTCTTTATCTAAATCATTTGATACCCTCATCACCTTACTCTTTTCTATGTTCACTTTCAACTTTCTACCTTTACACACACTCCCAAACTCATCCACTAACCTTTGCAGTTTTTCTTTAGAATCTCCCATGAGCACAGTATCATCAGCAAAAAACAACTGTGTCAATTCCCATTTTGTATTTGATTCCCCACAATTTAATCCCACCCCTCTCCCGAACACCCTAGCATTTACTTTTACAACCCCATCTATAAATATATTAACCATGGTGACATTACACATCCCTGTCTAAGACCTACTTTTACTGGGAAGTAGTCTGCCTCTCTTCTACACACCCTAACCTGAGCCTCACTATCCTCATAAAAACTCTCTACAGCATTTAGTAACTTACCACCTATTCCATATACTTGTAACATCTGCCACATTGCTCCCCTATCCACTGTATCATATGCCTTTTCTAAATCCATAAATGCAATAAAAACTTCCCTACCTTTATCTAAATACTATTCACATATATGCTTCAATGTAAACACTTGATCTACACATCCCCTACCCACTCTGAAACCTCCTTGCTCATCCGCAATCTTATGTTCTGTCTTACCTCTAATTCTTTCAATAATAGCCCTACCGTACACTTTTCCTTGTATACTCAGTAAACTTATTCCTCTATAATTTTTACAATCTCTTTTGTCCCCCTTCCCTTTATATAAAGGGACTATACATGCTCTCTGCCAATCCCTAGGTACCTTCCCCTCTTTCATACATTTATTAAACAAAAATACCAACCACTCCAACACTATATCCTCCCCTCTGCTTTTAACATTTCTGTCATGATCCCATCAGTTCCAGCTGCTTTACCCCCTTTCATTCTACGTAATGCCTCACACACCTCCCCCACACTCACATCCTGCTCTTCTTCACTCCTAAAAGATGATATACCTCCCTGGACAGTGCATGAAATTACCGCTTCCCTTTCTTCGTCGACATTTAAAAGTTCCTTAAAATATTCTCGCCATCTACCCAAAACCTCCATCTCCCCATCTACTAACTCCGCAACTCTGTTTTTAACTGACAAATCCATTCGTTCTCTAGGCTTTCTTAACTTGTTTAACTCACTCCAAATTTTTTTTCTTATTTTCATTTAAATTTCTTGACAGTGCCTCTCCCACTCTATCATCTGCTCTCCTTTTGCACTCTTTCACCACTCTCTTCACATTTCTTTTACTCTCCATATACTCTACTCTTCTTATAACATTGCTGCTTTGTAAAAACCTCTCATAAGCTAACTTTTTCTCTTTTATCACACCCTTTACTTCATCATTCCACCAATCACTCCTCTTTCCACCTGCACCCACCCTCCTATAACCACAAACTTCTGCCCCACATTCTAATACTGCATTTTTAAAAATATTCCAACCCTCTTCAACCCCCCCCCCACTACTCATACTTGCACCAGCCCACCTTTATGCCAATAGTTGCTTATATCTCACCCGAACTTCTTCCTCTCTTAGTTTATGCACTTTCACCTCCCTCTTGCTTGTTGTTGCCATTTTCCTCTTTTCCCATCTACTCTTACTCTAACTGTAGCTACAACTAAATAATGATCCGATGTATCAGTTGCCCCTATATAAACGTGTACATCCTGGAGCCTACCCATCAACCTTTTATCCACTAATACATAATCTAACAAACTACTTTCATTACGTGCTATGTCATACCTTGTATATTTATTTATCCTCTTCTTCATAAAATATATATTACTTATTACCATACCTCTTATATATATATATATATATATATATATATATATAATATATATATATATATATATATATATATATATATATATATATATATATATATATAAACAATCAGAGCGTCACTCGTAAACTTAGCTAATCATACTTATCTGAATTAATCGCAAAGATCTGTTGTTTGCCGTTCTTATGTTTTTCGTTGAACAGAAAGTTACCTGTCATGGGAAGCAGCTAAAAGCTATGTTAGTGTTATGCACGAGGCTTTTGCAGTGTTGCTTTTATCATTAGGCTAATGGAGGTTGTAGCGAACTGCAGCCGTTCCTGTCTTGGCAATGTTGAGATCTTAAGCCATTGGACGTTTTCTTCTTTAGAACGTGTGAATCCTTATACATAAATACATACGTACATACAACACAACACACACACACACACACACACACACACACACACACACACACACACACACACACACACACACACACACACACACACACACAATAATATATATGTATATAGGGAGGTACCACCTCTAGAACTGTTATAGGGACCCTCATCCTCAGAGAAAAGAATAAACTTGCTTCAGGGAAAACTCAAGATTCTCCCTGAAGCTGTTTGAGAATTTTCTCCTACCACCCCTATATTATATATATATATATTATTTAAAGACAAAATACATTGACAAAACATTCACAAAAATATGATACAAAGTAAAACAACATAGGTAACTCAGAGCTACATCTCGAATACTTCGTCCAGCTCCCCGGCGGTGGGCCGCGTGCCCAGAATGCTGCAGGCATTTACTCTCTGGATTGGAACACTGAGTCTCTGAAAGAGGAAGCTGGTTGCCCTGTGGTCCTTGGTTTCTATGATGAGCTTTTCACCTAGCTCTTTGAGGAACTTTAGAGCACACTTGCCCCATGCTCCAAGGGTCTCCGACCCTATTGGAATGAAGTTATAGCAAGGGGGAAGGTCTTCATATTTGCGGATCTTCTGAGTCTCCCTGTGGCTGGCAGCTCCACCCCCTTCCACTACGGAGTATGGCAAGTAGGTGTCTGCCAATGTGGCAGTACATGTGTAGTCCCAGGCAATCTGCTTTCCATCCTTCCAAGGTAGCATAGTGGCTCCATCAGGACGCTTTAGACTTCCGTCAGACCTTTGCACTTGGGGTTCCCGTTGAGCTGGGCAACGGGCTGTGGCGAGGCTTCTCTTTATGATGTCATTGACCTCCTCATGCCTGGCATACTTCCCTTCTGCTGTGTGACACACGAGACCATTAAGTCCGAATTGATCAGCTGTCGCCCTGCCGCAAATACACCTATGTTCGGTGAGGATGGGGGCGGCTAGGCAAAGAGCAACACCAATCCGAATGGCCTGTGGGTCTAGTCGAGTGCCCAAGGAGGAATTGGGAACAGCAAACAGGAAATCTCCTGAGTGTGGTGCCTTCACTGCCAGGAGATGAGCTTTGTCCTTTCCTGAGGCGTTGGAGAGCATTGTGTTGGCGATTTTTTCCATGATCGGTTTGTCCCAGTGGGACTGTTTGTGTTCTTTGGGAGGAGCTGGTCTACTGGAGGAATCTGTAATGGTGTCCCACCGAATCGCTGCTTCAGTAAACCTGGGGTCTTGAGCTCCTACCATGTCTCTCAAGCGTTCGGGAACAATCTTCTTGACTAATGCACTGGAAGCCAAACATGAAGACAGAAAAGCAGGTAAAGCAACATGCGTTGCTTTGCGCACCCCTATACCTCCCAGTCGTACTGGGAGGGTTGCCTGATCCCATTGCTGATCCTCTAGTGACAGGTTCAGTGCCTTCTTAAGGGTTGACCTCAGGTGTGCGTCATATTCGTCAAGTGTTGGGTTGTCAAAAGAGGGTGCACACCTGAGGAAGTAAGTGAGTCTTGGAATAGTAAGGCACCTTGTGAGGAGATACAGAGCATCATGGGCATCAAGATTGCTTATTCTCTCCTCCATTCTCATCAGGTCATTCAATTTGTCCTTGAGGACTGTGTCGATGGCCTGGTGACCCAGCGGTGCTCCCAAGAGGGTACTGTTGGACGGAGTGGTAGTAGAGACTTTTGGGAGAATTCTTCGCACAGCATTGATTATTTCCTGGTTTGCTGTGATGATTTCACACTTGGAGGGATTGAGGATGAGTCCCAAGTTTTCTCCCTGTGTTTTCACCAGTTGTAGGTCCCCTACCAGGGACTCTTCAGTACCTGCCAGAGTGCCATCATCCAGGTACCAGATGTTGAGCTCGCTGCGTAGGCTGGAAGTTAGTTCTCTTACTGCCAAGCAGAAGAGAAGTGGAGCGAGTAGGTCACCCTGCTGAACACCTTCTGATGAGAGAATTTCATGTTCTCCAAACAAAAGAATTGAGGGTTTGCTGTAGCCGGCTGAAATGAATGGAAAAAGACTGGGGAAGCGATCCCGAACAGCTGGCAAGACAGCACCTCTCTTTACCATATTAAAGGCATTTCTAAAATCAAGTTTGACTATGGCCTTGTCTTCTGGTTACCTGGAGGTTATTCCGGGGATCAACGCCCCCGCGGCCCGGTCCATGACCAGGCCTCCCGATGGATCAGGGCCTGATCAACTAGGCTGTTACTGTTGGCCGCACGCAGTCCAACGTACGAGCCACAGCCCGGCTGATCCGGCACTGACTTTAGGTATCTGTCCAGCTCTCTCTTGAAGGCAGCCAGGGGTTTATTGGCAATTCCCCTAATGCTTGATGGGAGGCTGTTGAACAGTTTTGGGCCCCGGACACTTATGGTGTTTTCTCTTAGTGTACCAATGGCGCCCCTACTTTTTATTGGGGGGCATTTTGCATCGCCTGCCCAGTCTTTTACTTTCGTAGGGAGTGATTTCTGTGTGCAGATTTGGGACCATTCCTTCCAAGATTTTCCAAGTGTAGATTATGATATATCTCTCCCTCCTGCGTTCCAACGAGTACAAGTCAAGTGCTTCCAAGCGTTCCCAGTAGTTAAGGTGCTTGACAGAACTTATACGTGCAGTAAAGGATCTCTGTACACTCTCTAGATCTGCGATTTCACCTGCTTTGAATGGAGATGTTAATGTACAGCAGTATTCCAGCCTAGAGAGAACAAGTGATTTGAAAAGGATCATCATGGGCTTGGCATCTCTCGTTTTGAAAGTTCTCATTATCCATCCTATCATTTTCTTTGCACGTGCGATCGTGGCACTTTTGTGATCCTTGAAAGTGAGATCCTCAGACATTACTACTCCCAGGTCCCTTACATTATTTTTCCGCTCTATTGTATGGCCGGAGTCAGTAGTATACTCTGTTCTAGTTATTATCTCCTCCAGTTTTCCATAACGGAGTAGTTGGAATTTGTCCTCATTGAACATCATATTGTTTACCGTTGCCCACTGGAAAACTTTGTTTATATCTTCTTGGAGGTTAACCGCGTCCTCAGCAGATGACAGCCTCATGCAGATCCTAGTATCATCCGCAAAGGATGATACGGTGCTGTGGTGTAGGTCCCTGATGTAGGCCCTTGCCGCATGAGCTGCAGCTTCACTGCCTTGAGGGACCCCAAAGCCCAGTTGGTGTGGCTGGAGTAAACTGGCAGCTTCTAGGCGAATGTTTCTTACTGCTGCTTTGGCAACGAGACGGCGAAGTGTTTCCAACCGCAATGGGTCTGGTTCCCCCATCCTTCTTCTTCAAGGCACACAGTGAGGCTCCAAAAAAGAAAGCTTTAATTTCTTCTGGGATTCGCCCAGCCAGGCAGTTGTTGACGAAAGTTGTTAACTCGGTGAGAAGAAGTGATGCAGATGCACCGAGTACTGGATTTACCATCTCCTTGAGGTGCTGAGGTCGAATTCCCGTGTAACCTCCTGCAGATCCTGCAGGAAATGACACAATCGCCTTATAGACTTCTGATTCAGGCAAAATTAATTGTTCAGTGATGGGGTCTTCCTCAGGGTTGTTGTTGATGGCTATGGTGTCCCTGGTTGGATGTTTGTCTCTTAGTGCTTGGGCTGTGGTCTCATCTTTGGGGGCTTCAGCGTCGTCACTTGTAATTATTCTTATTGCTCCCACTGTGTTACCTTCTTCAATTTTTTTGCTAACCTGTGCGCAAATTTTCTCGTTTTCAGTGGGACTTTTCTTGGGTCTACCTTTGTGATTCCTGCGATGATGGGGCAGAGGGACACAATTATCCGTTCTTGGGTAGTTGCGCACTGCCTTGATAACTGACGTGGTTAGCAGTTTGCCTTGTCTCTCAGGAACTGCAAGACAGACATTGCCGAACAGGAGCAGGTTGCGCAATGCTTGGATGGTGCCTCGGGCTTCTAAGTTGGTGGAACCTCCATTCACCTGCTTGAGAAGGTCTGTGAATTTCCCTGCTGCATATGGGCGAGCTGCTTTAGGGATGTGGGATAGGGTACTGTTAGCAGTGGATTTGAATGCCAACAGAAGGTTATCACAAGTGAGGAGGTTGCCATTGGAATTGTCATCTGCCTGTGGAGGCTGTGGGCTGCTCTCTGCTGGGGGCATATGTGATCCTGCACACCCATTGTGTGCACGAATGCGACCATCCCTGTTGCGTGCTCGAAACTCTCCACATACCTGACATGTGCCTCTTCTTTCATTGTTGGGTGCACTGTTTCCCTGGCTTTGTGGCTGGCTGGCTTCATCATCTGCCATACCTCAAACTGTGTGGTAAGCCCAGGCTGAAGGGAAAATGGCGCATGGCACATACCGCATGTGGTTCATGGTGGTGGTAGGGGGAGGCGAGGGGTCTCCCCCCATTGTGGTGGGCGGTGGAGGAAAGGGAGGAGTGGAAGATGTGTGATGAGGCGGAGTAGGGCACTCACTCCCTCCCAGGACAAGTCACTATACAACACAATGCTCTGTGCACCTGTTACTATACGCCACTATGCTCTGTGCACCTGTTACTGTACACCACTATGCTCTGTGCACAGCCCCCACTATAAACGACACGCCGCTATACACTACACGTGCTATGCGCATAACATGCTCATACTACGCACTATACACTATATACACTATACACACGGTGAACAAACACTCCATTGTTGTAACACGAGCACATGGTGTATGCGCCCCTGTTTGGGGAAGGGGGAGACACAGTCTTACCTCTCAACATCCGCCTCCTCCTCCTCCATTAGGCCTTCCCTCACTGACCTCACCTACCCATGGTGACCGTTATGTTCCCTCACTGAATTCACATACACAACACTTTTCTTGATTCTGAAGGAAGAGACGAAACGCAGAGTCTTCTGGCCCTTTCCAACACGAGCAGCAGATATTCACACACCAGCCTATTGATAATAATCCTGGTAGGTGTTCTTGATTAGACGATATTGTGCCAAAAACACAGAGCAGGATGCCCACAGCCTCTCTCTGGCAGAGGTATATATATATATATATATATATATATATATATATATATATATATATATATATATATGCAATAAGATCACAGTAAACAGGTGATTTCAGAATGTGCAAAACAACCACTCTGAAAGAATAGAGAAATTCCAAGCGCTTTCGTGACTACTCACATTACAGGAATACAATGACCTATGATTAATGTGAGAGTCACGAAAGCGCTTGGAATTTCTCAATTCTTTCAGAGTGTGTATTCACACACATATATAATAATCGTGTGCCGAATATTGTCAAAAACTCAGGCAATTGCACAGACTCTTATAAAATTAATCTATTTAAATATTTCTTATATATATATAAATATATTTTTTTAATTAATTTAATGTAAAAATATTATTAATTTTGCACTTAAAAGAATTAGAGAAATTCAACCTGAACCTATATTATCAAGAATAGTAATTTAATTTTAGTCCTAAACCCAACTAAATATATTTTAGATTTGTTTACAAATAATTTAATATACTAATACATATACAATGAAATATATTTTTTTGTATAGGTAAGAATGATTATTGTCAGAAATTATTGCACACACTCAAATTTCCACGCTTTCTATACTGCAAGATGAAGCGTTGACTATTTAGTAGCCAGAAAGCGCAATTCTCTCTATTCAGGCCGACATATATATATATAATATATATTATATATATAAAATATATATATATAATATTAATATATATATATTATATTATTATTATTATTATTATTATTATTATTTATTATCACACTGGCCGATTCCCACCAAGGCAGGGTGGCCCGAAAAAGAAAAACTTTCACCATCATTCGCTCCATCACTGTCTTGCCAGAAGGGTGCTTTACACTACAGTTTTTAAACTGCAACATTAACACCCCTCCTTCAGAGTGCAGGCACTGTACTTCCCATTTCCAGGACTCAAGTCCGGCCTGCCGGTTTCCCTGAACCCCTTCATAAATGTTACTTTGCTCACACTCCAACAGCACGTCAAGTGTTAAAAACCATTCGTCTCCATTCACTCCTATCAAACACGCTCACACACGCCTGCTGGAAGTCCAAGCCCCTCGTACACAAAACCTCCTTTGCCCCCTCCCTCCAACCTTTCCTAGGCCGACCCCTACCCCGCCTTCCTTCCACTACAGACTGATACACTCTTGAAGTCATTCTGTTTCGCTCCATTCTCTCTACATGTCCGAACCACCTCAACAACCCTTCCTCAGCCCTCTGGACAACAGTTTTGGTAATCCCGCACCTCCTCCTAACTTCCAAACTACGAATTCTCTGCATTATATTCACACCACACATTGCCCTCAGACATGACATCTCCACTGCCTCCAGCCTTCTCCTCGCTGCAACATTCATCACCCATGCTTCACACCCATATAAGAGTGTTGGTAAAACTATACTCTCATACATTCCCCTCTTTGCCTCCAAGGACAAAGTTCTTTGTCTCCACAGACTCCTAAGTGCACCACTCACCCTTTTCCCCTCATCAATTCTATGATTCACCTCATCCTTCATAGACTCATCCGCTGACACGTCCACTCCCAAATATCTGAATACATTCACCTCCTCCATACTCTCTCCCTCCAATCTGATATCCAATCTTTCATCACCTAATATTTTTTGTTATCCTCATAACCTTACTCTTTCCTGTATTCACTTTTAATTTTCTTCTTTTACACACCCTACCAAATTCATCCACCAATCTCTGCAACTTCTCTTCAGAATCTCCCAAGAGCACAGTGTCATCAGCAAAGAGCAACTGTGACAACTCCCACTTTATGTGTGATTCCTTATCTTTTAACTCCACTCCTCTTGTCAAGACCCTCGCATTTACTTCTCTTACAACCCCATCTATAAATATATTAAACAACCACGGTGACATCACACATCCCTGTCTAAGGCCTACTTTTACTGGGAAATAATTTCCCTCTTTCCTATATACTCTAACTTGAGCCTCACTATCCTCGTAAAAACTCTTCACTGCTTTCAGTAACCTACCTGCTACACCATACACCTGCAACATCTGCCACATTGCCTCCCTATCCACCCTGTCATACGCCTTTTCCAAATCCATAAATGCCACAAAGACCTCTTTAGCCTTATCTAAATACTTACTATTCACTTATATGTTTCACTGTAAACACCTGGTCCACACACCCCCTACCTTTCCTAAAGCCTCCTTGTTCATCTGCTATTCAATTCTCAGTCTTACTTTTAATTCTTTCAATAATAACTCTACCATACACTTTACCAGGTATACTCAACAGACTTATCCCCCTATAATTTTTGCACTCTCTTTTGTCCCCTTTGCCTTTATACAAAGGAACTATGCATGCTCTCTGCCAATCCCTAGGTACCTTACCCTCTTCCATACATTTATTAAATAATTGCACCAACCACTCCAAAACATATCCCCACCTGCTTTTAACATTTCTATCTTTATCCCATCAATCCCGGCTGCCTTACCCCCTTTCATTTTACCTACTGTCTCACGAACTTCCCCCACACTCACAACTGGCTCTTCCTCACTCCTACAAGATGTTATTCCTCCTTGCCCTATACACGAAATCACAGCTTCCCTATCTTCATCAACATTTAACAATTCCTCAAAATATTCCCTCCGTCTTCCCAATACCTCTAATTCTCCATTTAATAACTCTCCTCTTCTATTTTTAACTGACAAATCCATTTGTTCTCTAGGCTTCCTTAACTTGTTAATCTCACTCCAAAACTTTTTCTTATTTTCAACAAAATTTGTTGATAACATCTCACCCACTCTCTCATTTGCTCTCTTTTTACATTGCTTCACCACTCTCTTAACCTCTCTCTTTTTCTCCATATACTCTTCCCTCCTTGCATCACTTCTACTTTGTAACTTTTTCTCCCTTACTACTCTCTTTACATCATTCCACCAATCGCTCCTCTTCCCTCCCACATCCACTTTCCTGTAACCATAAACTTCTGCTGAACACTCTAACACTACATTTTTAAACCTACCCCATACCTCTTCGACCCCATTGCCTATGCTCTCATTAGCCCATCTATCCTCCAATAGCTGTTTATATCTTTCCCTAACTGCCTCCTCTTTTAGTTTATAAACCTTCACCTCTCTCTTCCCTGATGCTTCTATTCTCCTTGTATCCCATCTACCTTTTACTCTCAGTGTAGCTACAACTAGAAAGTGATCTGATATATCTGTGGCCCCTCTATAAAAATGTACATCCTGAAGTCTACTCAACAGTCTTTTATCTACCAATACATAATCCAACAAACTACTGTCATTTCGCCCTACATCATATCTTGTATACTTATTTATCCTCTTTTTCTTAAAATATGTATTACCTATAACTAAACCCCTTTCTATACAAAGTTCAATCAAAGGGCTCCCATTATCATTTACACCTGGCACCCCAAACTTACCTACCACACCCTCTCTAAAAGTTTCTCCTACTTTAGCATTCAGGTCCCCTACCACAATTACTCTCTCACTTGGTTCAAAGGCTCCTATGCATTCACTTAACATCTCCCAAAATCTCTCTCTCTCCTCTGCATTCCTCTCTTCTCCAGGTGCATACACGCTTATTATGACCCACTTCTCGCATCCAACCTTTACTTTAATCCACATAATTCTTGCATTTACACATTCATATTCTCTTTTCTCCTTCCATAACTGATCATTCAACATTACTGCTACCCCTTCCTTTGCTCTAACTCTCTCAGATACTCCAGATTTAATCCCATTTATTTCCCCCCACCGAAACTCCCCTACCCCCTTCAGCTTTGTTTCGCTTAGGGCCAGGACATCCAACTTCTTTTCATTCATAACATCAGCAATCATCTGTTTCTTGTCATCCGCACTACATCCACGCACATTTAAGCATCCCAGTTTTATAAAGTTTTTCTTCTCTTTTTTAGTAAATGTCTACAGGAGAAGGGGTTACTAGCCCATTGCTCCCGGCATTTTAGTCGCCTCATACGACACGCATGGCTTACGGAGGAAAGATTCTTTTCCACTTCCCCATGGACAATAGAAGAAATAAAGAAGAACAAGAGCTATGTAGAAAAAGGAGAAAAACCTAGATGTATGTATATATATATGCATGTGCATGTCTGTGAAGTGTGACCAAAGTGTAAGTAGGAGTAGCAAGATATCCCTGTTATCTAGCGTGTTTATGAGACAGAAAAAGACACCAGCAATCCTACCATCATGCAAAACAGTTACAGGTTTCTGTTTCACGGTCATCTGGCAGGACGGTAGTACTTCCCCGGGTGGTTGCTGTCTACCAATCTACTGTATATATATATATATATATATATTATATATATATATATATATATATATATATATATATATATATATATATATATATAACATATATGCTTAACAATTCGCAAACGGGCGAAATTATTTACAAACATTGTCTCTACGTCCACAGCAGGACTCGAACCTGCTAACTCTGTATCAGAGTCCACAGTACTTTACCACGAAGCTAGACCCAACTTTCAAAACGAGCTTGGTGCCCGGGGGTATGGGGTAACATCGCTTAGCTTCGTCTAAGCGCCCATACTTATCTTGGGTCTAGCTTAGTGGTAAAGTACTGTGGACTCTGATACAGAGTTAGCAGGTTCGAGTCCTGCTGTGGACGTAGAGACAATGAAAATCCCAGGAGATCATCAGTTTCTGAGATACTTAGACCACCCGTCTGTCTGCTACCAACAATCATTCAAAGTCACTTAGATCACATTTCTTCCTCATTCTGATGTTTTGGTCTGACCCATATGTGAACTTCTTGACAATGTCTGCATACTTTAAGGCGCTGACCTGCTGCCACATGATTAACAAGCAGGTGTGCAAAGGTGCACCTAATAACGTAGCCACTGAGTGTATATATATATATATATATATATATATATATATATATATATATATATATATATAATATATATATAAAAAAAAACACACACACTCAGTGGCTACGTTATTAGGTGCACCTTTGCACACCTGCTTGTTAATCATGTGGCAGCATGTCAGCGCCTTAAAGTATGCAGACATTGTCAAGAAGTTCACATATGGGTCAGACCAAAACATCAGAATGAGGAAGAAATGTGATCTAAGTGACTTTGAATGATTGTTGGTAGCAGACAGACGGGTGGTCTGAGTATCTCAGAAACTGATGATCTCCTGGGATTTTCACACACGACTGTCTCTAAGAGTTTACAGAGAATGATGTGATAAACACAAAACATCCAGTGAGCGACAGCTCTATGGGCGACAACGTCTTGATAATGAGAGAGGTCAGAGGAAAATGATCAGACTGGTTCAAGCTGACAGGAAGGTGACAATAACTCAATCATGCATTACTACAGTGGTATGCATAACACAACACATCGAACCTTGGAGTGGATGGGCTACAGCAGCAGACCACACCGGGTTCCACTCCTGTCAGCTAAAAACAGAAGACAGGCTACAGTGGACACAGACTCACCAAAACTGGACAGTTGAAGACATGAAAAAACGTCGCCTAGTGGCCTAGTGTAACGAATCGCTATTTCTGCTGCGACATGTAGATGGCAGTGTCAGAATTTGGCATAAACCTTTGGGATGTGTTGGAACGGGAGGGAGATTCATAGCATGAATGTGCAGCCAACAGATCTGCAGTAACTGCGTGATGCTGTCATGTCAACATGGACCAGAATCTCTAAGGAATATTTCCAGCACCTTGTTGAATCCATAACACGATGACTTCAAGCTGTTATGGGGTGGGAGACCCACCCAGTAGTAGAAGGACATACCTAATAGTGACCAATATATATATATAATAATATATATATATATATCTCCTGGGGTCACCCATCCTTTTACTGACCAGATTCAGTAGTGTTTTACCATGACTAAGGAAGAGGCATATCATCTACAGTCATGCTGATCAGTGTATGAGTTCATGTGCGTCGATTCTGCCGTGTTCGTTCATGTGCGTCGGTAGTGTCATGAGAATCTTGTTTTCGTGGTAAAAAAAAAAAAGGCAAGAGTGTGATGAGGGAAGGTTGTGACGAGACTTAAGTGGTGAGCTATTGAGGGCAGTGTTGTTGGTGTACACACACACACACACACACACACACACACACACACACACACACACACACACACACACACACACACACACACACACACACACACACATAGTCAGGAAGTGGAATAGCCTAGCAAGTGAGGTAGTGGAGGCAGTAACCATACATAGCTTTAAGATGAGGTATGATAGAGCTCATGGAGCAGGGAGAGAGAGGACCTAGTAGCACTCGGTGAAGAGGCGGGGCCAGTAGCTGAGTCTCAACCCCTGCAGTTACAATTAGGTGAGTACAATTAGGTGAGTACAACACACAAGTGGACCCGGACAGGTTGCAAGTCTAGGCTGATTGGTGGCTACTGGAATTTAACTCCAGCTACGAAAACAAAAGACTTGTACTCTGTGCAACATACACCCTATGAAAAGCACTGGTGCCGTGAGTACACTAAGGGATAACACTAGTGTCAGAGGCCCAAGACTGTTCAACAGCTTCCCATCATACATAAGAGGGATTACCAATGGACCCCTAGCTGTCTTCAAGCGGGAACTGGACAGATATGTCAAGTTAATACCTGATCAGCCGGGCTGTGGTTCGTACGTTGCATTGCGTAATCAGGCCCTGATCCGCCGGGAGGCCTGGGGGCGTTGACCCCCGGTACACCCTCCAGGTAGATTTCAGGTAACTAGGAAAAGTTATGAAGACTAGGGATGGGTAAAGAAGACCGCGAACGGAGTACAGGCTTCTCAGTAGTACCAGTTACCAGTAACCAGTTACCAGTAGATGACTCACTACCAACCGTCTGTGTGAATCACTGACTGTTATTCATGTTGCTGCTGACCATAGCATGTTTTTGAACACCGCTCACCCCCTAGGCACTGGTGGGTCAGTCTGAGATAGAGAGCAGAGAGAGGCAGGGCGGCTGATGGTGCTTCCCATACTTCCATTATAATTATACGTACTAACCAGCCTACGTGATGTGTTTACCCCATCCACGTTATCGAACCCACATGACAATTTGGTGACAACGGTGGATACATGCCCCAAGTTAATTCCTGATCAGCCAGGCTGTGGTGCATGCGCTGGACTGCTTTTAGCACCAACAACTTGAGTGATCAGGTCATCTATCAGAAGGCCTGGTCAAGGAGCGGCCATAGAGGCGATGATCTCAGAATCAACAGGTAGAAAATAGGTACTGTAGTGGTGGTGTGTGTAACCTGTATAGTAGCTGATATAGTGGTAGTGGCGAGAGAGATAATTAATGTAGTGACAATGGTGAGTATGTTAGGAGTAACTAGTGAAGTGGTGGCGAGTGTAACCTGAGAAGTAGCTCATGTAGTGGTGGTGACTTAAGGTGTAACAATCAAGGTGAGTAGTGAGTGTGGCATAACACAAGGTGACCAGGGCATGTCGACGTTGGTCGCTTTGTGCTTGGGTATATTTGTTAGTGGTTCTATTGATCATCGACCCCGCTGCCTGGTCGTAGATCAGGTAATTAAATATTACATAACTAACATCTAAAACATATACAAAAATAAAGAAAACCGGAATGCAGTTCCAGTTATAAGATTAATCAGCCAAGTTACATGATTATGATACATAAATGACAAGCAAACTTAACCAGTGCACAACCCATTTTAGGTTTCTGTTTGACACTCTTGGGTCGGGAGCAAAGGCTGCAAACCCCACTCAGAGGACCTTGACGTGATTATACCGAACATATCACTTGAGGTGCACGTCTTTGATATTCCTTCAAAGGCTTTCCAGAGAATTCCTATTCGCGTAGCCCGGCCCTGGGCTAGTCTTATCTGGTAATTACCGATTAACCAGGCTATTACTTGGTCCGCTGGCCCACATATTAATCACATAGTTGCAGTAACGTTGTTAAACTGAGGTTGCTTATCTGCAGTTGGTTTCCGGCTCCTCCACTTTCTCTCTCTCTCTCTCTCTCTCTCTCTCTCTCTCTCTCTCTCTCTCTCTCTCTCTCTCTCTCTCTCTCTCTCTCAGTGCCGTCGTCCTTCATCTAGCAAGACAACTATTGCTACTGGCAGTTTGCATAGCATCGTACTGGAGTGATAAGGATAATGGAGGAAATGTAAAATGAGCCCAGTGAAAAGCAGGGGCGCCGTGGGAACAATAAGAGAACATTGTATCAATATCCATGATCCCAGACCATTTAACGTTTCTGCCAGCAGATAGCAGAAATGCTGTGGGACCAAGTGTAAACGTTTTCAAGAAAAAAATGGATCACGTCCTCCGGAAAGTGCGTTATCAGTCAGGCGGTGATGGATGTGTGGCCGGGGGGCCGCTAACAGCAACAGCCTGGTTGACCAGGCAGTCAATAAGGAGACCTGGCCACATGACGGCGGTGGTGGGGGGGGGGACGTCAGATGTGTGTATGTAATGTCAATTTAATTAATATAGCTACGGAATAACTTGGATGCCTGAAGGATATTTCCGGGAATCAACGCCCGCCGCCCGGTCATAAACCAGGCCTCCTGGTGGATCAGTGATCAACCAGGCTGTTACTGCTGACCATATACACTCCAGTGTATGAACCACAGCCCGACTGATCAGGAACTGACCTGAGGAACTTGTCCACTTTCGTCTTGAAGGTAGCTAGGGATTTGTTGGTAATTCCCCTTATGTATGAAGGGACGAAGGTTGACGAATCTTGGACCTATTACACTGGCTGAGTTATTTGTTGGTGTACTCTTTGCTGCCATACTTTTCATTCGGTATCTTGCACCTTCTGCCAGTCCTCTTCCATCGAATGTGATTTGTGTCTGCAGATTCGACACAAATTCTTCCAGAATTTTCCAGATGTAAATTATGATGTACCTTTCTCGCCCGCATTCCAGTAGTATAGTTCAAGGAACCTAAGGAGTTCTCAGTAATTTAGGTGTTTGACTGAATTTTTAGGTGCTGTGAAGGTTCTCTATACATTCTGCTATTTCGCCTGCAATAAAGGGGTCTGCAACTGCAGAAATATTCCAGTCTAGAGAGATCGAGTGACTGACGGAATATCATACGGAGAGGCCTGGTCTGGGACCGGGCCGTGAGGGCATTAACCCTGGGAATACTCTCCAGGTAGACTCTCCAGGTAGGTAGATCATTGGCTTGGCATCTCTGGTTGTGAAAGGTCTAGTTATCCAGACTGTTTCCTTGCGGATGTGATAGCAACACTGTTGTGATCCTTGCATGGTTGTGATCCTTGCACGCTAGATCTTGATATAACACTCTTGAATCCCTCACATTCCTCTTCCGTTCGATGGAATGGTTTGATTTCCTTGTATACTCCTTTCCAGTTTTTTATTTTTTTTTCATAACAGAGTGACTGCAGTTTGGTCTCAGTTGTTTTCGGTGGCCTGCTGGAAGCCTTGGCTAATATCAGCTTGGGGATGTGCTGTGTCCTTAATGGATGCCACTCTCATATAAATTCTAGTATCATCTACAACGGATGATACACTGTTATGACTTATGTATCTATGTGGGATATGAGACAGACGGAATTACTGGGCGAGTACTGCGCCTTGGACAACAACTTCTCACTCTGGAGTTTTGGTTTGGGTTACTGCTGTGTGTGTGTGTATATATATATATATATATATATATATATATATATATATATATATATATATATATATATATATATATATATATATATATATATATATATATTCATTTTGATTAATAAACTGCGATTTTATTGAAGCAATAATAGAAAAACTGCGTGCAATGCGCTCGTCTGCAAGCAGGGCATGAGTGTGTTTATACCATGCATCAAGACAATGAGGTAATGAGAGAAGTGTTCTGACTGAAGAGTGTTGTGGGGTGGTGCTGTGTGGTGGGGTGTTGAGGGGTGTGGTGCAGGGAGAATGAATGGGGTGTGTGGTGGTGATGTAATGGGTGGGCGTGTGGTGGTGTGTAGTGTAGTGTAGTGTATAGGGTGAAACCTCAGTGAGGTGGGACTGTGTTGGGGTGGAGCTGTGGTAAGGTGATGCAAGAATTTGTTGAGGTATTTTGTGGAGTGTGGAGAGGCTGTGGTGGACTGTGGTGAGGATGGAAGGGGAGTTTTGTGGGAAGGTTGTTGATGGGTCTATGAGTTGGAAGTGGTTCGCCTTTATGGTTCCGGCCCCGTTCTTTTGCATGAGGTGACCCGGCAGATGGGTCTGTCTCATCTTCCTTTACATAGCTCCTGGTATCATCACCCACCTGACATGGTTTCACATCACACCTCATGAAAGATTCATGCCCGTAGCCTGGTAGACAACATTCTCGCTTCACACACTGAGTAACCATGGGTCGATCCCCTGCAAGGGTGGAAACATTGGGCATGTGTCCTTGCACCTGTTGTCCCGTTCACCTAGCAAGCAAATAGGTACCTGGGTGTTAGTCGACTGGTGTAGCTTACATCCTGGGGGGACAAGATTTAAAGACCCCAGTAGAAAGTAAATAGGCCTGACCTCAATGACGCACTGATTTTCGTGGGTCATCCTGTGTTGCTAATCCTCCAGAGTTAAAAAAAAAAAATCCCGAAGAAAATTTTATCTCTCTTGAAAAATACGTGGTATAAACCACTGCTAGCAGTGCTTTATACCACGTATTCTGTCTAGGGTAAAATAAAATGTTTTGTGTTGGTGTCAGTGTCGTTGAGAGGTTATTGTTCTGTGTCTCTCCTGGGCGCTGTATCATACGTTCAATTCTAAGCATTCCTTACCTTGTTGAGAAAGTCTGGAACTTTGGATATGTTCAGCGACTCTGTCTCTGCCTGTAGAAAGTGTCTTGGGTCTACGAAGAATTGACACTTATGCATCATGTGGGAATCTTTATTGAAGAAACGTTTCGCCACACAGTGGCTTCATCAGTCCAATACCCATTTCTACTTTGTATGGACTGATGAAGCCACTGTTTGGCGAAACGTTTTTTCAATCGAGATTCCCATATGTTGCATAAGCATCTCAATTCTTCAACTTGTCGGTTTTCATAACTATTCATCACATCTGTCAGACACTGCAACATGGGATCTTGGTACAAAGACCTCAACGCTTGTCCAACCTTTGGACGACGACCTACTAACACTAGTGGCAAGTCCCACTGTGATCCCGCCTCCTCCTGCTTCGACTCACCTGACTGCAGTACATAAGCCACCTCTCTGGCACTATGCTGTACTTCCTACAAGAACAATGGACAGAACACAGATTCCAGGCTGAAGGACTGATTTCCTCATTCTCCTCCTCTCCTTACCCATTTCTTTGTATTGGGCTGATGAAGCCACTGTGTGGCGAAACGTTTCCTCAATAAAGATTCCCATATGTTGCATAAGCGTCTCAGTTCTTCAACTTGTCGGTTTTCAAAACCATTCATCGATATATCTTCTACCAGTCAGGTTGTGGTAGAAAAATTTCACGTATTCAACACCATTATATTCCACCTGAGATCCCTATGTGTGAACATGCGGTCTAAGGATATATTGTAGTGTGGTCGCCTCTACTGCTGGGCCTTAAATACTTTGTTTACATGTGAGTGTTGGTGTGAGGTAAGTTACGTTTCTCAGGAAACAGGACAAGAGTTTCCTAACGCGGGTCTTAGTCATATGATGACCCTCCACTGGAGCTTTTGGGTATCTGACAGAGGTTTTCCGCTGGCTTAACCCCCACCCCTTTAAAAATTATAGTTATGGTGTGAGCGTCCTCCGCGGACAGAACCGCAGCGCGTGCTTCGTTCTTCCATTAAAATGATCAATTAAGATGTTTTTGGCCAGGTTCAAAAGTTTTCTCAAGATTATAACTGATGTTTATCTCTTTTTTTTTATATACACAGGGTTTGACAAGGTTAAGGATCCCTAGTTTTATTCACAAGCTATTTACAGGTTAAGGGTTCCTAAGTTTATTGACAAGCTAAGAGCTGTTACCTACATCAGCTCATTTTTCTCTCGCAGATCTAGAGAGTGTACAGAGATCCTTTACTGCACGTATAAGTTCTGTCAAGCACCTTAACTACTGGGAACGCTTGGAAGCACTTGACTTGTACTCGTTGGAACGCAGGAGGGAGAGATATATCATAATCTACACTTGGAAAATCTTGGAAGGAATGGTCCCAAATCTGCACACAGAAATCACTCCCTACGAAAGTAAAAGACTGGGCAGGCGATGCAAAATGCCGCCAATAAAAAGTTGGGACGCCATTGGTACGCTAAGGGAAAACACCATAAGTGTCCGGGGCCCAAGACTGTTCAACAGCCTCCCATCAAGCATTAGGGGAATTGCCAATAAACCCCTGGCTGCCTTCAAGAGAGAGCTGGACAGATACCTAAAGTCAGTGCCGGATCAGCGGGCTGTGGCTCGTACGTTGGACTGCGTGAGGCCAGCAGTAACAGCCTAGTTGATCAGGCCCTGATCCATCGGGAGGCCTGGTCATGGACCGGGCCGCGGGGGCGTTGATCCCCGGAATAACCTCCAGGTAACCAGGTATCTCTCCTCTCTCTCTCCTGAAACATAATTTGAAGTACTGAATCAGTCCACAGCTTCAAACAGTGGAATGAAATTACGAGGCAGAAGATGCAACATGAACGTATGCAAATTTTTTTTTTAATTAAAGCAGAATAGAATAAATTACCAGCTAATGTTGCAAGCGCGACGACATTACAATTATTCGAGAACCAGACAGAAACAACGCTATAAGTAGAGGTAGTTGTAGCCCATATGTCTTCCATCCACTTCAATATCCAGTAAATTTCATCACATGTGGTGTGGTACATTTTCCCCCAGTTTTCTTGGTTACAGTGGCCGGAGGGTAGGAAGAGACTTTTCTACTTCTCTGTCCTTGACTTATACACCTAGATAATACACGATAGTCTTTAATCTAAGTAGAGATAGGTCTTCTCAGTACATAGCCTCGGTGTGGACTTCCTAGTCCTCTGCTGTCTGTCGATCCTTTGTACTTCATCAACATCCACCTTTCCTTATTATCAGATTGTCATAATGATGTGCGATAGGCATAATGGGGAAGGTAGGCAGATGGATTTTCAAGTTTCCAGCACAGAAAACACAAAGAGTAGTAGTAAACAGAGCAAAATCCACCATCAACGAGGTATAAAGCTCGGTTCTTCAAGGCACCGTCCTGACACCTCTGCTGCTTCTTATCCTCATGGTGGACATAACAATACCCGTTACAGTTTTGTATCATGATTTGCAGATGACATGAAAATAAGCATGAGAGTCACTTCGGTAGAAAACACTGAACAATTGCAAGTGTTTTCCAGCGAGCAGTAGAGATAAACATGACGTTCAAAGAATGAAGAATTCAAAAGGAACTCTGTATACAAAACTCAAGAGAACTATCAAATAGAATGAAATGATCACGTGAAAGACCTGGGAGTAATTGTGTTGGCTGACCTTTCTTTCATAGAACACAATAAGGCAAATATTACGACAGGCAGAAGATGATGAGGCGGATAATGAGAACTTTCGTTTAGAATATCGCTCAGTGTTGACTGCCTCGTTCAGGGCAGGAGAAATATTAAAGCTGGAATAAATACAGAGATCTTTTACGGATGTCATAAAGCCAGTAAAGCATTTAGATTACTGGGAACGCCTTAAAGTCTTCAATGTGTACTCACTGGAGCGGAGGAGAGAAGTGCATGATAAAATATACTTGAGGGCCTGGTACCAAATCTGCACACAACGTAATGGAGTTAGAGATAAGGCTGGAAGTGCAAAATAAACCAAGAGAAAAGCAGGGATCTTGTGGGCACAATAAGGGAACAAGGTATCAGCGTCCAGACTTTTCAGCATCTTACCAGAAGATATCAGAAACACTGCTGGGACAAGTTTAGAAGTCTTCCAGAGGAAACCTGACAAGTGTCTCCACTAGGTGCCAGATCAACCAGGCAGGAATGGATATGTGGGTAGGCGAACCACCAGCAGAAACAGGCAAACACCAGACGAGCCTGGCCCTAGGCGGGGCACCGGGAGTAGAAAAACTCACGAAACTCGTCAAAGGTATATCACAGGTAAGCGTTTATATAAAGGAAGCTACCTTTTTGTGTCAGTCTCGTATGTAACTAAAAGATACAAAAACAGTATTTTTTTTTTATTCTTCAAGTGCTTGGTAAGAGAAATTCTCGCGCGCCTAAACGACTTCAAAGTTTTCTTCAAGTCTGTTTCCCAGGGTTGTTGTGAATCTTAGCCGTCTGAGACATTGAGTCTCTGAGTGTCTTCCTCCCAGCCGCCAGATGTTACCTTGAAAATACAACGCCAAATTGCAAAACTCTTGCAATTTCGTTTTTTCTTTTAGAGTGGAGGATTTTTTTTTTTTGGCGATGCGCACACACGTTCTGCACCGTGTTCGATGATGGTATTAAATTTGTGTTTGTTAGATGCAACTTGCCGCTTGGGTGGTGGTGGTGGTGGTTGTAGATGTTGTGAGAGTGGTGGTTGTAGATGTGAGAGTGGTGGTTGTAGATGTGAGAGTGGTGGTTGTAGGGGTGGTGGTGTTATGTAATAGTTGTAGTGCGGCTGTAGGGGGTAGTGGGTTGAAATTTAGAGTGGTGGGTAATGTGGGGTTTTACAGGTATTGTGAAGTTGGTGTTGTAGGTAGTGGTGGTGTTGTGATGTTGGGGTGTGGTTGGTAGGGTGGTGGTGGTGGTTTCTGGCTTTTTGATGATGTGTGTGGTTGTAGGGGTGTGGTGATTTATGTAATAGTAATAGTAGTAGCGGCACCAGAGGCAGGCAAGTTGAACAATTACAAGGGGAGGTGATGTGGGGTTATTACAGGTACTTAGCTCAAGTTTGCTCTCTGTCCAGTACTCTGGTAGCTGACATGATGCTTATTGCTTTTGCTTATAATTCTATGTATTTTCTTTCTTTTTTCTATTTAATCTCTATATTTGTACCAAACAGCCGACTCCCACCGATTGGTGACCCGAAGAAGAAGAAACACTTTCACCATTATTCATTCAGTCACTGCTTCCAGAAGTGTGCCAACATCACTGGTGATAACCCTCTAAACTACAACACTCCCTACCACCTTTTTCAGAGTGCAGGCGCAGTGCTTCCCACCTCCAGGACTCAGGTCTGGCTAACCGGTTTTCGTGAATCCCTTCATAAATGATAACCTTGTTCACACTCCAACAACACTAGCGTAAGCCTGTTGGATGTCCAAGCTCTTAGCACTCGAAGCCTCCCTTACCCCCATTCCTCCAACCTTCTACCTCAGATTTATATACCTAAGAATGAAGGAACACTGCAGGAGGCCTACTGGGCCATATATGGCTCAATTTCTATATGTCCAAACCATCTCAACAACCCTCCTCTGTTCTTTGAATATTACTTTCAGTAACCTCCCCCGACAAGTCCACTCAAACTCCCACAGCACCTTGCTCCCGGCATTTTACTCGCCTTTTACGACACACATGGCTTACGGAGGAAGCATTCTTCTCCACTTCTCCATGGATACGAAAGGAAATACCATAAGAACAAGAACTATTAAGAAAATAGAAGAATACTCAGTTGAGTGTGCATACGCATATATATATGTACTATTGTATATACACACATGTACTATTGTATATACACACATGTACTATTGTATATACACACATGTACTATTGTATATACACACATGTACTATTGTATATACACACATGTACTATTGTATACACACATGTATATTGTATATACACACATGTATATTGTATATACACACATGTACTATTGTATATCACATCATGTATATTTATTAATATCAACACTGTACTATTGTATATCACTTACATGTAATATGTATATACAAACATGTTTATTTGATATACACACATGTACTATTGTATATACACACATGTACTATTGTATACACACATGTAATATTGTATATACACATACATGTACTATTGTATATACACATACATGTACTATTGCATGCATATTATTATTTTATTTATATTTATTAATATCCGTGAAGCACAAAACCCGTAGGGGTCGTACAGTGCCTTGGGAATGGGAGGTAATCAGGCTTGATCTAAGAGAGGGTAGCTTTTATTTCTTGGATCAAGAGCCCTTTACCTGCATCAAGGCACCCCTCCTCCTCCTCCTCCTCCTCCTCTTCTTCCTCCTCCTCTTCCTCCTCTTCTTCCTCCTCCTCTTCCTCCTCCTCTTCCTCCTCCTCCTCCTCCTCCGAGGTTTGAGGATATTATAGCAGTGACTCAGGTAATTTTCACCTATAATTAAAAGCCACTTATCTATAATTGCCTGTTATTACCTCTAACTTTTTGGGCGATTATAATTATATATTTAAAAAGGCAGATGCCTAGATTAATTAATTCCAGGAATGTATCTATAAATTAAAAGAAATATGTCTGTTTTTCTTTTTCCTATTCCAGGTATATTCCAGGTATGTTCCAGGTATATTCCAGGTATGTTCCAGGTATATTCCAGGTATGTTCCAGATATATTCCAGGTATATTCCAGATATATTCCAGGTATATTCCAGATATATTCCAGATATATTCCAGGTATATTCCAGATGTATTCCAGGTATATTCTAGGTATATTAAAGCTATACTACAAGTATATTTAAATTATATTCTAAATAGAAATATATTCGAACACAGCCGTATATTCTAAAAATATTTGAAATATACTTTAAATACATTCCAAGAATCGTATATTCCAAGTATTGTCTATTCCAGGTATCGTATATTCCAAGTCTCGTATAATCTTAGTATCGCATATTCCTAGTATCGTATATTCCAGGTATTGTATATTCCAAGTATCGTATATTCCAAGTACACCATCCCACTCTTCTAAGTGTATAAATACTGAGATGTATACACTCTACTAAGTATACATACACTATTGCTCATAGTACACACATCAGTAGTGATACTCACCAGAATTACCGTACGTCTACCTTAAGAGGACTGCAGGGGGGTCACCGCCACCGACCCCGGTCCCAGACCAGGCCTCCCGGTTATTGGCATGATGGACCAGGGCTCTTGGTGCCGGCAGCCGCACGCAGTCCAACATATACACATTATTATTATTATTATTATTAAGGGGAAGCGCTAAATCCGTAGGATTATACAGCGCCTTTTGGGGGATGTGGAAGGTATTCAGGGAACTGGAGCACAGATCCAATTCCCTAGATCAAGAGCCCCTCACCAGCATCAAGGAACCTTCCTTGAGGGGCATATGCACCACAGCCCGGCTGATCAGCAACTTACATCAGCTATCCTAGTGAATCTCGGTGGGTGCAAGTCTGTCTCATTGTTTAAATCGAGGCTAAGACCTCGGGTAACTGTAACAAGAGATTGGTCAAATACACGAGTGGTTTTGATAAAGATCTGTGTTGTGTGGGACTATACCACTCGAAAACCCTTTAGTAGGCTTTATTGTCATATATTAATGTTAAAATTATTAATAGGATACAATTGTGTGATTAAAACGAATCACAGCTGTTGACAAAGAAATACCTCACTGCTCCATTTTCGTTAGTTTTATGCGATCTGGTTTAACTGTGACTGTAATAATTATTATATACACTGAGAGGTACCGTATATAACAGACTATATATACTCCTAGGAATATATATACTTTGTTTATACTCCAGGGGATATATTCACTGTTTAATATCCTAGGAGTGAGCATAGTGGAGAAAAGGGCACTTCAGCTTAAGAGTTAAGAGGCGAGGCCAGAAACTTGGTCCAACTACACGGTAGAGTAGTAGAGGTGGACTAGGAGAGGTGAGACGCATGAGACACTGTGTGGCGGTTGAGGACAGTGTAACGTGTCGTCAAGAGACAAGAAACACAGATGATCCGAAGGGATGCCAGGAAGTATTTCTTCAGCCTACCAGTGGTGGTTGTTGGCAGGTTAGATGAAGTAGAGGTGTTAAAGGGTAACCCCGCAGTGTCAAGAGAAGGCATGGCAAGGCCCAGGAGAACCGGAGTTAGTAATGACAATGTATTTTCAGATGCAGAGCCTGGAGCTATGAATCAACCCCAGCAAACACAAATCGGTGATACACAGTCATTACTGCCTGCAGGTAGAGATTTCAATCACTGTCATAATAGCCAGTTAGCCTTCGTTGCGTCCCTCTTACAATTGAAACTGTAACTGTTGCCAGCTAAATTAACTTGTTACGATAATAGCATTCACTTGCAGCCGTTAAGAAGCCACAACATTACCAGAGATTACAGAGCCAAATCTGAACTAACAGCATCGTTTTAACTTGAGTTTAATCGTGCAATCTTAAATAAGTTAATTCTTACCAACTTAAAACAGTCATTTGCTTGTTTGGCGTTTGGAGTGTAGGTTGGTTAAGGGTGTTTAAAGCCACTATATTACGTTAGTGTCATTAAGGCTGCATATAACTAGTTACCACAGGTCTAAAATATGGTAATCCCCCATAATGGGGATTCAATTCTTAGTACATACAATGAGACATACACACCTGTATGTGTGTATCCTTGTTAGGGATACACACCTGTATGTGTGTGTATCCTTGTTAGGGATACACACCTGTATGTGTGTGTATCCTTGTTAGGGATACTACACCTATTACAACCCAAGAATTCAAAGGCCTGTTATCCTGGGTGTAAAGGGAGCAAAAACAAAAACGGCAGAAAAACTTTTGACTTATATTATCCTTCACCAAGTAAGAACAGAAGTATGTACACTATATACACTATGTACAACAGTAGGTATTAGTGCACTCCACGGTAAGCGAGGCAGAATAGAAGCCACTAGAGAGCAGACCGTGCTTCAACCAGCTCTAGAATGGGAATGACAAGGGCAGACAGGCGGGTGGTGCCCACAACACCTCTGCGATTGCCAGAACCATCTTCTCATTGGCTGAACCTGGGTACTGATCGAACGATGGGGCCCCATCGTTCGACCCTTAGTACTGCTTTGCTGGTTGGGGGAGATAGCCTTTCAATGAGGGTGTGTACATGCACCGAATAAAGGTTACGTACTCTTTACACGCCACAACACCTGTATGTGTGTGTATCCTTGTTAGGGATACACACCTGTATGTGTGTGTATCCCGATAAATGCCAGTTCAACTTACATCAATGTGTTTATGTGAATAAATGGTTCGTAAACCATTTATTCACATAAATACATTTATCAATAGACAGGTTAATAAATGTGCAACATTTGGGTATCTTTATTCAGGAAGCAGCGCTGTATGACCCTGGTGGGTTTAGCGCGTTCCTCTGCACTGGACTGATTAAATCTAAATATTGTACAAGTGTCTTATTTATCCATCGTATTTATTTTTTGATTAAGCGTCAATATGGGGCTAAAATGTCTCTGATCTGACTGATTTTAATTATTTTTTTATATATTTTAAAAACTGATGATGAGATGAAGATGGTGGAAATGATGAACACTGAAAATGATGAACACTGAAAATGATGAACACTGAAAATGATGAACACTGAAAATGATAAACACTGAAAATGATGGACACTGAAAATGATGGACACTGAAAATGATGAACACTGAAAATGATGAACACTGAAAATGATGGACACTGAAAATGATGAACACTGAAAATGATGAACACTGAAAATGATGAACACTGAAAATGATGAACACTGAAAATGATGGACACTGAAAATGATGAACACTGAAAATGAACACTGAAAATGATGAACACTGAAAATGATGAACACTGAAAATGATGAACACTGAAAATGATGAACACTGAAAATGATGGACACTGAAAATGATGAACACTGAAAATGATGGACACTGAAAATGATGAACACTGAAAATGGACACTGAAAATGATGAACACTGAAAATGACGAACACTGAAAATGATGAACACTGAAAATGATGAACACTGAAAATGATGGACACTGAAAATGATGAACACTGAAAATGATGAACACTGAAAATGAGGACACTGAAAATGGTGAACACTGAAAATGATGGCGTCACTGAAACGTATAACTGAAAATATAGTCAATACAAGATGCATTTTACGACTGCATGTTTATCTAAGCAGGTGTAGGTCACGTCATGTCTAGCAGGTGTAGGATCAGTCACTGTTAGCATGGTGAGGCAGCACTGTCTAAGAGGTGTATGGTCAGCAATGTCTTAGCTGATGTAGAGTCACTGTGTAACTTAGAAGATGTAGGTCACACTGTAATATAAGCAGGTGTAGTACATGATCACTGAACTTGAAATGTGAAAGGTAAAGATCACTGTCTTAAGCATGTGTAGGTCAGGTCACTGTTATAAAGACAGGTGAATGATGACATGTCAATGTCTTAAGCATGATGTAGGTCAGTCACTGTCTAAGAAGTGTAGGTAGTCACTGAATTGCAGGATGTAGGTCAGTACACTGTCTTAAGCACGTGATGGTCGATCACTGATTTAGACAGGTGTAGTCATGTCACTGCTTAAGCAGTGTAGGTCAGCACTGAAAATGTGAAGCAGGTGTAGGTGCAGACAACTGTGCCTTAAGCAGTGATGGTCAGTCACTGTCTTAGCAGTGTAGGCACTGTAACTGTTTAGCAGTGTAAGGTCATGATCACTGTCTTAAGCAGATGTAGGTCAGTCACTGTTGTAGCAGTGAAGGTCAGTAATGTACACTTAGAGGTGTAGGTCAAGTCACTGTTTTAAGCAGGTGTAGTGACACTGAAATGTACCTTAAGAGGTGTGTCATGACAACTGTCTTAACACGGTGTGACAGGTCACTGTGATGAACAGGTGTAAAAGTGACACTGAATATGAAGCATGGAATAGGTCAGTCAGTGATAACACTTAAATGATGGTCAGACAAGTGGGCTCTGAAAATGATGACACGTAATGTCTAACAGAAGTAGGTACAGATGATGATTACTAAATGTGACCGATATGTCATGTTTAATGATGAACATGATGTATGGTCAGTAACTGTCCCTTACAGGTGTAGGTTTTTCAGTCACTGTTCTTAAGCAGGTGTAGGTCAGTCACTGTCTTAGCAGGTGTAGGTCAGTCACTGTCTTAAGCAGGTGTAGGTCAGTCACTGTCTTAAGCAGGTGTAGGTCAGTCACTGTCTTAAGCAGGTGTAGGTCAGTCACTGTCTTAAGCAGGTGTAGGTCAGTCACTGTCTTAAACAGGTGCAGGTCAGATACTGTCTTAAGCAGGTGTAGGTCAGACACTGTCTTAAGCAGGTGTAGGTCAGACACTGTCTTAAGCAGGTGTAAGTCAGTCACTGTCTTAAGCAGGTGTAGGTCAGTCACTGTCTTAAGCAGGTGTAAGTCAGTCACTGCCTTAAGCAGGTGTAGGTCAGTCACTGTCTTAAGCAGGTGTAGGTCAGTCACTGTCTTAAGCAGGTGTAGGTCAGTCACTGTCTTAAGCAGGTGTAGGTCAGTCACTGTCTTAAGCAGGTGTAGGTCATCACTGTCTTAAGCAGGTGTAGGTCAGTCACTGTCTTAAGCAGGTGTAGGTCAGTCACTGTCTTAAGCAGGTGTAGGTCAGTCACTGTCTTAAGCAGGTGTAGGTCAGTCACTGTCTTAAGCAGGTGTAGGTCAGTCACTGTCTTAAGCAGGTGTAGGTCAGTCACTGTCTTAAGCAGGTGTAGGTCAGTCACTGTCTTAAGCAGGTGTAGGTCAGTCACTGTCTTAAGCAGGTGTAGGTCAGTCACTGTCTTAAGCAGGTGTAGGTCAGATACTGTCTTAAGCAGGTGTAGGTCAGTCACTGTCTTAAGCAGGTGTAGGTCAGTCACTGTCTTAAGCAGGTGTAGGTCAGTCACTGTCTTAAGCAGGTGTAGGTCAGTCACTGTCTTAAGCAGGTGTAGGTCAGTCACTGTCTTAAGCAGGTGTAGGTCAGTCACTGTCTTAAGCAGGTGTAGGTCAGTCACTGTCTTAAGCAGGTGTAGGTCAGTCACTGTCTTAAGCAGGTGTAGGTCAGTCACTGTCTTAAGCAGGTGTAGGTCAGTCACTGTCTTAAGCAGGTGTAGGTCAGTCACTGTCTTAAGCAGGTGTAGGTCAATCGCTGTCTTAAGCAGGTGTAGGTCAGTCACTGTCTTAAGCAGGTGTAGGTCAGTCACTGTCTTAAGCAGGTGTAGGTCAGTCACTGTCTTAAGCAGGTGTAGGTCAGTCACTGTCTTAAGCAGGAGTAGGTCAGTCAGTGATTATCTTAAGTAGGTGTAGGTCAGTCAGTGGCTTTCTTAAGCAGGTGTAGGTCAGTCACTATCTTAAGCAGGTGTAGGTCAGTCGGTGATTATCTTAAGCAGGAGTAGGTCAGTCAGTGATTATCTTAAGCAGGTGTAGGTCAGTCAGTCACTAGCTTAAGCAGGTGTAGGTTAGTCAGTTGCTATCTTAAGCAGGTATAGATCAGTTAGTGGCTATCTTAAGCAGGTGTAGGTCAGTCAGTGGCTATCTTAAGCAGGTGTAGGTAAGTGACTATCTTAAGCAGGTGAAAAGGGTCAGTCAGAGATTAACAGCCTGGTTAATCAGGTCAACCACCTGCAGGTATGGGGGCACTGACTCCCCCTGGACAGATATTCGGTCTCATATCCAGTCAACTCCCTTGATGCTTGTGAAGACTCTTGATTCAAGGAACTGGAGTTATCCCTCCCTTTCCTTGCCTCAAGCCTTATTAGCTCCCATTCCCTAGGTGCTGTATGAGCCGTGTGTGTTTAGTGCTTTCCTTTAGAAAAAATAATAAGAGTAATTCATAGCGAATGGTTATTGACTTCCCCCAGGGAGGTACTACCGTATCTATAACTGACTTCTTAGGTAGTAGGTTGGTAAACAGCAACCGCCCAGGGTGGTACTACCGTCCTGCCCAGTGAGTGTAAAACGGAAGCCTGTAATTGTTTTACATGATGGTAGGATTGCTGGTGTCTTTTGTCTGTCTCATAAACATGCAAGATTACAGGTACGTCTTGCTACTTCTACTTACACTTAGGTCACACTACACATACATGTACAAGTATATATATACACACACCCCCTCTGGGTTTTCTTCTATTTTCTTTCTAGTTCTTGTTCTTGTTTATTTCCTCTTATCTCCATGGGAAAGTGGAACGGAATTCTTCCTCCGTAAGCCATGCGTGTTGTAAGAGTCGACTAAAATGCCGGGAGCAAGAGGCTAGTAACCCCTTCTCTTGTATGTATTAGTAAATTGTAAAAGAGAAACTTAGTCTATCTTTCTACATATATGATAATATAGTTTAGAAAGACGCGTAAGCAAACACCATGACATATTTATTAGAAAACGTTTCGGTCCTGGGACCTTGATCACTTCCCAGAAGTGATCAAGGTCCCAGGACCGAAACGTTTCCTAATGTCATAGTGTTTGCTTACGCGTCTTTCTAAACCAACTTGTCGGTATTTATTACCAAGGTAATATACACTTGGAAGGTCCTGGAGAGATTGGCACCAAACCTGCACACGAAAATCACTCCCTATGAAAGCAAGAGACTCGGCAGGAGATGCAACATTCCCCCGATGAAAAGCAGGGGCGCCACGAGTACATTGAGAGACAACACAATAAGTGTCCGGGGCCCAAGACTGTTCAACTGCCTCGAAGCATACATAAGAGGGATTACCAATAGACACCTGACTGTCTTCAAGAAGGCACTGGACAGGCACCTAAAGTCACTGTAATTATTAGACTTTAACAATAACAAGTCTCTCTCAGTATCCTGAGTCAGCCCCAATACATTACTAAGTTTAGGCACTTCAACTCCAGGACTGTCTTTATTTATTTCAGTACCTGACCAACCGGTCTGTAGTTCGTACGTCAGCTTGCGTGGCGGGGGCGTTGACCCCCGAAACCCTCTCCAGGATGACGGATGGAAGGCATCAAACACAATTTAGTGTCCAAAAGAATACAATATGTTGGCATGCTTGCCGATGAGACAAAAAAATGTTAGTGGCCTGGTAAGTCGAGGCGGGACGCCTCAGGATTACCTGTCTTCTGGCTGCATCCTGGGCTCCTCCTGGACGATTTAGTTTGTATAGTCCCACTTCACCGTGTGGTCTTGATCGAGTTTGTTGAGCATTTTTGGCTGTTGACACAAAAGACGACTGCAGAGATCAATGAATTACTTCATTTTGTATAACAGTATTTTGTGTACCTGTACTTACATAAACAAATCAAATGAAGGAAAGTGTAGAAGCCGGCGATGCGTGTGAGCGTCCAGTGAAGACCTGGTTGAGTCAGTTTCTTCAGGACAGTATTCATGACATACAATAACAGCACGTCCAGGGAAGCCTAGAGAAACGTCTCCACTAATGTTAACTGTAGTAACGTACCAGGAATTGGTCTGTTATTATTTGTCGGAATCTTTCACTCAGTGTGGGGCAAGGTTTTTATGTAAAACAGTGTTCCTTACTATACCGCGAAATTTATCGTTCATTGGTTTCGTGATGTGAAGTGGCCAGGAAACTCCCCAGACGTTAGCCCCATTAAGAATCTCAGAGCTGAAATAGACTACTAGAGGAGGGTTATCAGGCTACTTTATGGCTTCAGGACACCATCCGTGATTCGTGGGGAATTTACTCCCATGTACACTGAAGAATGGTTGATGGTTGATGGATATCCTGAAGTTCAGAGACGACATATTTTGTAGTCTTGATTTTAGAGGTTGTGGCTGCTGCTGTTGTTGCTGGTGGCGGTGGTGGTGGTGCTGCAGGTGTCATGGCGGTGGTGGTGGTGCTGCAGGTGTCATGGCGGTGGGTGGTGGTGGTGCTGCAGGTGTCGTGGCGGTGGTGGTGGTGCTGCAGGTGTCGCTGCTGCTGCCTTTCATTTACTGAAAACGCTTTGCAATGAACATCTGATATTGGCCACCCGTGTAATATATTTACCTTATTGATTTCCCGTCTTGGTTGTGTGTGTGTGTGTGTGTGTGTGTGTGTGTGTGTGTGTGTGTGTGCGTACTTATCTATTTGTGGTTACAGGGGTCGAATCATAGCTCCTGTACTTGCCTCTTTGCTGGTCGCTACTAGGTCCACTCCCTACTCCATAAGCTTTATCGTACCTCTCCTTAAAGATATGTATGCATCCTGTCTCCACTACATCACTCACCAGATTGTTCCATTGCCTGACAACTCTATGACTGAAGAAGTATTTCCTAACATCCCTGTGACTCATCTGAGTTTTCAACTTCCAGTTGTGACCCCTCGTTGTTGTGTCCCATCTCTGAAACATTCTGCCCCTATCCACCTTGTCAATTCCTCCCAGTATTATATATGCTGTTATCATGTCTCCCCTATCTCTTCTGTCTTCCAATGTTGTCAGATTGAGTTCCCTTAACCTCTCCTCATAGGACATACCCCTCAGCTCCGGAACTAGTCTTGTTGCAAACCTTTGCACTTTCTGCAATTCCTTGACTTGTTTGACCACGTGTGGGTACCATACTCTTGTTTCATGCTCCAGTACAGTTTCATGAATGACTCCTTACTTAGATGTCGTAACGCTATTCTCAGGCGCTGTTGCCAGGCACCCATGTGCTGCATCAGTTATTTGGTTGATGTCTGCCTCAGGAAATGTGCTCGGTATCATGCTCACTCCAAGATCTTTTTCCTTGAGTGAGATTTGCGGCCTTTGACCTCTTAGGCTGTACTCCGTCTGCAGTCTTCTTTGTCCTTCCCCAAACATCATGACTTTGCACTTGCTGGGGTTAAACTCTAGGAGCCATTTGTCGGACTAGGCTTGCAGCCTGTCCAGATCCCATTGTAAGGTTACCTATCCTCGTCCGCTTATATTCCGCTCATTATCTTCACATCCTCTGCAAAAAAGGGCACCTCTGAATCTATTCCTTCCGCCATGTCATTCACATACACAAGAAACAGCACCGGACCTATGACTGACCCTTGTGGAACCCCACTCGACACAAGCACCCACTCTGGCACCTCTTCACTTACCAACACACGTTGTTTCCGTCCTGTTGGATATTCCCTGATCCACTGCAGTACTTTCCCTTTTATTCTTGCCTGCTCCTCTAGCTTTTTAGCCAGTCTCTTGTGTGGTACTGTGTCGAAAGCCTTCTTACATTCCAAGAAGATGCAGTCTACCCATCCCCCTGTCTCTCCTGCCTTACTTCTGTTACCTTGTCGTAGAACCCCAGTAGGTTTGTAACGCAGGATTTCCCTTCCCTGAAGCCGTGCTTATTGTCTTGTATTAGCCCGTTCCTTTCTAGGTGTTCCACCACTCTTCTGATAATCTCCATAACATTACAAACTATACATGTCAGCGACACTGATGTGTAATTTAGTGCAGCCTGTGTGTGTGTGTGTGTGTGTGTGTGTGTGTGTGTGTGTGTGTGTGTGTGTGTGTGTGTGTGTGTGTGTGTGTGTGATCTATGTCACTCTGTCTGTCTCTCTCGATAGTCTACTGAAAGATCAAAGATACTGTGACTACTTTTAAGATTCTCCCATGTCACCTTATTTCCCATATAGGTTGCTCTCTTCTTCATCATCGTGTCATCTTGCTCGTCCCCCTGGCTGACAGCCTCACTGACGCTCGTACTCCCCTTGTCTGCACAAACCATTGATAAGGTCCTGATATGAGAGTGCAATTTCCTCTTGCTAATTACTTAAAGGAGTATGTAGCATGGAGCAGGGCGCTGGTGCCAGGCTCCTGCTGGCTGACTCAGTGTGAGGCGAGAGAGGCATTTCCATTGGCTGGAACCTGGTTTAAATTTTTCACAGGAAACCTCTGATTGGCTCTATGCCTTGTTGATAGTGAGAGGGACGCTCTCATTGGCTGGGAAACTTGTTTACGTTTTTGACAAACCTTTTGATTGGGTTTGCTGATACGAGAGCAACGCTCTCATTGGCTGGAAACAATATTTGTATTTTTCAGGGATGCTGCTGATTGGCTCTGAATATTCCTGACAGTAAGAGGAACGCTTTTATTGGATGGAAACAGTGTTTACATTTTTTAAGGAAGCCATAGATCGGTTCCGAGCCTTTCTGATAGTGAGAGGAACGTTCTCATTGGCTGGGACGGGACCCAACGTAGGCAGTTTGAGACTTTCTGATTGGTTTGGGGCTGTGCTGACGGTGTGATGTATCTTGTAATTGAGTGGCTATCTCGTTGATTTTAAGAACCTCTCTATTGTTGGTTTATTCAGGAAATGATTCACAATGGTGTGAAGAGGTGATCTGCATTCTCGGAGGCCAGGTGTCTGGAAACTGAAGGGTCAGTACGAGACTGAACAGGTGACAGTGCTGGAACGGTGGACTTTGTTGTGTTGCCTCGCATATGTGAAACGTTTTGGTCGACTGTTGTAAGTGTTGATTGTTGAGGCGAGAGAAACGTTCATAATGGCTGTTTATAGTATTGGCTGGTGAAATGAGAAACTCTTGAAATACTTATTTTAAATGTTAGTAACTGAACTGAGAAACGTTCCATCCGGCTGTTAGTGAAATTCGCTGTGAAACTCGGAATGCAACTTGTTGAGGCAGAAGCCAGGTGTATCAGAGCAGAGTTGTTGGCAAGATATCTCACAAGATGCTGGCTGTAGGCAAGTTGATATAAACCAAGTCTTCCAGTTGGCAAGTGGATACAAACCAAGTCTTCCAGTGAATAACTGGATATAAATCAAGTCTTCCAGTGGGCAACTGGATGTAAATCAAGTTTTCCAGTGAGCAACTGGATATAAGCCAAGTCTTCGAGTGGGCAACTGGATATAAATCAAGTCTTCCAGTGGACAACGATATAAATCAAGTCTTCCAGTAAGCAACTGGATATAAACCAAGTCTTCCAGTGAGCAACTGGAACTAAACCAAGTCTTCCAGTGGACAACTAACAACAATATGATGTTCAATATGGGCAATTTTCATTTATTCCGTTATGGAAAATCTGAGTAAATTAAATAAAAAATTGAGTATAAAAAACTCAAACCATTCAATATAGTGATATACATACTGTGTACGTACAGTATTCTTATGTACTACTACAGCTACTACCATTACTACTATTACACCCATTACTACTAATATTACTGTCATTGCTATTACTATTAATACTATCTGCTACTGTAACTACCTTAATTCGACTCCTACCACTGCTTCTACTGCTAATTCTATTCTGCTGCTGATATTACTACTACTGGTAATTCTACCACTTCAAATCTACCATAACCACACATACTACTACTACTACCACTCACCTCTTCTTCCTCCTCCCTCTTAATGGCCTGTCTTCAGGTCTCCTCAGCTTTTTCTCACTTAGTTTTGACTAAACAATGGTCCCAGTACGGGAACCACAAGTCGTATGTTTACTTTCCTATGTACGGGTTAGTTGCGAATCATATCTCTTGTTCTACGTTCACCTGCGGGATCATCTTGATGGTAAACCGCTAAATCTTCTCCAGAGCTTTTGATGTGCTTAGCAAGGTGAAGGTTTCACATTTAAATCCGTCTTTTTAATCATATATATTCACTGTTGTAAAGACAGTCAAATGAGAGACTGATAATGGCGGCTTCAACAGTGAAAACCTGGCTCCGTTTTCTGTTTGCACTGCAGAACATTTTATTGCCTTTGTCTTACATTTTTTTTTTTTGTTGGGGTATGCTATAGTTGGTTCTTTTTAATGGACAAAAGACTGTCATGTCCTACTTGGGCATGGAAGATAGCTTCATCCAGAATGACGTAAAGTAATATAGCCACTTCCAGTTCGTCCGTGTATTGTAGTAATGTGTGAATAGAGAGCAGTGATACACGTCCACACACTAGGACTACAAGATTTGAACTAGGCTGTGCCCTTGAGCACTTATGCTCAACGGCTGTGTGGGTCATACTTGTACATTGCATGCATAGGCATAACAGCTGACGGCAACATGCAAAGAGAGCCCAACGCTACACTGCATACAGTACCGACAGGACAACCTAACCTCAGCTAGAAATTTTACTGCATACCGTTATGTGAGAACCACAGATATATTTTTATGGGAGTTGAGAGGATGGGTTGCACACCGGGGCTACATGGTGGGAAGTTTGGCTGAAAAAAAAAGTTAAATGTTTGAAGGCTTTGGAGTTTGGTTGTTAAAGCAGACTTCTTGTTAAAGCAGACTTCTTGCTAAAGTTTCGACTTAGCGTTCGTGTAACATACTTGATTACATTTTTTTTAAGAATTCTGCCGTCGAAGAGGCTAGTTTATTGTGCACCAATACTCATCTTGTGGAGGCTGGTTCAGAAGCCTTTGGGTACACAGAAGAAACTAGGCCTCAACAGGGTTAACAAGAGTATATTTGGGTATTAATTTATATATCTTCTGTTGCAAACAAATTTAGGGTATTTTCTTAAAATGTATGGCATCTTATTTTTCAATTAGATATCTTGATATAACACACAGATTATTTTCTGTCTTCTCTATATTCTTCAAGCACCCCAGTTCTGCTCTTGTCTGGGTTACTGTATTTTCTCTTCCATATCACTCTAAATTACGGTATGTGAAAATAAGGAACACATCACTTCACATCTTTCATGTAGGATCTGGCATCTCTCGTTTCTCCCTTCCAGAAAGAGAGAGAGAGCAGAGAGCAAGAGACAGAGTAGAGTACATTGCAGTGCTCTGAGGCGTTCCCAATACTTTAGATGTCTGTATTGATGGTATGTGGTTATACCTGGATTATACATGGGGAGTATTTCGGGGGGGTCAACACCCCCGCGACGCTATCTGTGACCAGGTAGTAACGATCTTTTGTATACGTATTTTTTTTTCCTAGCGGGAATATTTCTCTAGCGCTGAGAGGTGTGAGCACAGAACCAGCGATGTGTGGTGCAGTGGTGGAGGCTCCTTGTATGGTGCAGTGGTGGAGGCCCCTTGTGTGGTGCAATGGTGAAGGCTCCTTGAGTGGTGCAGTGGTGGAGGTTCCTTGTGTAGTGCAGTGGTGGAGGCCCCTTGTGTGGTGCAATGGTGGAGGCTCCTTGAGTGGTGCAGTGGTGGAGGCTCCTTGTGTGGTGCAGTGGTGGAGGCTCCTTGTGTGGTGCAGTGGGGGAGGCTCCTTGTGTGGTGCAGTGGTGGAGGCTCCTTGTGTGGTGCAGTGGTGTAGGCCCCTTGTGTGGTGCAGTGGTGGAGGCTTCTTGAGTGGTGCAGTGGTGGAGGCTCCTTGTGTGGTGCAGTGGTGGAGGCCCCTTGTGTGGTACAGTGGGGGAGGCTCCTTGTGTGGTGCAATGGTGGATGCTCCTTGAGTGGTGCAGTGGTGGAGGCTCCTTGTGTGGTGCAGTGGTGGAGGCCCCTTGTGTGGTGCAATGGTGGAGGCTCCTTGAGTGGTGCAGTGGTGGAGGCTCCTTGTGCGGTGCAGTGGTGGAGGCCCCTTGTGTGGTGCAGTGGTGGAGGCTCCTTGTGTGGTGCAGTGGGGGAGGTTCCTTGTGTGGTGCAGTGGTGGAGGCTCCTTGTGTGGTGCAGTGATGTAGGCCCCTTGTGTGGTGCAGTGGTGGAGGCTCCTTGAGTGGTGCAGTGGTGGAGGCTCCTTGTATGGTGCAGTGGTGGAGGCCCCTTGTGTGGTACAGTGGGGGAGGCTCCTTGTGTGGTGCAGTGGTGGAGGCTCCTTGTTTGGTGCAGTGGTGGAGGCTCCTTGTGTGGTGCAGTGGTGGAGGCGCCTTGTGTGGTGCAGTGGTGGAGGCTCTTTGAGTGGTGCAGTGGTGGAGGCCCCTTGTGTGGTGCAGTGGTGGAGGCTCCTTGTGTGGTGCAGTGGTGAAGGCACCTTGTGTGGTGCAGTGGTGGAGGCCCCTTGTGTGGTGCAGTGGTGGATGCCCATTGTGTGGTGCAGTGGTTGAAGCCTTTTGTGTGGTGCAGTGGTGGAGGCTCCTTGTGTGGTGCAGTGATGGAGGCCTCTTGTGTGGTGCAGTGGTGGAGGCCCCTTGTGTGGTGCAGTGGTGGAGGTCCCTTGTGTGGTGCAGTGGTGGAGGCTCCTTGTGTGGTGCAGTGGTGGGGGACACTTGTGTGGTGCAGGGGTGGGGGACCCTTGTGTGGTGCAGTGATGGGAGACCCTTGTGTGGTGCAGTGGTGGGGGACCTTTGTGTGGTGCAGCGGTGGGAGACCCTTGTGTGGTGCAATGGTGGGGGACCCTTGTGTGGTGCAGTGGTGGGGGATCCTTGTGTGGTGCAGTGGTGGGGGACCCTTGTTTGGTGCAGTGGTGGGGGACCCTTGTGTGGTGCAGTGGTGGAGGCTCCTTGTGTGGTGCAGTGGTGAAGGCCCCTTGTGTGGTGCAGTGGTGGAGGCTCCTTGTGTGGTGCAGTGGTGGAGGCCCCCTTGTGTGGCGCAGTGGTGGAGGCCCCTTGTGTGGTGCTGGGGTGGGGACCCTTGTGTGGTGCAGTGATGGAGGCCCCTTGTGTGGTGCAGTGGTGGAGGCTCCTTGTGCGGTGCAGTGGTGGATGCCCCTTGTGTGGTGCAGTGGTGGAGGCTCCTTGTGTGGTGCAGTGGTGGAGGCCTCTTGTGTGGTGCAGTGGTGGAGGCCCCTTGTGTGGTGCAGTGGTGGATGCCCATTGTGTGGTGCAGTGGTGGAGGCCCCTTGTGTGGTGCAGTGGTGGAGGCTCCTTGTGTGGTGCAGTGGTGGAGGCCCCTTGTGTGGTGCAGTGGTGGAGGCCCCTTGTGTGGTGCAGTGGTGGAGGCACCTTGTGTGGCGCAGTGGTGGAGGCCCCTTGTGTGGTGCTGGGGTGGGGACCCTTGTGTGGTGCAGTTGTGGAGGCTCCTTGTGTGGTGCTGGGGTGGGGGACCCTTGTGTGGTGCAGGGGTGGGGACCCATTGTGTGGTGCAGTGAGTGGGAGCCCTTGTGTGGTGCAGTGGTGGGGGCATTTGTGTGGTGCAGCGGTGGAGCCCTTGTGTGGTGCAGTGGTGGGGGACCCTTGTGTGGTGCAGTGGTGGGGATCCTTGTGTGGTGCAGGGTGGGGTGTGTGGGTGGGGTGGGGACCCTTGTGTGGTGCAGTGGTGGGGGACCTTGTGTGTGCAGGGTGGGGGACCCTTGTGTGGTGCAGTGGTGGGGGACCCTTGTGTGGTGCAGTGGTGGGGACCCTTGTGTGGTGCAGTGGTGGGGGACCATTGTGTGGTGCAGTGGTGAGGGACCCTTGTGTGGTGCAGTGGTGGGGGTCCCTTGTGTGGTGCAGCGGTGGGAGACCCTTGTGTGGTGCAGTGGTGGGGGACCTTTGTGTGGTGCAGTGGTGGGGGACCCTTGTGTGGTGCAGTGGTGGGAGACCCTTGTGTGGTGCAGTGGTGGGAGACCCTTGTGTGGTGCAGTGGTGGGGGGACCCTTGTGTGGTGCAGTGGGTGGGGGACCATTGTGTGGTGCAGTGGTGGGGACCTTGCTGTGGTGCAGTGGTGGGGGGACCCTTGTGTGGTGCAGTGGTGGGGGACCCTTGTGTGGTGCAGTGGTGGGGGACCCTTGTGTGGTGCAGTGGTGGGGGGACCCTTGTGTGGTGCAGTGGTGGGAGACCCTTGTGTGTGCAGTGGGGACCATTGTGGTGGTGCAGTGGGGGGGGACCCTTGTGTGGTGCAGTGGTGGGGGACCTTGTGTGGTGCAGTGGTGGGGACCCTTGTGTGGTGCAGTGGTGGGGGGACCCTTGTGTGGTGCAGTGGTGGGGGACTCTTCTGTGGTGCAGTGGTGGGGGACCCTTGTGTGGTGCAGTGGTGGGGGACCTTGTGTGGTGCAGTGGTGGGGGACCCTTGTGTGGTGCAGTGGTGGGAGACTCTTCTGTGGTGCAGTGGTGGGGGGACCCTTGTGTGGTGCAGTGGTGGGGGACCCTTGTGTGGTGCAGTGGTGGGGGACCCTTGTGTGGTGCAGTGGTGGGAGACCTTGTGTGGTGCAGTGGTGGGGGACCCTTGTGTGGTGCAGTGGTGGGGGACCCTTGTGTGGTGCAGTGGTGGGAGACCCTTGTGTGGTGCAGTGGTGGGGGACCTTTGTGTGGTGCAGTGGTGGGGGACCCTTGTGTGGTGCAGTGGTGGGGGGACCCTTGTGTGGTGCAGTGGTGGGGGACCCTTGTGTGGTGCAGTGGTGGCGGCACCTTGTGTGGTGGTTAATGGTGCTCTGAATTCCACCTGCCATTTTCAGTGTGGTTGGTGGTAGTGTCAACACTTGCCACTCTCACGGTGTGGATAACGACATTTTTTGCTGCCATTGTTTGTGTTATTTGCCATTGTGTTACCTGCTATTGTTTGTGTTATCTGGTGTTGTATGTGTTACCTTCTATTGTTTGTGTTATTTGCCATTGTGTTACCTGCTATTGTTTGTGTTATCTGCTATTGTTTGTATTTGCTATTGTTTGTGTTATCTGCTATTGTTTATGTTATCTGGTGTTGTTTGTGTTACCTGCTATTGTGTGTGTTATTTGCCATTGTTTGTGTTACCTGCTATTGTTTGTTACCTGCTATTGTTTGTGTTACCTGCTATTGTTTGTTTTAAATTTGCCAAATTGTTTGTGTTACCTGCTATTGTTTGTGTTACCTGCTATTGTTTGTGTTATTTGCCATTGTTTGTGTTACCTGCTATTGTTTGTGTTACCTGCTATTGTTTATGTTATCTGCTATTGTTTATGTTATCTGCTATTGTTTGTGTTACCTGCTATTGTTTGTGTTACCTGCTTTGTTTGTGTTACCTGCTATTGTTTGTGTTACCTGCTATTGTTTGTGTTACTTGCTATTGTTTGTGTTACCTGCTATTGTTTGTGTTACCTGCTATTGTTTGTGTTACTTGCTATTGTTTGTGTTACCTGCTATTGTTTGTGTTACCTGCTATTGTTTGTGTTACCTGCTATTGTTTGTGTTACTTGCTATTGTTTGTGTTACCTGCTATTGTTTGTGTTACTTGCTATTGTTTGTGTTACTGCTATTGTTTGTGTTACCTGCTATTGTTTGTGTTACCTGCTATTGTTTGTGTTACTTGCTATTGTTTGTGTTACCTGCTATTGTTTGTGTTACTTGCTATTGTTTGTGTTACCTGCTATTGTTTGTGTTACTTGCTATTGTTTGTGTTACCTGCTATTGTTTGTGTTACCTGCTATTGTTTGTGTTACTTGCTATTGTTTGTGTTACCTGCTATTGTTTGTGTTACTTGCTATTGTTTGTGTTACTTGCTATTGTTTGTGTTACCTGCTATTGTTTGTGTTACCTGCTATTGTTTGTGTTACTTGCTATTGTTTGTGTTACCTGCTATTGTTTGTGTTACCTGCTATTGTTTGTTTTTGCTATTGTTTGTGTTATCTGCTATTGTTTATGTTATCTGGTGTTGTTTGTGTTACCTGCTATTGTGTGTGTTATTTGCCATTGTTTGTGTTACCTGCTATTGTTTGTGTTATCTGGTGTTGTATGTGTTACCTTCTATTGTTTGTGTTATTTGCCATTGTGTTACCTGCTATTGTTTGTGTTATCTGCTATTGTTTGTATTTGCTATTGTTTGTGTTATCTGCTATTGTTTATGTTATCTGGTGTTGTTTGTGTTACCTGCTATTGTGTGTGTTATTTGCCATTGTTTGTGTTACCTGCTATTGTTTGTTACCTGCTATTGTTTGTGTTACCTGCTATTGTTTGTGTTATTTGCCATTGTTTGTGTTACCTGCTATTGTTTGTGTTACCTGTATTGTTTGTGTTATTTGCCATTGTTTGTGTTACCTGCTATTGTTTGTGTTACCTGCTATTGTTTATGTTATCTGCTATTGTTTATGTTATCTGCTATTGTTTGTGTTACCTGCTATTGTTTGTGTTACCTGCTATTGTTTGTGTTACCTGCTATTGTTTGTGTTACCTGCTATTGTTTGTGTTACTTGCTATTGTTTGTGTTCCCTGCTATTGTTTGTGTTACCTGCTATTGTTTGTGTTACTTGCTATTGTTTGTGTTACCTGCTATTGTTTGTGTTACCTGCTATTGTTTGTGTTACCTGCTATTGTTTGTGTTACTTGCTATTGTTTGTGTTACCTGCTATTGTTTGTGTTACTTGCTATTGTTTGTGTTACCTGCTATTGTTTGTGTTACTTGCTATTGTTTGTGTTACCTGCTATTGTTTGTGTTACCTGCTATTGTTTGTGTTACTTGCTATTGTTTGTGTTACCTGCTATTGTTTGTGTTACTTGCTATTGTTTGTGTTACTTGCTATTGTTTGTGTTACCTGCTATTGTTTGTGTTACCTGCTATTGTTTGTGTTACTTGCTATTGTTTGTGTTACCTGCTATTGTTTGTGTTACCTGCTATTGTTTGTGTTTACTTGCTATTGTTTGTGTTACCTGCTATTGTTTGTGTTACTTGCTATTGTTTGTGTTACTTGCTATTGTTTGTGTTCCCTGCTATTGTTTGTGTTACCTGCTATTGTTTGTGTTACCTGCTATTGTTTGTGTTACTTGCTATTGTTTGTGTTTACCTGCTATTGTTTGTGTTACCTGCTATTGTTTGTGTTACTTGCTATTGTTTGTGTTACCTGCTATTGTTTATGTTATCTGCTATTGTTTGTGTTACCTGCTATTGTTTGTGTTACCTGCTATTGTTTGTGTTACTTGCTATTGTTTGTGTTACCTGCTATTGTTTATGTTACTTGCTATTGTTTGTGTTACCTGCTATTGTTTGTGTTACCTGCTATTGTTTGTGTTACCTGCTATTGTTTGTGTTACCTGCTATTGTTTATGTTACTTGCTATTGTTTGTGTTACCTGCTATTGTTTATGTTACTTGCTATTGTTTGTGTTACCTGCTATTTTTTGTGTTACCTGCTATTGTTTATGTTACTTGCTATTGTTTGTGTTACCTGCTATTGTTTGTGTTACCTGCTATTGTTTGTGTTACCTGCTATTTGTTTGTGTTACCTGCTATTGTTTATGTTACCTGCTATTGTTTGTGTTACCTGCTATTGTTTATGTTACCTGCTATTGTTTGTGTTACCTGCTATTGTTTATGTTACTTGCTATTGTTTGTGTTACCTGCTATTGTTTGTGTTACTTTGCTATTGTTTGTTTTAAACCTGCTATTGTTTGTGTTACTTGCTATTGTTTGTGTTACCTGCTATTGTTTGTGTTACCTGCTATTGTTTGTGTTACCTGCTATTGTTTATGTTACTTGCTATTGTTTGTGTTACCTGCTATTGTTTATGTTACTTGCTATTGTTTGTGTTACCTGCTATTGTTTGTGTTACTTGCCATTGTTTATGTTAGTTACCGGTGTTCGTGTGGTTAAGAATATTGTTAGTTGCCGTTGTTTGATATCCACCGTTATTTGTCTTAGCTGCCATTGTTTGCGTTAGCTGCCGTTCTTTCTGTTTTTTTTTATTATTATATGTGTTCACAACCGTTGTCTCTGTTAGCTGCCTGTCTTCTTACATTTCCCGGGCAACGTTGTTTACTCCTTATACTACCCCCTTCTTATCTCCTCTTCCTCCTTTCCCAATCTTCGTCTTTGTTCTCCTCCTCCTCTTCCTCTTGTTTATCATATCATTTTCTTAGTCCTCTTTTCCGTCCTCCCCTACGGTCACCCAGTTACTCAATTCTTTCTCGTCTCCTTGTGATCTCCTTTTCGACTGCTTTTCCTCGTCTTCGTCTTCCTTGTCTTCCTTGTTTTCCTCCTCGTCTTCCTCTTCCCTGTCTTCCTCCTTGTCATCCTTGTCATCCTTGTCTTCCTCCTCCTCCTCCTCCTCCTCCTCCTCCTCCTCCTCCTCCTCCTCCTCCTCCTCCTCCTCTTCCTCCTCCTCTTCCTGAGAGAGTTGACCTCAGTGCCTGCTGGCTGAAGCTCCATTAACAAGTAATATGGGATGGTGAAGCTGGTGTGACAGACTTAAAACCTGGAGAAACAAGTGATTTCCCCGTGGAAGAGGAGCAAAAGGAGAAGGAGGAAGAGGAAGAGAAGGAGGAAGTCCAGCAGGAGGAGAAGGAGGGTTATAAGTTTACACACAGAAATTACCGGGAGGCTGGGCAGACGGCGAAGCTTCCCGGTAATTTTCTCCCTCCACAGTGAAAAACCTGGGTGCTATCAGTACACAGGGATAACTCACTGAGTGTAAAGGGACCAAGACTGCTACACCCCTTCCTTCACACATAATGGGAGTGGTTAAAGCTCTCGTTTCACACGGTGAGGTGTCCGGGTTCGATTCCTGGCAAGGGTAGAAACATTGGGCGTGTTTCATTACACCGGTTTTCTATGTTCTCCCATCAGTAAAATGTGTACCTGGGTGTTAGTGGACTGGTGTGGGTCGCATCCTGGGTGTTAGTGGACTGGTGTGGGTCACATCCTGGGTGTTAGTGGACTGGTGTGGGTCACATCCTGGGTGTTAGTGGACTGGTGTGGGTCACATCCTGGGTGTTAGTGGACTGGTGTGGGTCGCATCCTGGGTGTTAGTGGACTGGTGTGGGTCGCATCCAGGGTGTTAGTGGACTGGTGTGGGTCACATCCTGGGTGTTAGTGGACTGGTGTGGGTCACATCCTGGGTGTTACTGGACTGGTGTGGGTCACATCCTGGGTGTTAGTGGACTGGTGTGGGTCACATCCTGGGTGTTAGTGGACTGGTGTGGGTCGCATCCTGGGTGTTAGTGGACTGGTGTGGGTCACATCCTGGGTGTTAGTGGACTGGTGTGGGTCACATCCTGGGTGTTAGTGGACTGGTGTGGGTCGCATCCGGGTGTTAGTGGACTGGTGTGGGGTGGCATCCTGGGTGTTAGTGGACTGGTGTGGGTCGCATCCTGGGTGTACATCCTGGGTGTTAGTGGACTGGTGGGGGTCGCATCCTGGGTGTTAGTGGACTGGTGTGGGTCGCACCCTGGGTGTTAGTGGCTGGTGTGGGTCACATCCTGGGTGTTAGTGGACGGTGTGGGTCGCATCCTGGGTGTTAGTGGACTGGTGTGGGTCACATCCTGGGTGTTAGTGGACTGGTGGGGGGTCACACCCTGGGTGTTAGTGGACTGGGTGTGGGGTCGCATCCTGGGTTAGTGGACTGGTGGGGTCGCATCCTGGGTGTTAGTGGACTGGTGTGGGTCACATCCTGGGTGTTAGTGGACTGGTGTGGGTCACATCCTGGGTGTTAGTGGACTGGTGTGGGTCACATCCTGGGTGTTAGTGGACTGGTGTGGGTCGCATCCTGGGACAAAACTGACCTAATTTGTGGGAAATGCTCAGCATAACAAGCGGCTGTCTATACAGTAGTATGTTATTGATGTCAGCTATGGTCTGTATACCTTGTACATGTACTTGTAGAAATAAGGATATTATTAATATTATTATTACCAAGAGGACCCCTGCTTGTCTTCACGTGTTTTACACTGGTGGTCACGTGTTTTACACTGGTGGTCACGTGTTTTACGCTGGTGGTCACGTGTTTTACGCTGGTGGCCCACGTGTTTTTACACTGGTGGTCACGTGTTTTACGCTGGTGGTCACGTGTTTTACACTGGTGGTCACGTGTTTTACACTGGTGGTCACGTGTTTTACACTGGTGGTCACGTGTTTTACACTGGTGGTCACGTGTTTTACACTGGTGGTCACGTGTTTTACACTGGTGGTCACGTGTTTTACACTGGTGGTCACGTGTTTTACACTGGTGGTCACGTTTTTTTACACTGGTGGTCACGTGTTTTACACTGGTGGTCACGTGTTTTACGCTGGTGGTCACGTGTTTTACACTGGTGGTCACGTGTTTTACACTGGTGGTCACGTGTTTTACACTGGTGGTCACGTGTTTTACACTGGTGGTCACGTGTTTTAAAACTGAGGGTCAGTGTTTTTACACTGGTGGTCACGTGTTTTACACTGGTGGTCACGTGTTTTACACTGGTGGTCACGTGTTTTACACTGGTGGTCACGTGTTTTACACTGGTGGTCACGTGTTTTACACTGGTGGTCACGTGTTTTACACTGATGTTTGCATATCTTACATTGGTGGTGTTGCGTCGAGGAGTATGGTGTTACTTTCCCTTCTCTTGTTTCCCTTCTCTTGTTCCTCTTCTCTTGTTTCCCTTCTCTTGTTTCCCTTGTTTCCATTCTCTTGTTTCTCTTCTCTTGTTTTCCTTCTCTTGTTTCTCTTCTCGTTTCCCTTCTCTTGTTCCCCTTCTCTTGTTTCCCTTCTCTTGTTTCCCTTCCCTTGTTTCTCTTCTCTTGTTTCCCTTCTCTTGTTTCCCTTCTATTGTTTCCCTTCTCTTGTTTTTCTCCTCTTGTTTCCCTTCTCTTGTTACCCTTCTCTTGCTTTCCGTCTCTTGTTACCCTTCTCTTGCTTTCCGTCTCTTGTTTCCCTTCTCTTGTTTCCCTTCTCTTGTTCCATTTCTCTTGTTTTTCTTCTCTTGTTCCCCTTCTCTTGTTTCCCTTCTCTCTTTTTTTTACACAGGGTTTGACAAGGTTAAGGATCCGTAGCTTTATTGACAAGCTATTTACAGGTTAAGGATTCCTAACTTTATTGACAAGCTAAGAGCTGTTACCTACATCAGCTCATTTGAAAGCATTTTTATTGTTATGAGACATACAAGTAGGGAACAGGATGAAGTTGGAGCCATCTGTGGGCCAGCATTTTCATCTGATCAACTGACTTTATCTCGTTGACATCATTATGCTGTACGAATGTGTTCCATACTCGAGTCATCCTGGGTATGTATGATCTCAGATGAAGTGATGTTCTGGGAAGGGTACAGCCAGAGTGAAGTTGCTGCTTTCTGCCCGTCTTGTGGTATAGAAGCTTGTTTCTCGCTGTCCTTGAAGTGGATGCAAGTGTGGTACTTTGACAATATTGGCCTTGTACATAACAGTAAGGCCACCCACATCCCTCCTGTGTTGAAGGCTCTGCTGAAATGACAGATCTATCCAGGATGGGTCCAGGCGAGAGATGAGACGTCTTGCTCTGTTCTCTACTCTGTCAAGCAGTCGCAGATGAGAAGAGGGGCAGGCGAACCAAGAAAGTGGAGCATACTCAAGGTGTGAGCGTACTTGTGCCTCGTACAAAATCTTGCAACCCCTACTGTCAAGCAGATGTGAGATAGGGCGAATTGCTGTAAGCTTCCTGGCTGCCTTGTTCGCAAGATTTGCAACGTGGTATTTCATGGTCAGTTTAGAGTCAAATTTCACCCCAAGGATATCAACTTCTTCTCCAGGTGCCAACACCCTCCCATTCATCCTTACTACTGCACCGGCATTACCATCATGGTGCCTAGAGATTATCATCATTTGTGTTTTCTCAGGTGCAAATGTTACTTGCCATCCCAAGCTGATATAGCTCTTAGCTGGTGATTGATGTAGCTTAGAGCAGCTGGCATTTCTTCTCTTGGATAAGTGAATGTCAGTGTACAGTCGTCTGCATACCCATGGGACTCTGGGATGAGATGAAGAAGGTCGTTGAAGTAGACATTCCATAACAATGGTCCCAGCACGCTTCCTTGTGGAACACTTGCCCTAATAGGATGTCTTGCTGATTCTGTTCCATTGAGAACTACCCTTAGAGATCTACCATGAAGGTAATCACTGAGGAGACATAGCGTAGAGCCTGCAATTCCCAGAGCTTGAAGTTTAGCTAAGAGGCCCTGGTGCCACACCCTGTCGAAAGCACCAGCAATGTCTAGTTGTCTAGTGTTACCACACAGCTGGCTTTGGATTCATCCAGTGACTGGTGCCACTTAGTGGAGAAGTTTAACAACAGATCAGCAGCAGAGTAACCTTTCCTGAAGCCATATTGTCATTTGTCTTGAGATTATTGTCTCAAGGATCTTACCAGTGATTGACAGGAGTGACACTAGTCTGTAGTTGCTGATTTCTGCTCTGCTCTTCTTTTTGTGAACAGGGACTACATTTACCTCTTTCCACAGAGAATGCCATTTACACTGTACTAGGCAGTGCTGAAAGACGCAAGTTAGAGGTGCTGCTAGCTGGTCTGCACATCTCAGCAATCTTGGGCTCAACTTGTCTGGGCCCACAGCCTTTTCTTGGTCAAGTGATTTAAGAAGAAAATGCGCCTCCTCCTACCTTATTGTCACCACTGACAGTTTTGACACAGTTCTTGCAGCTAGCAAAGAGGTCCGCCTTCTCTTGACTACTAGTAGAGTTGTGCAAGAAAGGTATAAAATACCGACAATATGAAAGTTAAGACACATGTGCAACATCTGGATATCTTTATTGTAGACGTTTCGCCATCCAGTGGCTTTATCAATACAGATTCTAGGACATAATATGAAGACAGTAGAACTATATGCAAAAGATGAGGGACTGATTACCTCATCTTTTGTATATAGTTCTACTGTCTTCCTATTATGTCCTAGAATCTGTATTGATAAAGCCACTGGATGGCGAAACGTCTACAATAAAGATATCCAGATGTTGCACATGTGTCTTAACTTGCACTACTAGTAGAGGTGGTCCCATCCCGTCCTTTCTCTTGTTTCCCTTCTCTTGTTTCCCTTGTCTTGTTTACCTTCTCTTGCTTCCCTTCTCTTGCTTCCCTTCTCTTGTTTCCCTTCTCTTGCTTCCCTTCTCTTGTTTCCCTTCTCTTGTCTCCGTCTCTAGTGAGGATTCTTCTTGTGTTGGGTGGAGAGGGTTAAACAAAAATTGTAGACATCAGCATTGTGCCGATTCTCTTTTTCATGTGACAGCTGCACAGAGGGAATAAAGCTGTCTATGTCCCTTCCCCCTCCCCGTCACATGCTGTCATACAGGATGGGGTGGTGGGGGGTCATACAAGGTGTGGAAATGTGTCAGCCTGAGCTGGAAGACTTCAATGGCTCACTGAGGTTTGTATTCCAGCAGGAAGATCATCAGCTACGGTCGCTTCAAAATGAACGCTTCCTGGAATCCATGATGATGTCTTCGGTGCTCTCGATATTCTTGAGGAATGGAAGAGGGGAAAGAAAGCTGAGAGAAGAGGGAGGAGAGAGGGTAGGGGAGACTACTGGACTTGTCTACAATCTTGACTATCTTCTTAGAGACTTTATTTTTCCCTCCTCCTCTCCTCTTACCCGGTATTCTTTTCCACTGTCCGTTCACTCTATTTCTTTCTCTTCTCCCTCTCCCATTTACCCTTTTTTCGCCCCCTCCCCTTTTTACCTTATGCTTTTCCCTTTATTTCTGTTTCGTTCCTCCGTTTGCCCTGAAGTTCACCACATTGGTTGTCGCTGTTCCGCCTGTAGTTTACCTGTAAATACCCGTAGCCTACCTGTAAATACCTGTAATCTGCCTGTAAATAATAATAATAATATCTTTATTTACTACAAGTACATGTACAAGGTATACAGTCCTAGCTGACAACAATGACATACTACTATATAGAAAGCCCTTTGTTATACTCCGCATGTCGGGCAAATTAGGTCAGTGTCCCAGGATGCGACCCACACCAGTCGACTAACACCCAGGTACCCATTTTACTGATGGGGAACATAGACAACAGGTGGAAAGAAACACGTCCAATGTTTCTACTCTGGCTGGGAATCAAACCCAGGCCCTCGCCGTGTGAAGCGAGAGCGTTAACCACCAGGCCACCAGAGCCCCCTGTAGTTTACCTGTAAATACCTGTAGTCTGCCTGTAAATACCTGTAGTCTACCTGTAAATACCCTCTGAGTAAGTCTGTCGCAGACCATACCTCCCAGACTAGGCCTCCTTCCAGACCAGGCCTCCTCTCAGACCAGGCCTCCTCCCAGACCAGACCTCCCAGACCAGGTCTCTTCCCAGACCAGGCCTCCTTCCAGACCAGACCTCCTCCCAGACCAGCCCTCCTCCCAGACCAGACCTCCCAGACCATACCTCCTCCCAGACCTGACCTTCTCCGAATCTGCACACAGAAATCACTCCCTACGAAAGTAAAAGACTGGGCAGGCGATGCAAAATGCCCCCAATTAAAAGTAGGGGCGCCATTGGTACACCAAGAGAAAACACCATAAGTGTCCGGGGCCCAAGACTGTTCAACAGCCTCCCATCAAGCATTAGGGGAATTGCCAATAAACCCCTGGCTGCCTTCAAGAGAGAGCTGGACAGATACCTAAAATCAGTGCCGGATCAGCCGGGCTGTGGCTGATCCGCCGTGCGGCCAGCAGTAACAGCCTGGTTGATCAGGCCCTGATCCACCGGGAGGCCTGGTCATGGTTGTAAGTGGCTGTGAGTGGTTGTAAGTGGCTGTGAGTGGTTGTAAGTGGCTGTGAGTGGTTGTAAGTGGCTGTGAGTGGTTGTAAGTGGCTGTGAGTGGTTGTAAGTGGCTGTGAGTGTTGTAAGTGACTGTGAGTGGTTGTAAGTGGCTGTGAGTGGTTTGTAAGTGGCTGTGAGTGATTGTAAGTGGCTGTGAGTGGTTGTAAGTGGCTGTGAGTGGTTGTAAGTGGCTGTGAGTGGTTGTAAGTGGCTGTGAGTGGTTGTAAGTGGCTGTGAGTGGTTGTAAGTGGCTGTGAGTGGTTGTAAGTGGCTATGAGTGGTTGTAAGTGGCTGTGAGTGGTTGTAAGTGGCTGTGAGTGATTGTGATAGTGAGTTGTAAGTGGTTGCTAGTTGTTGTGATTATAAGTGGTTGTGAGTTGTTTTAAGTGGTTGTGAGTTGTGGATATTTGTTACATTGTGTGGAGTGTGCATGCAGTCTTGGGAGAGTTTGCAGAGGGTGGGTCGAGCCTACACGTCTGAGAAGTCTCCTCCACCTGAGACTTGAATGACATCCTTCTTCCGGCGACCCTCATACACAGTGCTCTCTTTCTCTCTCTCTCTTTCTCTCTCTCTCTATCTCACACACACACACACACACACACACACACACACATTTCACAAATACACAAAGAAAAGTAAATATTAACAGTACATAATAAGCAAGTACACATGATGTATACACTGAGAGATGTATGCCTCTCTTGACTGGTGGTTACATGAAGCCTTAATGACCCTCGTGTAGTAGACAGGCTTCAAACCCCATTACCCGAGCAATAAACAAGACTCACTCAACAGTGCACTAGGCATGGTGTGTTGCGCGACGTTACTGCAACAAACCATACCACGGGTGGGGTTTGAACCCGCGGTCAGAGAGTCTCGAAACTCCAGACCGTCGCGTTAGCCACTGGACCAGCTAGCTTCAATAAGATTCACCCATCTAGGTATATATAAGATTCATCAACTAGGTGTATACCTAGTTGGATGAATCTCATTGAAGCTAGCTGGTCCAGTGGCTAACGCTACGGTCTGGAGTTTTGAGACTCTGACCGCGGGTTCAAACCCCGCCCGTGGCATGGTTTGTTTGCAATCGTGTCATTACGATTTCGTGAGTCATGTTACTGCATCCTCAAGGCAACTCAGCACGCTCGATACAAAAACAAAACAAAAAAAAATACATTGAAGTCAAAGCATGCATCAACTTGCAGCTGATTCTGTCAGGGAAAATCTGTTATATTGACTGATACCAAGAATCAGGAGAAGAACAGAAGTAGATCATAAGAGGCGAGAAGTTGCTCGTCTTGAGACATTGTAAAAGACCAAACTAATGTTTGTGGCCAGAACAGGAGTCAACGATACCGCTTCAGTTACCATACAAGCGCCATGCAGCAGTACCATACCTGACGTGACTCACGAAATACCTGATGTATACTTAAGTGACGTTTCCGGGGGTCAACGCCCCCGCGACCCGGTCCCAGACAAGCCTTCTGGAGGCTCAAGTTCCTCAAGGAAGGCTCCTTGATGCTGGTGAGGAGCTCTTGATCTAGGGAATTAGATCTGTGCTCCAGTTCCCTGAATTAACCCTGAATACCTTCCATCATCCCCCTCCCACAGGCTCTGTATAATCCTACGGGCTTAGCGCTTCTCCTTGCTTATAATAATAATAATGGAGGCTCAAGGCTTGATCAAGCAGATGGTTACTGTTGGCTGCACGCACTTCAACATACGAACCACAGCCCGGCTGGTCGGGCACTGATTATAGAAACTTGTTAAGTTCCCTCTTGAAGACAGCCAAAGGTTTGTTGTTAATTCATCTTATGCATCGAAGAGAGGGCGTTGAAGAGTCGGGAGCCTCTGACACTCATCGACTCCTGTTTTAGTGTACTTGTTACTTCCCTGCTGTTTATTGAGGGTATTGTACGCCGTCTGTTACGTTTCTTGCCATACTGAGTGACTTGAATGTTCAGGTTTGGGACATTTTTCACTAATAAAGTTATTCTTTCTCCGAATTGGTGCCTTTTTTTTTCCAGTGTTGTCTGAATCTAAGACAGTTTATCTGGAATCTGCCTCTACTTCCGTCCTCGCCAGACGCCTGGATCCGTCCGTTTATACTGTGCACATTCCTGTAGACGTGTTCACCAGCTAGACACTCTCAGCTCATCACCTGCCTTTTATTCCATGACTTCTGCCTTTGTGATAATTTGTGTGCAATGTTCATAATTGTTTAGTGTTGATAGTAGTACATGTTATTTTGTACTGAGATTCAAACATGTTGGAAACGTTGTGAGAAACAGTCATCTACTGCAGCAGAAAGATGGATACATGGTAATATATACCTGGAAAGTACTTCGGGAGGGAAGCCTTGTATCAAATCTGCACACTGACGCAGGGGCGCCACGAGTACACAATAAGTATCCGGGGCCCAAGACTGTTCAACTGCCCCCCAGCATACATAAGGGGATTACCAATAGACCCCTAACTGTCTTCAAGAAGGCACTTGACAGGCACCTAAAGTCAGTATCTGACCAACCGGGCTGTGGTTCGTACGTCAGTTTGCGTGCGGCCAGCAGTAAGAGCCTGGTTGATCAGACCCTGATCCACCACGAGGCCTGGTCTTAGACCGAGCCGCGGGGGCGTTAACCCTCGAAACCCTCTCCAGATAAACTGCCATAACATGATAATGGAGTGAGAGATATGGGAGGAAGTGTAAAATAAACCCAATGAAAAGCAGGGGATGCCGTGGGCACAATAAGAGAACACTGTCAACATTCGTCGTCCGGGACTATTCAGCATCTTACTACAAGATATCAGAAATACTGCTGAGACAAGTTTACCTGGAGAGAGTTCTGGGGGTCAACGCCCCCGCGGCCCGGTCTGTGACCAGGCCTCCTGTGGATCAGAGCCTGATCAACCAGGCTGTTGCTGCTGGCTGCACGCAAACCAACGTACGAGCCACAGCCCGGCTGGTCAGGAACCGACTTTAGGTGCTTGTCCAGTGCCAGCTTGAAGACTGCCAGGGGTCTGTTGGTAATCCCCTTTATGTATGCTGGGAGGCAGTTGAACAGTCTCGGGCCCCTGACACTTATTGTATGGTCTCTTAGCGTGCTAGTGACACCCCTGCTTTTCATTGGGGGGATGTTGCATCGTCTGCCAAGTCTTTTGCTTTCGTAGTGAGTGATTTTCGTGTGCAAGTTCGGTACTAGTCCCTCTAGGATTTTCCAGGTGTATATAATCATGTATCTCTCCCTCCTGCGTTCCAGGGAATACAGGTTTAGGAACCTCAAGCGCTCCCAGTAATTGAGGTGTTTAATCTCCGTTATGCGCGCCGTGAAGGTTCTCTGTACATTTTCTAGGTCAGCAATTTCACCTGCCTTGAAAGGTGCTGTTAGTGTGCAGCAATATTCCAGCCTAGATAGAAATCTTTAAGAGGAAACTGAACAGGTATCTAGAACAAGTGCCAGATCAGCCTGGCTGTGATGGATACGTGGGCCAACGGGCCACCAGCAGCAACAGGCGGGGCTGGGCTGCGGGGTAAAACAACCCTGGAAAATAATCACAGGTACGTCAGTCAGGGAGGTAGTACTGTCTTGTAAGGGAAGCTTGTTAAATGTTTTGCACTCTGGCAGGAGTGCTGGCCATTTCTTAGTGTCATAAACGTATAAGGATCAGGTAAATCTTACCACTACAAATTTCAGTCTATATTCAGTATAAACTGTCTTGAATGGCATATTTTCTTAATTCAAATTGATTAATAGAGCAAAAGAGGACTGAGAGAGACTTAGGAGTAACATTATAGGAAGGATTTACATAGCAGTATGACAGCGGTGGCTCTAAAACAACCACAGTGATAATGGTAAGACTGGGAAACAAGAAGCTTTGAAAGAAAGATGATAGCCAGTGACAATGTTGTTTGTGCAGTACTAAATGTTAGTTGATCTTCACCTCCTCATACCCGACCCACCATCACCCCTCAAACCTCACCTCACACTCCTACCCCACCTCACACTCCTACCCCACCTCACACTCCTACCCCACCTCACACTCCATACCCCACCTCACACTCCTACCCCACCTCACACTCCTACCCCACCTCACACTCCTACCCCACCTCACACTCCTACCCCACCTCACACTCCTACCCCACCTCACACTCCTACTCCACCTCACACTCCTACCCCACCTCACACCCCCTACTCCACCTCACACTCCTACCCCACCTCACACTCTACCCCACCTCACACTCCTACCCCACCTCACACTCCTACCCCACCTCACCCCCTACCCCACCTCACACCCCTACCCCACCCACACCCCCCCCAAAAAAAAAAAACCCCCCCCCCCCCCCCCCCATAATTAAAAATAAAATTAATCCCCCCTTAATAAAATTAATAATTTTCCCCCATAATTACCCCCCTACCTCCTACCCCCAAACAAATCCCCCAAACCTCACCCCACCCCCCCTCACACCCCCCACCTCACACCCTACCCACCTCACACCCTACCCCCCCTCCACTCCTACCCCCCTCCACCCTACCCCACCTCACCCCTACCCCACCCCCTCCTCCACCTCAACCCCACCCCACCTCACACTCCTCCCCCACCTCACACCCACCCCCCCCTCACACTCCTACCCACCTCCCTCCACCCCCTCCACTCCTCCCCCACCTCACCCACCCCCCCCACACCACCCCCTCACACTCCTACCCACCTTTCCCTCCTGCCCACCTCAACCCTACCCCACCCATATCGCTACCCCACCTCACACCCTACCCCTCACACTCCTACCCACCTCACTCCAAGCAACTCACCTCCTACCTACCTCAGCACTCCACACCACCACTACCCACCTAATCCACCCCAACTCCTACCCACCTCACACAGGTACCTACACCCACCAAGCTCCCCAACCCCACGCCTCCCCCCTCACCCCCTATCCACCTCTCCACGCGCCCACCAACACCTCGACCTGCCGCTACCAACCCCACCCACCCCTACCACAACCTCACACTCACTCCACCCTCCACTCCCCACACAGCCTACCCCTCTTCACACTTCCTAACATCACCTCGGCCACCACTCCTCCCCATCACTCCTACCCCAACTCACTCACCACCTCCACTCCTACCCAACCTCACCGCCTACTCACATCATCTACCCAATACACTCCGTCCTAACATCATCCTCCCCACCTCAACTCCTACCCCACCCACAGCCACCCACCTCAGCACGCCACTCAAGTACACTCCTACCCCAGCACACACTTCCTACCCCACCCACCTCCACCTCCTCTACACCCCACATCACCTCACACTTACCCACCCAACCCACACCAACCTCGACCCACCACCACACTCCATACCCATCATCACTCCTAATCCCTCACTCCTACCACCTCCCCCCTACCCACCCACACTCCTACCCCTCACACCACCCACCTCACACTCCTACCCCACCTCACACTCCTACCCCACCTCACACTCCTACCCCACCTCACACTCCTACCCACCTCACACTCCTACCCACCTCACTCCTATCCCACCTCACACTCCTACCCCACCTCACACTCCTACCCCACCTCACACTCCTACCCCACCTCACACTCCTACCCCACCTCACACTCCTACCCCACCTCACACTCCTCCCTCCACCTCACACTCCTACCCCCCTCACACTCCTACCCCACCTCACACTCCTACCCCACCTCACACTCCTACCCCCTCACACTCCCTACCCACCTCACACCCTACCCCACCTCACACTCCCTACCCCACCTCACACTCCTACCCCACCTCACACTCCTACTCCACCTCCCACCTTGCCCACTACACTACCCGCACCTCACACTCCTACCCCACCTCCACCCTACCCCACCTCACACTCCTACCACCACCTCACACTCCTACTCCACCTCACCTCCTACCCCACCTCACACTCCTACCCCACCTCACACTCCTACTCCACCTCACCTCCTTGTCCACCTCACACTCCTACCCCACCCTCACACTCCTATGCCCACCTCACACTCCTACCCCACCTCACACTCCTACCCACCTCACACTCCTACCCCACTCACACTCCTACCCCACCTCACACTCCTACCCCACCTCACACTCCTACCCACCTCACACCTCCTACCCCACCTCACACTCCTACCCACCTCCCTCTCTTGCCCACCTCACACTCCTACACCCACCTCACACTCCTACTCCCACCTCCACTCCTCCTCCACCTCACACTCCTACCCCCACCTCACACTCCTACCCACCTCACACTCCTACTCCACCTCCCCTCCTTGCATACCTCACACTCCTACCCCACCTCACACTCCTACTCCACCTCTCCCTCCTTGCCCACCTCACACTCCTACCCCACCTCACACTCCTACTCCACCTCACCCTCCTTGTCCACCTCACACTCCTACCCCACCTCACACTCCTACTCCACCTCTCCCTCCTTGCCCACCTCACACTCCTACCCACCTCACACTCCTACTCACCTCACACCCTACCCCACCTCACACTCCTACCCCACCTCACACTCCTACCCCACCTCACACTCCTACCCCACCTCACACTCCTACCCCACCTCACACTCCTACCCCACCTCACACCCTACCCCACCTCACACTCCCTACTCCACCTCACACTCCTACTCCACCTCACACTCCTCCCACCTCACACCTACCCCACCTCACACTCTACCCCACCTCACACTCCTACTCCACCTCACCCTCCTTGTCCACCTCACACTCCTACCCCCACCTCACACTCCTACCCCACCTCCACTCCTACTCACCTCCCCCTTGCCATACCTCACACTCCTACCCCACCTCACACTCCTACTCCACCTCACCCTCCTTGCCCACCTCACACTCCTACCCCACCTCACACTCCTACTCCACCTCACCCTCCTTGTCCACCTCACACTCCTACTCCACTCCTCCCCTCCTTGCCCACCTCACACTCCTACCCCACCTCACATCTCCTCCACCTCACACTCCTACCCCACCCACACTCCTACCCCACCTCACACTCCTACCCCACCTCACACTCCTAACCCCACCTCACACTCCTACCCCACCTCACACTCCTACCCCACCTCACACTCCTACCTCACCTCACACTCCTATCCCACCTCACACTCCTACCCCACCTCACACTCCTACCCCACCTCACACTCCTACTCCACCTCACCTTCCTTGTCCACCTCACACTCCTACTCCACCTCACCCTCCTTGTCCACCTCACACTCTTACCCCACCTCACACTCCTACCCCACCTCACACTCCTACCCCACCTCACACTCCTACCCCTCACACTCCTACCCCACCTCACACTCCTACCCCACCTCACACTCCTATCCCACCTCACACCTACCCCACCTCACACCCTACCCCACCTCACACTCCTACTCCACCTCACCTCCTTGTCCACCTCACACTCCTACCCCACCTCTCCCTCCTTGCCCACCTCACACTCCTACACCACCTCACCCTCCTACCCACCTCACACTCCTACCCCATCACACTCCTACCCCACCTCCACCCTTCCCACCTCACACTCCTACCCCACCTCACCTTCCTTGCCCACCTCACACTCCTACCCCTACCTCACCCCATTGCCCACCTCACACTCCTACCCCACCTCACCCTCCTTCCCACACCTCACCTCCTACCCCACCCACCCTCCTTCCCACCTCGCTCATCCTACCCCCCTCACCCTCCTTGCCCACCTCACACTCCTACCCCACCTCACCTTCCCTGCCCACCTCACACTCCTACCCCACCTCACCATCCTCTCCCCCCCCCCACAATCCTACACGATCTGATTGTGTTTCTGCTTCCAATTTTGCCACTGTCTGAAACACTAATATTGTTTACTGGTCCACTCTCCCTTTCTCTCTCTCTCTTGATTATTCTGCCTTGGCCTCAACCTACTCTCTCTCTCTCCCTCTGTTCCTCTCTCTCTTTGCTTCTTGCCGTCTTTTATGTAGTCTCTGTTGTGTGTATTACTGCCCTGCTGTTCTTATGCTCTGGCCTTGGCCTCCTCTAGTACGGTGGCGGGTTATACAACACGTCTATTGATGCTTTACTAACCTGCTTTACACTCTTTGGTAATTTCCGTTCATTATTGTAGCTTCTCTATTTTCGTTTTACTTTTCCCATTATGTGTTACCCTTCTGGAAATATATCATTATCTGAAGGATACCTGAAATACGTTTTCGAGGGTCATTGCACCCGCGGCGCGGTCCCAGACCAGACGACCTGGTGGATCAGATCCTGATCAGCCCTACTTTTTAATCGAGGCATTTTGCACCGCCTGCCAAGATTCTTATTGTCAAGCAGAGTTTGTAAACTTAGGACCAGTCCCTCCAGGGTTTTTCGGGTATAAATTATGTATCTCGCCTACATTCCAAGGAATATAGTTGAATGGATTTAAAGCATTCTCTGTAGCTCAGATACTTAAGTGTATACGAGAAGGGAAGGTTCTCTGTATTTTTTTCCAGCTCATGCCTGCCTTGAAAGGGGCCATCAGTATATAGCATTATTCCAGCCTGAAGAGAACAAATGACTTAAAGAGTATCACCAGTGGCTCAGCATCTCTTGTCTTGAAAGTTCTAGTTATCCAGCCTACAATTTTCCTTGCGGTAGCAATGACATCATTGCTGTGATTCTTGAATGTGAGATTTTCCTACATCATTACTCTCCCAAGTTTCTTACATGGAACTTTCGCTCTACTGAATAATTTGAGTTTATCCATTACTCTTCTAGTCTTTACTTTCTCCTCTTCCATAGTGGACCAACTGAAACTTATCCTTGTTAAACATCATGTTGTTGTCTGAGATCAACTGTAAGACTTAATTTATATCCTCCTGAAGATTTGTTGTGTTTTAGACTTAAGATACTCTGAGAGATTCTGGTGTCATAGGCAAAGGACTTTACTGAGCTATGATTTATGTCTTTGTCCTTTCCCTTCTATACTAATTTAACATCTGTTTGTGACTCTGCAGTTGAGTGCCCCATTAATAATTCTATTATTCATCTGTTTGGTTTGGGGGGGGGGATAATGGGTAAGAAATATCCATGGAGAAGTATGTTGGGAAGGTCTTGGTGTGTACTGGTCTGCAGTGTGGGGGAGGTGGGGTTAGAATATTGGCTTCTAGCTCTCTCTCACTTTCTCACAGATACTCATATTAAATTCCTGGAGTCATGAGTCAGATAATACAAACAACCCTCAAAACTGTATTTGGAATCTGCTTCCATAATCTCGTGTTTCCTTAAGACACCTGTTGTTTATGCTCACCCATCAATAATAATGGGTACCTGGGTGTTAGTCGACTGGTGTGGGTCGCATCCTGGGACAAAACTGACCTAATTTGCCCGAAATGCTCTGCATAAGAAGCAGCTTTCTGTCACTGATGTCAGCTATGATCTGTATACCTAGTCTCAGATGGAAGTATTAAGAAGCACATAGGATAGTAAAAGCATGTGTATACTGAATGTAAGTAAAGGTTTGTAAGAGTTACCTGCCATTTTACGTATTCACGAAACGGAAAAGATGAGCAGTCCTGTCAAAATGCAAAAATTATCAAATTAAAAGTTCCTATTTCACAGTCATTTGAGGGAACGGTAGTACCTCCCTGGATGGTCGTTGTGTACTACTACCAGATAGTTGCACTCTAACCATCCTCAGACTGACAAGTAACTGTGTAATGAGGTCTCTGTGACTTATGTGCTTATTTATATTTGCTTATACTAGGGTTCCTCCTCTCCAACATCCTGTCTCTTGTCTACACTATCGAGTCCACCCATCTCTGTCCTGTATGAGTTTCCTCTCTCATAAAATTGTAGTAGATTTATGAGTTACCTTCCCCAAGTGCCATATAAGCCAGTGTGATAGAATGTGGAGAGAGGTGGGCAAGCAAGGTGCCTGTAGCACAACTGGTCTGAAGAGTCAACAACTGGAAAATGAAACCGGCCGGGCTACGAGGGTAGAACCACGTTAAGTACATCCAGATGAACGACCCTAGTACCGAAGTGTTGGAAGAACATATGCCAGTAGACCATTACTTTATTCCAGACGATCGCAGAAGAGCTTTTCAGTCGAAACAAAAATGGGAACATTAGAATGTATATCGATATAAAAAATCATCCCTTGTAATGTTTAATTGTAGGTTTTCAACCATTGCTGAAGTTCAATGTTTCAGGCATTGTAAACTATTCTCTGTTTTACGTTTTTGTTCAGAACTTAGATGTGGGAAATGGGTCAAATATGCCTGTATAACTTGCTAGCATTTCCTGTATACCCTGAGAACCTCTTGATGACACTGTTCTGATAAATGTTGCAACCTGTTGCAATGCCTTCCACAACAAGCCTGATAACCCTGCCATGAACCCTGCCCGTGACCCGTGAACCCTCTGGAAACATACTTCCACCATTCTTTATAAGCCCTGCGAAACTGCAGGAAACTTTCTTCACTGAACAATCCTATTTTCTAAAAAATGCCTTGTCAACTGTCTGAGCTAAACTTTAACTCATTGTACCTTGCCTGATATACCGTTGAAAACCTCTAGTATATCTTTTGTTAGAAGCTCAGGTCTGAGCTAACCACCTGACAATCCTGCCTGACAACCCTCCTGACCAACCCTGTCTGCCAAACCCTGCCTGATAACTCCTGCCGACACCCTGCCTGATAACCCTGCCTGACAACCCTGCTGCAACCTGACAACCCTGCCTGACAACCACTGACTGACAACCCTGCCTGACCAACCCTGCCTGACAACCCTGCCTGACAACCAAGCCTGACCAACCCTGCCTGACCAACCCTGCCTGACCAACCCTGCCTGACAACCCTGCCTGACAACCCTGCCTGACCAACCCTGCCTGACAACCCTGCCTGACCAACCCTACCTAACCAAATCTGCCTGATCAGCCCTGCCTGACCAACCCTGCCTAGCAACCCTGCCTGACAACCCTGCCTGACAACCCTGCCTGACCAACCCTGCCTGACCAACCCTGCCTGACCAACCCTACCTAACCAAATCTGCCTGATCAACCCTGCCTGACCAACCCTGCCTGACGAATCCTGCCTAACCCTACGTGACCAACCCTGCCTGAGCAGCCCTGCCTGACCAACCCTGCTTGATCAGCCCTGCCTGACCAGCCCTACCTAACCAAACCTGCCTGACCAACCCTGCCTGACCAACCCTGCCTGACTAACCCTGCCTGACCAACCCTGCCTGACCAACCCTGTCTGACCAACCCTGCCTGACCAATCCTGCCTGACAACCCTTGCCTGACCAACCCTGCCTGACCAACCCTGCCTGACCAACCCTACCTGACAACCCTACCTGACCAACCCTGCCTGACCAACCCTGCCTGACCAACCCTACCTGACCAACCCTGACCTGACCAACCCTACCTGACCAACCCTGCCTGACCAACCCTGCCTGACCAACCCTGCCTGACCAACCCTGCCTGACCAACCCTGCCTGACCAACCCTGCCTGACCAATCCTGCCTGACCAACCCTGCCTGACCAACCCTCCTGACCAACCTGCCTGACCAACCCTGCCTGACCAACCCTGCCTGACCAACCTGCCTGACCAACCCTGCCTGACCAACCCTACCTGACCAACCCTGCCTGACCAACCCTGCCTGACCAACCCTGCCTGACCAACCCTACCTGACCAACCCTGCCTGACCAACCCTACCTGACAACCCTGCCTGACCAACCCTGCCTGACCAACCCTGCCTGACCAACCTGCCTGACCAACCCTGCCTGACCAACCCTGCCTGACCAACCCTGCCTGACCAACCCTGCCTGACCAACCCTGCCTGACCAACCCTGCCTGACCAACCCTGCCTGACCAACCCTGCCTGACCAACCCTGCCTGACCAACCCTGTCCTGACCAACCCTGCCTGACCAACCCTGCCTGACCAACCCTGCCTGACCAACCCTGCCTGACCAACCCTGCCTGACCAACCTGCCTACACCAACCCTGCCTGACCAACCCTGCTGACCAACCCTGCTGACCAACCCTGCCTGACCAACCCTGCCTGACCAACCCTGCCTGACCAACCCTGCCTGACCAACCCTGCCTGACCAACCCTGCCTGACCAACCCTGCCTGACCAACCCTACCTGACCAACCCTGCCTGACCAACCCTGCCTGACCACCCTGCCTGACCAACCCTGCCTGACCAACCCTGTCTGACCAACCCTGCCTGACAACCCTGCCTGACCAACCCTGCCTGACCAACCCTGCCTGACCAACCCTGCCTGACCAACCCTACCTGACCAACCCTGCCTGACCAACCCTGCCTGACCAAGACTGCCTGACACCCTGCCTGACCAACCCTGCCTGACCATCTTGAACGAGCCCAGTGAAAAATTCTGCTGGACCAGATGTTACAAGAACACAGGCCAGTCTTGATCGTGCCTGCCTCAACAAACTGATTAAAGTGAACCCTAGTGGACCAATTAAGTGAACCCTAGTGACCATTATAATAACCCTGTAGACCAATTATAAGTGAACCCTAGTGACCAATTATAAGTGAACCCTAGTAGACCAATTATAATGAACCCTAGTGACCAATTATAGTGAACCCTAGTGACCAATTATAAGTGAACCCTAGTGGACCAATTATAAGTGAACCCTAGTAGACCAATTATAAGTGAACCCTAGTAGACCAATTATAAGTGACCTCTAGTAGACCAATTATAAGTGAACTCTAGTGGACCAATTATAAGTGACCTCTAGTAGACCAATTATAAGTGAACCCTAGTGGACCAATTATAAGTGAACCCTAGTGACCAATTATAAGTGACCCTAGTAGACCAATTATAAGTGAACTCTAGTGGACCAATTATAAGTGACCTCTAGTGACCAATTATAAGTGAACCCTAGTGGACCAATTATAAGTGAACCCTAACCCAATTATAAGTGAACCCTAGTGGACCAATTATAAGTGAACCCTAGTGGACCAATTATAAGTGAACCCTAGTGGACCAATTATAAGTGAACCCTAGTGACCAATATAAGTGAACCCTAGTGGACCAATTATAAGTGACTCTAGTGGACCAATTATAAGTGAACCCTAGTGGACCAATTATAGTGAACCCTAGTGAGACCAATTATAAGTGAACCCTAGTGGACAATTATAAATGAACCCTAGTGGACCAATTATAAGTGAACCTAGGACCAATTATAAGTGAACCTAGTGGACCAATTATAAGTGAACTCTAGTAGACCAATTATAAGTGAACCCTAGTGGACCAATTATAAGTGAACCCTAGTGGACCAATTATAAGTGAACCCTAGTGGACCAATTATAAGTGAACCCTAGTGGACCAATTATAAGTGAACCCTAGTGGACCAATTATAAGTGACCCCTAGTAGACCAATTATAAGTGAACTCTAGTGGACCAATTATAAGTGAACCCTAGTGGACTAATTATAAGTGAACCCTAGTGGACCAATTATAAGTGAACCCTAGTAGACCAATTATAAGTGAACTCTAGTGGACCAATTATAAGTGACCTCTAGTAGACCAATTATAAGTGAACCCTAGTGGACCAATTATAAGTGACCTCTAGTAGACCAATTATAAGTGAACTCTAGTGGACCAATTATAAGTGAACCTCTAGTGGACCAATTATAATGAACCCTAGTGGACCAATTATAAGTGAACCTCTAGTGGACCAATTATAAGTGAACCTCTAGTGACCAATTATAAATGAACCTAGTGGACCAATTATAAGTGAACTCTAGTGGACCAATTATAAGTGAACTCTAGTGGACCAATTATAAGTGACCTCTAGTAGACCAATTATAAGTGAACCCTAGTGGACCAATTATAAGTGAACCTTAGTGGACCAATTATAAGTGAACCCTAGTGGACCAATTATAAGTGAACTCTAGTGGACCAATTATAAGTGAACTCTAGCGGAACAATTATAAGTGACCTCTAGTAGACCAATTATAAGTGAACCCTAGTAGACCAATTATAAGTGAACCCTAGTGGACCAATTATAAGTGAACCCTAGTAGACCAATTATAAGTGAACCCTAGTGGACCAATTATAAGTGAACCCTAGTGGACCAATTATAAGTGAACCCTAGTGGACCAATTATAAGTGAACCCTAGTGGACCAATTATAAGTGAACCCTAGTGGACCAATTATAAGTGACCCCTAGTAGACCAATTATAAGTGAACTCTAGTGGACCAATTATAAGTGAACCCTAGTGGACTAATTATAAGTGAACCCTAGTGGACCAATTATAAGTGACCCCTAGTAGACCAATTATAAGTGAACTCTAGTGGACCAATTATAAGTGACCTCTAGTAGACCAATTATAAGTGAACCCTAGTGGACCAATTATAAGTGACCTCTAGTAGACCAATTATAAGTGAACTCTAGTGGACCAATTATAAGTGACCTCTAGTAGACCAATTATAAGTGAACCCTAGTGGACCAATTATGTGACCTCTAGAGGACCAATTATAAGTGAACTCTAGTGGACCAATTATAAATGAACCCTAGTGGACCAATTATAAGTGAACTCTAGTGGACCAATTATAAGTGAACTCTAGTGGACCAATTATAAGTGACCTCTAGTAGACCAATTATAAGTGAACCCTAGTGGACTAATTATAAGTGAACCCTAGTGGACCAATTATAAGTGAACCCTAGTGGACCAATTATAAGTGAACCCTAGTGAACCAGTTATAAGTGAACCCTAGTGGACCAATTATAAGTGAACCCTAGTGGACCAATTATAAGTGAACCCTAGTGGACCAATTATAAGTGAACCCTAGTGGACCAATTATAAGTGAACCCTAGTGGACCAATTATAAGTGAACCTAGTGGAACCAATTATAAGTGAACCTAGTGGACCAATTATAAGTGAACCTAGTGGACCAATTATAAGTGAACCCTAGTGGACCAATTATAAGTGAACCCTAGTGGACCAATTATAAGTGAACCATAGTGAACCAATTATAAGTGAACCCTAGTTGACCAATTATAAGTGAACCTTAGTGGACCAATTATAAGTGAACCCTAGTGGATCAATTATAAGTGAACCCTAGTGGACCAATTATAAATGAACCCTAGTGGACCAATTATAAGTGAACCCTAGTGGACCAATTATAAGTGAACTCTAGTTGACCAATTATAAGTGAACCCTAGTGGACCAATTTTAAGTGAACTCTAGTGGACCAATTATAAGTGAACCCTAGTGGACCAATTATAAGTGAACCTTAGTGGACCAATTATAAGTGAACCCTAGTAGACCAATTATAAGTGAACCCTAGTGGACCAATTATAAATGAACCCTAGTGGACCAATTATAAGTGAATCCTAGTGGACCAATTATAAGTGAACTCTAGTGGACCAATTATAATTGAACCCTAGTGGACCAATTATAAATGAACCCTAGTGGACCAATTATAAGTGAACCCTAGTGGACCAATTATAAGTGAACCCTAGTGGACCAATTATAAGTGAACCGTAGTGGACCAATTGTAAGTGAACCCTAGTGGACCAATTATAAATGAACCCTAGTGGACCAATTTATAGTGAACCCTAGTGGACCAATTATAAGTGAACTCTTAGGGACAATTATAAGTGAACCCTAGTGGACCATATAGAGAACCCTAGTGACATTTATAAGTGAACCCTAGTGGACCAATTTATAAGTTGAACCCATTTAGTGGACCAATTATAAAGTGAACCTTCATAGTTGTGACTCAATTATAAGTGAACTCCTAGTGGACCAATTATAAGTGAACCCTAGTGGATTAATTATAAGTGAACCCTAGTGGACCAATTATAAGTGAACCCTAGTGGACCAATTATAAGTGAACCCTAGTGGACCAATTATAAGTGAACCCTAGTGGACCAATTATAAGTGAACCCGGAGTGGACCATTTAATTGTAGGTCAACATTCCTGCGGTCCGGTACCAGATCAGGCCTCCTGGTGGATGACCTGATCAACCAGGCTGTTAGTGGTACCCGCACGACGTCTAACATATGCACCACAGCCTGGCTGATCAGAAAATGACTTAAGAAGCCTGTTCAGTCAGAGATCTGTTGGTAAGCCTCCTTGTGTACAAAGGGAGGACGTTGAAAAGTCTTGGTCCCTTCACACTGAGTTTTTCCTTGTGTATTCACAGCTCCCATGCTTTTCACTGAGGATATTTTGCACCGTCTGCCAAACCTCTTACTTTCATGGGAAAAGATTTGTGTGTGCAGATTTGGGATCAGTCCTTCTAGAGTTTTCCAGGTGTAGGTTATAATGTATCTCTCTCGCCTTCGTTCCAGAGTGCACAGTAGAGGGACTTTAAATGTTCCCAGTAATTTAGGTGAATCTGTGAGGACAGTGAAGATTCTCTTCATATTCTCCAGGTCTGCAATTTCGTCTGCCTTGAACGGAGCTGTTAAGAGAACAGCAATATTCCAGCCTAGAGAGAAAAAGTGACTTAAGGAGAATTATCATTGACGTGACATCTCCTTTGAAGACTCTAGTTATCCATCTTTTTATTTTCCTCGCTATTGTAATAAATCTTCCGACATAATCACTTGCCAAGTCTCTTACATTAGTCGTACTGTCTACTGGGTGATTTCCCTTGTGGCTTAGCGCTTCTTTTTGATTATAGTAATAATAATAATAATACTGAGTGATTCCAGTACGTTGTATTCTTCGTTCCAGTCTATATTTCCTGAGTGTTTCTAAAATGGGACAAATGAAAAATGTTCTTATCTAACATCATATTGTTGTCAGTGGCTCACTGGAAGACTTTGTTTATATCACCTTGAAGGTTTGCTGCGTCCTCGACCGATGACACTCTCACACTGATTCTAGTATCGTCTGCAATGGGTGATACAGTGCTGTAGTTTATGTCTCTGTTTATGTTGAATATGGAAATGAGAAAGAGAACAGCAGCAGGTACTAGTGTTTGGTGGAACAGAACCTTTCACTATAGCGGCTTTCGATTTCACTCTATTCACTTTTATACTCTGGGTTTTATTCATTAGAATGTGAAATGTCTATCTGCTCAATTTTCCAGTTATTCCTTGTGCACTCTTATCTATTACTGTAAGATCATGACACTTGTCAAAGGCTTCTGCAAAGTCTCCGTAAACTACAGATACACTTTGCTTTTCTTCCACTACATTCAAGGTCATGTAATAATCAAGGAACTGCGAGAATCAAGAGCGACTTGCTATCAACCCTTGCCGCCCTGGTTTGTGCACCTGTGGAGATTCCATGTGATCAACAATCTTCTTTCTTTGCACTCAAAGATTTTGATAACGTGGGACGTCAGTGATACTGATCAAAAGATTTTTGCGATTGTCTCACTGCCACCTTGGTGGAGCGGGAGGACTGTGTCAGTGGTTTTTAAGGATTTTATGGGATGACTCCTGTGTCCAGGCTCCTCCTCCGTAGAATATTCAAGGGGCGAGATAGTGACTTCTGGAAGCTCTTGATCAATATGGAATGCCAGCATTCCAGCCTCTAAATGTTTCAACATTCCAGAGACAATGTTTTGCTGCAGTTGCAATAATACATCCAAGACTGGCAGCTGTTTTAATTTCGTAATTACTGGGTAATTTATAAAAAAATTGGAAACTGATATTAATACACTAAATGGTGAATAATAGACATCATTATTTCTGAAAAATTAGACACATGTGCAACACTTGGGTATCTTTGCTGAGGAAACGTTTCCCCACACAGTGGCTTCATCAGTCCATACAAAGAAGAATGGTGAAGATCAGGAGTTTGAGGTAATCAGTCCCCTCAGCCTGGAGTCGATGTAATTAGGCCATCAATCTTTTGTTGCAGAAGAGGGAGCTCCTTCCTCCTCCTGGATCAAGAGCCCCTCCTGGTGAGGGGTTCTTGATCCAGGGAATTGGACGGAATCTCCACTAACTTGAATAAAACCTAATTGCTTTCCATTCTCCAGGAGCTGTGTGATACATACGGGTTTAGTGCGTCCTAATATAGACTGGTATTACTAATTTCTGGTCTATGGTAAGCCAGTGGCCGCTGCCGCCCTGGTTGGCCATAGGTCGCCCTGACCCACCCTGGCTCACCCTAGCCAAGCCAGGCTAGCCCTAGCTCACCCTGAACCACCCTGTCTGGACCTAGCTCACCCTGACCCACCCTGGCTGGCCCTATCACACCAGCCACCCTGGCTGGCCCTAGACAACCACTCCTGCCATAGTGCCAGCGCCACCAGTGAGTAGGTCATGTTTTACTGACAACTGGTTCACATGACTTTTCCTGACGACTAAATCAACGACAAGTATCTCCAGGCTTTCGAGACCCTCCCTGCTGTACCTACTGCTGAAACTGTGTATTGTATCGGCTCCTTCCACTTACAGGTCTAACTCATACAATTTACCACACTTAAGACCTCAAAGAGAGCAACTTAATTGTAACTTAATTGTGGAAATGTTTCGCCCCACAGCTCTGTTTTAGTTCCTTGAAGATGTTGTATGTCGTGATCATGTCCTCCATGATTCTACTCTGGTTTAGCATTGTTAATAATGCTTACAGTTTCCCCTCGTGATCCACATCATAACAACGTCGTGGCCATCATCTGGATCGCCTGGATAATCTCGTGATCCACACCAAAACAACGTCGTGGCCACCATCTGGATCGCCTGGATTGATCTCGTGATCCACACCATAACATCAGTGTGACGGCCATCCAGATCACCTGGATAGTCTCGTGATCCTTACCATAACAACGAACATCTGGATCAACTGGGGGTTTCTTCATGTGCTTGATCACGTACAAAGTCCGTACTTAGACTTCTTGGTTAGCGTGTGCGATCCTTCGTCTCGTGCTTCACGGACAGAGGAGGATCGAGTCTCCAACACTCCTTGCACTGAATAACTCGCACGGATTTAGCGCTTTTCATATAACAACAATCCATACTGACGTTGGGTGTGTGTGTGTACTCACCTAATTGTGGTTGCTGGGGTCGATTCATAGCTCCTGGCTATGTGTGTGTTTGTGTGTGTGTACTGACATGTATGTGGTTGCAGGGGAGGGGAGGGGAGGTTGAGGCGCAGCTCCTGGTCCCCCTCCTAGACTACTTTGAGTGGGCATCAGGGGAGGAATGTATTAATTGAGGAGGCGGGAGAACAAGGTCTTGGGAGCTACCTAACAACAGCCAGCGGCGTCCTGGCCACTGTTCGTTGTCTTATTCAGGGACAAGGGTAGATAAGGGGCGCCCTGGGGAAAGGTGGGCGGGAGGCAGGGGTGGCAGCAGGTAGAGGAGGCAGAGGTGACAGCAGGGTAGAGGAGGCAGGGGTGACAGCTGGGTAGAGGAGGCAGGGGTGACAATAGGGTAGAGGAGGCAGTGGTGACAGCAGAGTAGAGGAGGCAGGGGTGACAGCAGGGTAGAGGAGGCAGGGTGACAGCAGGGTAGAGGCAGTGGTGACAGCAGGGTAGAGGAGGCAGGGGTGACAGCAGGTTAGAGGAGGCAGGGATGACAGCAGGGTAGAGGAGGCAGGTGTGACAGCAGGGTAGAGGAGGCAGGGGTGACAGCAGGGTAGGAGGCAGGGTGACAGCAGGGTAGAGAGGCAGGGTGACAGCAGTAGGAAAGGCAGGGTGACAGCAGGGTAGAGGAGGCAGATGGTGACAGCAGGGTAGAGGAGGCAGAGGTGACACAGGGTAGGAGGAGGTGACAGCAGGTAAGGAGCAGGTGACAGCAGGTAGAGGAGGCAGGGGTGACAGCAGGGTAGAGGAGGCAGAGGTGACAGCAGGGTAGAGGAGGCAGGGTGACAGCAGGGTAGAGGAGGCAGAGGTGACAGCAGGGTAGAGGCGGCAGGGGTGACAGCAGGGTAGAGGAAGCAGTGGTGACAGCAGGGTAGACGAAGCAGTGGTGACAGCAGGGTAGAGGAGGCAGGGGTGACAGCAGGGTAGAGGAGGCAGAGGTGACAGCAGGCTAGAGGAGGCAGGGTGACAGCAGGGTAGAGGCAGTGGTGACAGCAGGGTAGAGGAGGCAGGGGTGACAGCAGGGCAGAGGAGGCAGGGGTGACAGCAGGGTAGAGGAGGCAGGGGTGACAGCAGGGTAGAGGAGGCAGGGGTGACAGCAGGGTAGAGGAGGCAGGGTGACAGCAGGGTAAGAGGCAGGGTGACAGCAGGGTAGAGGAGGCAGGGTGACAGCAGGGTAGAGGAGGCAGGGTGACAGCAGGGTAGAGGCAGTGGTGACAGCAGGGTAGAGGAGGCAGGGTGACAGCAGGCTAGAGGAGGCAGGGTGACAGCAGGGTAGAGGCAGTGGTGACAGCAGGGTAGAGGAGGCAGGGGTGACAGCAGGAGAGAGGAGGCAGGGGTGACAGCAGGGTAGAGGAGGCAGGGGTGACAGCAGGGTAGAGGAGGCAGGGTGACAGCAGGGTAGAGGAGGCAGGGTGACAGCAGGGTAGAGGCAAGTGGTGACAGCAGGGTAGAGGAGCGGCAGGGGTGACAGCAGGGTGCAGAGGGGCAGGAGGTGACAGCAGGGTAGAGGAGGCAGGGGTGACAGCAGGGTAGAGGAGGCAGGGTGACAGCAGGGTGAGGAGGCAGGGTGACAGCAGGGTAGAGGAGGCAGGGTGACAGCAGGGTAGAGGCAGTGGTGACAGCAGGGTAGAGGAGGCAGGGTGACAAGAGGTAGAGGAGGCAGGGTGACAGCAGGGTAGAGGAGGCAGGGGTGACAGCAGGGTAGAGGAGCAGGGGTGACAGCAGGGTAGAGGAGCAGGGGTGACAGCAGGGTAGAGGAGGCAGGGGTGACAGCAGGGTAGAGGAGGCAGGGTGACAGCAGGGTAGAGGAGGCAGGGTGACAGCAGGGTAGAGGAGGCAGTGGTGACAGCAGGGTAGAGGAGGCAGGGTGACAGCAGGGTAGAGGAGGCAGGGGTGACAGCAGGGTAGAGGAGGCAGGGTGACAGCAGGGTAGAGGAGGCAGAGTGACAGCAGGGTAGAGGAGGCAGGGTGACAGCAGGGTAGAGGAGGCAGGGGTGACAGCAGGGTAGAGGAGGCAGGGTGACAGCAGGGTAGAGGAGGCAGGAGTGACAGCAGGGTAGAGGAGGCAGGAGGTGACAGCAGGGTAGAGGAGGCAGGGGTGACAGCAGGGTAGAGGAGGCAGAGAGTGACAGCAGGGTAGAGGAGGCAGTGGTGACAGCAGGGTAGAGGAGGCAGGAGTGACAGCAGGGTAGAGGAGGCAGGGGTGACAGCAGGGTAGAGGAGGCAGGGTGACAGCAGGGTAGAGGAGGCAGGGGTGACAGCAGGGTAGAGGAGGCAGGGGTGACAGCAGGGTAGAGGAGGCAGGGGTGACAGCATTTTAGTTTCTTACACAACAGTAATAAGTTTAACAAAGACACTTTACTGTTACTGGGACAAAGTTTATCTTTTGTAAGACCTTTATCAAGACTTTCCTTCACTTGTGTCACCTACCACAGTGATTCTTCTATAAATTTTAACACCTAAAGAAGCATATATATATATATATATATATATATATAATATATATATATATATATATATATATATATATATATATATATATATATATATATATATATGGAGGTACCACCTCTAGAACTGTTGTAGGGACCCTCATCCTCAGAGAAAAGAATAAACTTGCTTCAGGAAAACTTAAGGTTCTCCCTGAAGCTGTTTGAGAATTTTCTCCTACCACCCCCTATATTTCAAGTATGTTTTATTTAAAGACAAAATACATTGGCCAAACATTCACAAAAATACAACAGAAAGTAAAACAACATAGGTAACTCAGAGCTACATCTCGAATACTTCGTCCAGCTCCCCGGCGGTGGGCCGGTGCCCAGAATGCTGCAGGCATTTCCTCTCTGGATCGCAATACTGAGTCTCTTAAAGAGGAAGTTGGTCGCCCTGTGGTCCTTGGTTTCTATGATGAGCTTTTCACCCAGCTCTTTGAGGAACTTTAGAGCACACTTGCCCCATGCTCCAAGGGTCTCCGACCCTATTGGAATGAAGTTATAGCATGGGCTAAGGTCTTCATATTTTCGGATCTTCTGGGTCTCCCTGTGGCTGGCAGCTCCACCCTCTTCTACTACGGAGTATAGCAAGTAGGTGTCTGCCAATGTGGCAGCACAGGTGTAGTCCCAGGCAATCTACTTTCCATCCTTCCAGGGTAGCATAGTGCCTCCATCACGACGCTTTTGACTTCCGTGAGACCTCTGTACTTGGGGTTCCCGTTGAGCTGGGCAACGGGCTGTGGCGAGGCTTCTCTTTATGATGTCATTGACCTCCTCATGTCTGGCATACTTCCCTTCTGCTGTTTGACACGAGACCATGAAGTCCGAATTGATCAGCTGTCGCCCTGCCGCAAATACACCTATGTTCGGTGAGGATGGGGGCGGCTAGGCGAAGAGCAATACCAATCCGAATGGCCTGTGGGTCGAGACGGGTGCCCAGGGAGGAATTGGGAACAGCTAACAGGAAATCTCCTGAGTGTGGTGCCTTCACTGCCAGGAGACGAGCTTTGTCCTTTCCTGAAGCATTGGAGAGCATTGTGTTGGCGATTTTTTCCATGATCGGTTTGTCCCAGTGGGACTGTTTGTGCTGTTTGGGAGGAGCTGGTCTACTGGAGGAGTCTGTAAGGGTGTCCCACCGAATCGCTGCAGTAAACCTGGGGTCTTGAGCTCCTACCACGTCTCTCAAGCTTTCGAGAACTATCTTCTTGACTAATACACTGGAAGCCAAACACGAAGACAGAAAAGCAGGTAAAGCAACATGCGTTGCTTTGCGCACCCCTATACCTCCCAGTCGTACTGGGAGGGTTGCCTGATCCCATTGCTGATCCTCTAGTGACAGGTTCAGTGCCTTCTTAAAAGTTGATCTCAGGTGTGCGCCATATTCATCGAGTGTTGGGTTGTCAAAAGAGGGTGCACTCCTCAAGAAGCGAGTCTTGGCATAGTAAGACACCTTGTGAGGAGATACAGAGCATCATGGGCATCAAGATCGCTTATTCTCTCCTCCATTCTCATCAGGTCATTCAATTTGTCCCTGAGGACAGTGTCGATGGCCTGGTGACCCAGCGGTGCCGCCAAGAGGGTACTGTTGGACGGAGTGGTAGTTGAGACATCCGGGAGGATTCTTCGCACAGCATTATATTTATTATTTATTTATTATCACACTGGCCGATTCCCACCAAGGCAGGGTGGCCCGAAAAAGAAAAACTTTCACCATCATTCACTCCATCACTGTCTTGCCAGAAGGGTGCTTTACACTACAGTTTTTAAACTGCAACATTAACACCCCTCCTTCAGAGTGCAGGCACTGTACTTCCCATCTCCAGGACTCAAGTCCGGCCTGCCGGTTTCCCTGAACCCCTTCATAAATGTTACTTTGCTCACACTCCAACAGCACGTCAAGTATTAAAAACCATTTGTCTCCATTCACTCCTATCAAACACGCTCACGCATGCCTGCTGGAAGTCAAGCCCCTCGCAACACAAAACCTCCTTTACCCCCTCCCTCCAACCCTTCCTAGGCCGACCCCTACCCCGCCTTCCTTCCACTACAGACTGATACACTCTTGAAGTCATTCTGTTTCGCTCCATTCTCTCTACATGTCCGAACCACCTCAACAACCCTTCCTCAGCCCTCTGGACAACAGTTTTGGTAATCCCGCACCTCCTCCTAACTTTTCCAAACTACGAATTCTCTGCATTATATTCACACCACACATTGCCCTCAGACATGACATCTCCACTGCCTCTAGCCTTCTCCTCGCTGCAACATTCATCACCCACGCTTCACACCCATATAAGAGCGTTGGTAAAACTATACTCTCATACATTCCCCTCTTTGCCTCCAAGGACAAAGTTCTTTGTCTCCACAGACTCCTAAGTGCACCACTCACTCTTTTTCCCTCATCAATTCTATGATTCACCTCATCTTTCATAGACCCATCCGCTGACACGTCCACTCCCAAATATCTGAATACGTTCACCTCCTCTATACTCTCTCCCTCCAATCTGATATTCAATCTTTCATCACCTAATCTTTTTGTTATCCTCATAACCTTACTCTTTCCTGTATTCACCTTTAATTTTCTTCTTTTGCACATCCTACCAAATTCATCCACCAATCTCTGCAGCTTCTCTTCAGAATCTCCCAAGAGCACAGTGTCATCAGCAAAGAGCAGCTGTGACAACTCCCACTTTGTGTGTGATTCTTTATCTTTTAACTCCACGCCTCTTGCCAAGACCCTCGCATTTACTTCTCTTACAACCCCATCTATAAATATTATAAAACAACCACGGTGACATCACACATCCTTGTCTAAGGCCTACTTTTACTGGGAAAAAATTTCCCTCTTTCCTACATACTCTAACTTGAGCCTCACTATCCTCGTAAAAACTCTTCACTGCTTTCAGTAACCTACCTCCCACACCATACACCTGCAACATCTGCCACATTGCCCCCCTATCCACCCTGTCATACGCCTTTTCCAAATCCATAAATGCCACAAAGACCTCTTTAAACCTTATCTAAATACTGTTCACTTATATGTTTCACTGTAAACACCTGGTCCACACACCCCCTACCTTTCCTAAAGCCTCCTTGTTCATCTGCTATCCTATTCTCCGTCTTACTCTTAATTCTTTCAATTATAACTCTACCATACACTTTACCAGGTACACTCAACAGACTTATCCCCTATAATTTTTGCACTCTCTTTTATCCCCTTTGCCTTTATACAAAGGAACTATGCATGCTCTCTGCCAATCCCTAGGTACCTTACCCTCTTCCATACATTTATTAAATAATTGCACCAACCACTCCAAAACTATATCCCCACCTGCTTTTAACATTTCTATCTTATCCCATCAATCCCGGCTGCCTTACCCCCCTTTCATTTTACCCACTGCCTCACGAACTTCCCCCACACTCACAACTGGCTCTTCCTCACTCCTACAAGATGTTATTCCTCCTTGCCCTATACACGAAATCACAGCTTCCCTATCTTCATCAACATTTAACAATTCCTCAAAATATTCCCTCCATCTTCCAATACCTCTAACTCTCCATTTAATAACTCTCCTCTCCTATTTTTAACTGACAAATCCATTTGTTCTCTAGGCTTTCTTAACTTGTTAATCTCACTCCAAAACTTTTTCTTATTTTCAACAAAATTTGTTGATAACATCTCACCCACTCTCTCATTTGCTCTCTTTTTACATTGCTTCACCACTCTCTTAACCTCTCTCTTTTTCTCCATATACTCTTCCCTCCTTGCATCACTTCTACTTTGTAAAAACTTCTCATATGCTAACTTTTTCTCCCTTACTACTCTCTTTACATCATCATTCCACCAATCGCTCCTCTTCCCTCCTGCACCCACTTTCCTGTAACTACAAACTTCTGCCGAACACTCTAACACTACATTTTTAAACCTACCCCATACCTCTTCGACCCCATTGCCTATGCTCTCATTAGCCCATCTATCCTCCAATAGCTGTTTATATCTTACCCTAACTGCCTCCTCTTTTAGTTTATAAACCTTCACCTCTCTCTTCCCTGATGCTTCTATTCTCCTTGTATCCCATCTACCTTTTACTCTCAGTGTAGCTACAACTATATTTTATATATATATATATGTCGTGCCGAATATGTAAAACTGGTCAATTAGCAAAACTCATTTAAAATTAAGTCCTTTCTAAAATTTTCTCCTATACGTTTAAAGATATATTTTTTTCATTAATGTTGATGTAAAAATTTATAATTTTGCACCAAAAGGAACTTAGAAAACTTACCTAACCTTATTAGAACAAGAACAATTTATTTTAGCCTAACCCAACTAAATATATTTTAGATTTGTTTACAGTAATTTAATACTAAATAAACACAGTGAAATATATTTTTTTCGTTAGGTTCAGAATGATTTTGGTGAAATTATTGCATAAACAAATTTTCACTTGTCCTATATGGCAAGATTAGCGTTGCTATTTAAGCCAATATAGCAAGTTCTGCCTATTCGGCACGACAT
>NC_069407.1:2990517-3190517 GCF_026875155.1 Cherax quadricarinatus | reverse complement strand
TCCACGCCTCTTGCCAAGACCCTCGCATTTACTTCTCTTACAACCCCATCTATAAATATATTAAACAACCACGGTGACATCACACATCCTTGTCTAAGGCCTACTTTTACTGGGAAAAAATTTCCCTCTTTCCTACATACTCTAACTTGAGCCTCACTATCCTCGTAAAAACTCTTCACTCTGGTACCTGAAGATATTCCATTGTTGTACAAGACACATGGTGCAACACTCAGGTACCTGAAGATATACCAGTGTTGCACACGACACATGGTGCAACACTCAGTACCTGAAGATATACCAGTGTTGTACACGACACATGGTGCAACACTCAGGTACCTGAAGATATACCAGTGTTGTACACGACACATGGTGCAACACTCAGGTACCTGAAGATATACCAGTGTTGCACACGACACATGGTGCAACACTCAGGTACCTGAAGATATACCAGTGTTGCACACGACACATGGTGCAACACTCAGGTACCTGAAGATATACCAGTGTTGTACAAGACACATGGTGCAACACTCAGGTACCTGAAATATACCAGTGTTGCACACGACACATGTGCAACACTCAGGTACCTGAAGATATACCAGTGTTGTACACGACACATGGTGCAACACTCAGGTACCTGAAGATATACCAGTGTTGTACAAGACACATGGTGCAACACTTAGGTACCTGAAGATATACCAGTGTTGCACACGACACATGGTGCAACACTCAGGTACCTGAAGATATACCAGTGTTGTACAAGACACATGGTGCAACACTCAGGTACCTGAAGATATACCAGTGTTGTACAAGACACATGGTGCAACACTCAGGTACCTGAAGATATACCAGTGTTGCACAAGACATATGGTGCAACACAGGTACCTGAAGATATACCAGTGTTGTACAAGACACATGGTGCAACACTTAGGTACCTGAAGATATACCAGTGTTGTACACGACACATGGTGCAACACTTAGGTACCTGAAGATATACCAGTGTTGTACAAGACATATGGTGCAACACAGGTACCTGAAGATATACCAGTGTTGTACAAGACACATGGTGCAACACTTAGGTACCTGAAGATATACCAGTGTTGTACACGACACATGGTGCAACACTTAGGTACCTGAAGATATACCAGTGTTGTACACGACACATGGTGCAACACAGGTACCTGAAGATATACCAGTGTTGTACAAGACACATGGTGCAACACTTAGGTACCTGAAGATATACCAGTGTTGCACACGACACATGGTGCAACACTTAGGTACCTGAAGATATACCAGTGTTGTACACGACACATGGTGCAACACAGGTACCTGAAGATATACCAGTGTTGCACACGACACATGGTGCAACACTCAGGTACCTGAAGATATACCAGTGTTGTACACGACACATGGTGCAACACTCAGGTACCTGAAGATATACCAGTGTTGCACACGACACATGGTGCAACACTCAGGTACCTGAAGATATACCAGTGTTGCACACGACACATGGTGCAACACTCTGGTACCTGAAGATATACCAGTTTGTACAAGACACATGGGGCAACACTCAGGTACCTGAAGATATACCAGTGTTGCACACGACACATGGTGCAACACTCAGGTACCTGAAGATATACCAGTGTTGCACACGACACATAGTGCAACACAGGTACCTGAAGATATACCAGTGTTGTACACGACACATGGTGCAACACTCAGGTACCTGAAGATATACCAGTGTTGCACACGACACATGGTGCAACACTTAGGTAAACCCGAAGATATACCAGTGTTGTACACGACACATGGTGCAACACTTAGGTACCTGAAGATATACCAGTGTTGTACACGACACATGGTGCAACACTTAGGTACCTGAAGATATACCAGTGTTGTACAAGACACATGGTGCAACACTTAGGTACCTGAAGATATACCAGTGTTGTACACGACACATGGTGCAACACTTAGGTACCTGAAGATATACCAGTGTTGTACAAGACACATGGTGCAACACAGGTACCTGAAGATATACCAGTGTTGCACATGTGTGACACTCGGTAACCTGGTGGTCTTGTATACCATTAATAAGCATATCTAACAAGAATGTTCTCCCAGCTACTCTGGGAACTATATATCTACCTAACTGGCCTACGTATAACTAATTGTAGTCTTAATGACTCCCACAAGGACTGTAACTGGTACCTAACTTGGTTGGACTCTTAATGACATTTCCAGGTAATATAACTGGTACCTGTCTAACTTACTGCAGGTGGTATTTCTGTCTCGCTATTTTTTGAGTAAACAAGACACAAGTTACAGCACAAACTGTGACTGGCACGTTTTGCTCTCTGCTGATCTTTATCAAGTCATGTTTTGGGGTGCACATAGCTTCATCAGTCAGCGTGTGGGTCTGTGCAGAGTGTAGAGCTTTATTAAGTTAGGTTTCACTGTGTGTAGAGCTTTATTAAGTTAGGTTTCACTCTGTGTAGAGCTTTATCAAGTTATGTTTCACTCTGTGTAGAGCTTTATCAAGTTATGTTTCACTCTGTGTAGAGCTTTATTAAGTTAGGTTTCACTCTGTGTAGAGCTTTATTAAGTTAGGTTTCACTGTGTGTAGAGCTTTATTAAGTTATGTTTCACTCTTTGTAGAGCTTTATCAAGTTATGTTTCACTCTGTGTAGAGCTTTATTAAGTTAGGTTTCACTCTGTGTAGAGCTTTATCAAGTTAGGTTTCACTCTGTGTAGAGCTTTATCAAGTTGTGTTTCACTCTGTGTAGAGCTTTATCAAGTCATGTTTCACTCTGTGTAGAGCTTTATCAAGTTATGTTTCACTCTGTGTAGAGCTTTATTAAGTTATGTTTCACTCTGTGTAGAGCTTTATTAAGTTAGGTTTCACTGTGTGTAGAGCTTTATTAAGTTAGGTTTCACTCTGTGTAGAGCTTTATCAAGTTATGTTTCACTCTGTGTAGAGCTTTATTAAGTTAGGTTTCACTCTGTGTAGAGCTTTATCAAGTTATGTTTCACTCTGTGTAGAGCTTTATCAAGTTATGTTTCACTCTGTGTAGAGCTTTATCAAATTATGTTTCACTCTGTGTAGAGCTTTATTAAGTTAGGTTTCACTCTGTGTAGAGCTTTATTAAGTTAGGTTTTACTCTGTGTAGAGCTTTATTAAGTTAGGTTTCACTCTGTGTAGAGCTTTGTCAAGTCATATTTCACTCTGTGTAGAGCTTTATCAAGTCATGTTTCACTCTGTGTAGAGCTTTATCAAATCATGTTTCACTCTGTGTAGAGCTTTATCAAGTCCTGATTCTATCAGAAGGTCTGGTCTGGGACGGGCAGCGGGGGCGTTGACCCCCGGAACACCCTCCAGGTAGAATAATAATAATAATAATAATAATAATAATAATAATAATAATAATAATAAATCAGAGAGTTACCTGTGACTAGTTTCGAGGGTTATTCTACCTTTCGAGACTGGCCTAAGGCCTAAGGCCTAAGGTTGTTTGCTATTATCGGCCCCGTCAGTCCTGCACACACAATCACGTACAGACGCAGTCACACACAGACGCACACAATCACACAGACACACAATCACAGAGAACCATTGTGAGAGACTGTAAGAGGCGGGGCGGGAGACGTACTGTTAAAGACTTGACTATGACTCAAGCGGATGCTGATATTAGTAGAGAGAGAGAGAGAGAGAGAGAGAGAGAGAGAGAGAGAGAGAGAGAGAGAGACAGACAGACAGACAGACAGACAGACAGACAGACACGGAGCGAGAGAAAAATATGACAGCAACACACCATTCTAGCACTGACAGCAGTACACCAGTCTAGAACTGGCAGTAACACACCAGTCTAGCACTGACAGCAACACACTACTCTAGCACTGACAGCAACACACCACTCTAGCACTGACAGCAACACACTACTCTAGCACTGACAGCAACACACTACTCTAGCACTGACAGCAGCACACCACTCTAGCACTGACAGCAACACACCACTCTAGCACTGACAGCAACACACCACTCTAGCACTGACAGCAACACACTAGCACTGACAGCAACACACTACTCTAGCACTGACAGCAACACACCAGTCTAGCACTGACAGCAACACACTACTCTAGCACTGACAGCAACACACTACTCTAGCACTGACAGCAACACACCACTCTAGCACTGACAGCAACACACCACTCTAGCACTGACAGCAACACACCAGTCTAGCACTGACAGCAACACACCAGTCTAGCACTGACAGCAACACACCAGTCTAGCACTGACAGCAACACACTACTTTAGCACTGACAGCAACACACTACTTTAGCAGTGGCAACAACACACCACTTTAGTCACTGACAGCAACACACTACTCCAGCACTGACAGCAACACACCACTCTAGCACTGACAGCAACACACCACTCTAGCACTGACAGCAACACACCACTCTAGCACTGACAGCAACACACCACTCTAGCACTGACAGCAACACACCACTCTAGCACTGACAGCAACACACCACTCTAGCACTGACAGCAACACACCACTCTAGCACTGACAGCAACACACCACTCTAGCACTGACAGCAACACACTACTCCAGCACTGACAGCAACACACCACTCTAGCACTGACAGCAACACACCACTCTAGCACTGACAGCAACACACCACTCTAGCACTGACAGCAACACACCACTCTAGCACTGACAGCAACACACCACTCTAGCACTGACAGCAACACACCACTCTAGCACTGACAGCAACACACCACTCTAGCACTGACAGCAACACACCACTCCAGCACTGACAGCAACACAGTACTCCAGCACTGACAGCAACACACCACTCTAGCACTGACAGCAACACACCACTCTAGCACTGACAGCAACACACCACTCTAGCACTGACAGCAACACACCACTCTAGCACTGACAGCAACACACCACTCCAGCACTGACAGCAACACACCACTCTAGCACTGACAGCAACACACCACTCTAGCACTGACAGCAACACACCACTCCAGCACTGACAGCAACACAGTACTCCAGCACTGACAGCAACACACCACTCTAGCACTGACAGCAACACACCACTCTAGCACTGACAGCAACACACCAGTCTAGCACTGACAGCAACACATCATTCTAGCACTGACAGCAACACACTACTCCAGCACTGACAGCAACACACCAGTCTAGCACTGACAGAGAATTGATCCTGCGGGTTACTAACCCTAATAGTCGCGTTGATCAGGTAATCGCTGAAGTAATTTGATCGATGATTTGTGGCTGGAGGGCGCCACCCATCCAACCATTACCCATTACTCGATACAATCACCCCTCCCCTCCCCTCACCTTCCCTTCCCTTTTATTCCACCCCTTTCCCTTCCCAGGTGATTACGTTAGATTATATACATGACACACACTTCTGTATATCTCAGTATGAAGCGAAATATGGCAAAGGATTTGTGTATGACATAAAATACTGTTTTGTATAGATGAAATATAGTGAGGAAAATTGTCAGTGAGGAAATTTGTCAGTGAGGAAAGCGAGAGAGGGAGAGAGAGGGGGGGGAAGAGATACATGATAATATGTACATGGAAGGTATTTGAGGTCTGGTCCCAAACCTGCACACTGCCATAACAACATACTGCAGGAAGGAAGGAAGTGCAAAATACACTCCGTGGAAAGCAGGGGCGCCGTGGGCACAATACGAGAACATTGCATCAACATCCTTGGCCTCAGATTGTTTAGCATTTCACCAGATATCAGTAACACTGCTGTGTTACTGGACTGGTGTATCCACCAAATATCACATCAACAAGGCTGTCATGGAAATGTGGGTCAGTGGACAGCCACCAGCAACAGCTTGGTTGATCAGGCAACTACCAGACGAGCCTGGCCCAGAGCCGGGCTACAGGACTAGAAAAATTTAAAATCCGTCAAAGTTATATGAAAGCACATTAGAATTTGTCTGTGACGCAGTAACACAAGCTTAGTGTGTTTCAGAGACAGCAAGTGATGTATATCACACACCTCTTACCTTCTACTACTGTAGCCAGATACAACAGAAAGACAAGTGTTATGTTGGACAATACTGGTAGTGGACAGGTTACATACAGCTTCAGTGACTTATTGTGTTGTCGTTGTGCTTTGAACCCAAATAACCCAGCAACCAGTACCACACACGTGCACATGGTTGCCAGACTTGTGAATATGATAGCTTTCATTACGTAGATAGGACAAGAGGATCAATGGTTGCCATGTTTTGCAGTCTCCCTAAATTACTCTTGAAGGGTTGCCGCCTGCTGTTACTGAGTCTGTGTGGTCAGCAGCACACACACACACACACACACACACACACACACACACACACACACACACACACACACACACACACACACACACACACACACACACACACACACATGCACACCTCTTATAAACTCAGTTCAGCATCTGTATTACTGAAAACAATGAAGTTCCTCCAACTGTACTCTCTAGAACGGTGGCGAGAAAGATACTTAATAATCTATGACCTGCCTCGCATGGGCCAGTAGGCCTGCTGCAGTGTTCCTTCTTTCCTATGTTCCAGGAAGATGCTGGAGGATTTACCTGGAGTTTACCTGGAGAGAGTTCCGGAGGTCAACGCCCCCACGGCCTGGTCTGTGACCAGGCCTCCTGGTGGATCAGAGCCTGATCAACCAGGCTGTTACTGCTGGCTGCACGCAAACCAACGTACAAGCCACAGCCCGGCTGGCCAGGTACCGACTTTAGGTGCTTGTCCAGTGTCAGCTTGAAGACTGCCAGGGATCTATTGGTAATCCCCCTTATGTATGCTGGAAGGCAGTTGAACAGTCTCGGGCCCCTGACACTTATTGTATTGTCTCTTAACGTGCTAGTGACACCCCTGCTTTTCATTGGGGGATGTTGCATCGTCTGCCAAGTCTTTTGCTTTCGTTGTGAGTGATTTTCGTGTGCAAGTTCGGTACTAGTCCCTCTAGGATTTTCCAGGTGTATATAATCATGTATCTCTCCCGCCTGCATTCCAGGGAATACAGGTTCAGGAACTTAAAGCGCTCCAGTAATTGAGGTGTTTTATCTCCGTTATGTGCGCCGTGAAGGTTCTCTGTACATTTTCTAGGTCAGCAATTTCACCTGCCTTGAAAGGTGCTGTTAGTGTGCAGCAATATTCCAGCCTAGATAGAACAAGTGACCTGAAGAGTGTCATCGTGGGCTTGGCATCCCTAGTTTTGAAGGTTCTCATTATCCATCCTGTCATTTTTCTAGCAGATGCGATTGATACAATGTTATGGTCCTTGAAGGTGAGATCCTCCGACATAATCACTCCCAGGTCTTCGACGTTGGTTTTTCGCTCTATTTTGTGGCCGGAATTTGTTTTGTACTCTGATGAAGTTTTAATTTCCTCGTGTTTACCATATCTGAGTAATTGAAATTTCTCATCGTTGAACTTCATATTGTTTTCTGCAGCCCATGAAAGATTTCGGTTGATGTCCGCCTGGAGCCTTGCAGTATCTGCAATGGAAGACACTGTCATGCAGATTCGGGTGTCATCTGCAAAGGAAGACACAGTGCTGTGGCTGACATCCTTGTCTATGGCAGCTATGAGGATGAGAGAACAAGATGGGAGCGAGTACTGTGCCTTGTGGAACAGAGCTTTTCACCGTAGCTGCCTCGGACTTTACTCTGTTGACGACTACTCTCTGTGTTCTGTTTGTGAGGAAATTATAGATCCATCTACCAACTTTTCCTGTTATTCCTTTAGCACGCATTTTGTGCGCTATTACGCCATCGTCACACTTGTCGAAGGCTTTTGCAAAGTCTGTATATATTACATCCGCATTATTTTTGTCTTCTAGTGCATCTAGGACCTTGTCGTAGTGATCCAATAGTTGAGACAGACAGGAGCGACCTTTTCTAAACCCATGTTGCCCTGGGTTGTGTAATTGATGGGTTTCTAGATGGGTGGCGATCTTGCTTCTTAGGACCCTTTCAAAGATTTTTATGATATGGGATGTTAACGCTATAGGTCTGTAGTTCTTTGCCATTGCTTTACTGCCCCTTTGTGGAGTGGGGCTATGTCTGTTGTTTTTAGTAACTGTGGGACGACCCCCGTGTCCATGCTCCCTCTCCATAGGATGGTAAAGGCTCGTGATAGGGGCTTCTTGCAGTTTTTGATGAACACAGAGTTCCATGAGTCTGGCCCTGGGGCAGAGTGCATGGGCATGTCATTTATCGCCTGTTCGAAGTCATTTGGCGTCAGGATAACATCGGATAGGCTTGTGTTAATCAAATTTTGTGGCTCTCTCATAAAAAATTAATTTTGATCTTCGACTCTCAGTCTGGTTAGCGGCTTGCTAAAACTGAGTCATATTGGGACTTGAGTAGCTCACTCATTTCCTTGCTGTCATCTGTGTAGTAGCAAACTGCAAACCAAAATTACTGCAGTTAACACAAGAAGCGTAGCAGACGATGGAAGATGAGTACACTGAGAGAGAACTTAGTAAATGTAAAGGGACCACGACTCTTCATAACCCTTCCCTCTTGCATAAGGGAGGTTACCAACACAACTCTGGCTATCTTCAAGACGGAACTCGATAAATTCTTCAACGTTGTTATTGATCAGCTGGGCTGTGGTGCATGCATTGGACTACGGTGTCGGGCACCAGAAGCCTTATGAATCAGGCCAGCTACCAGGAGACCTAGTCGGAGACCGGGCCGCGGGGGCGCTGATCTCCGGAATCTACTAGAGGTAACCTACAGGTAGCCCTGGTTACTAAGAAGGTTACAAGTGTGGAGTTTTTACCTCCGATCCCATCTCCCCATCCCTTTCTTTCCCTCCCTTTTCCTCCCCTCCCCTCCCCCTCCCCTCCGTCTACCCTCTCCCTCCCCTCCGTCTCCCCTCCCCCTCCCCTCCATCTCCCCTCCTTCCCCCCTGCACAAACCAGTTCCAGGTCAACTCAACATTAATACTAAACATTTAACATACTGGTATAAAAAAAAGTCATTCGAGCAGAAACCTGGTGGACCAGATCAACCAGGCTGTGATGGCTGTCTTGACCAGCGGCCCGTAACACCAGCACTATGTATGAAGACACATCAAACAACGTAACACTACGTCTTCAAGAGTGATGGACTGATTATATCGTCTTTACGTCTCTCCCTGCCGCTGCCCGCGCCCCGCCGCCCGCTGCCGCCGCTGCCGCCGCCGCCGCCGCTGCCGCCGCCGCCTCTGTATTGGACAAAGGAGGCAGCTTTATACCGGAGTTTCACTCGAGCGAAACGTCGGTGTAAAGAATTCCTACGATGTTTTGTGTGTGCGTGTCTGCGTCCTCTTGTAAGCTGGCAGCCTCCTCCGCCTGGCAGCAACAGCTTGGTTGAACAAGCATAGTTATAACAGCAGTGAAGAAAAGAGAAACTTGGAGGAAAGTTTGTCATTGTGGCAAGTCAGGATGAGGCGACCCTGCCGGGTTTGCCACTTTTTTGTTGTGGATATAACGCTAGTAATGCCTTGAAGGAGGGTGCCTAGTGACTGGAGTGCGAGGCTCGTGCTCCAAGGAACTGGAGTTTACCTTTCTCCTTCCATTCTCTAGGCGCTGTATAACCCCTGCGGGTATAGCGCCCCCATAATAATGATACAATAATGTCAGTCGCTGCGCGATCCAAGAAAGTTATCCTAGCATTGCTTAACCTCAGTCTCCTCTACCTCAGTAAAAGCGATTGGAATAGTGCAGAGTGCGGCATAAGTTCGTAATGCTGTTAATATCACCTTTGTAAATATAAAGAGAATCAAGGAAGACATCCGCAAGTTATCACATGGAAACTGACATCCGCAAGTTATCACATGGAAACTGACATCCACAAGTTATCACATGGAAACTGACATCCGCAAGTTATCACATGGAAACTGACATCCGCAAGTTATCACATGGAAACTGACATCCACAAGTTATCACATGGAAACTAATATCCCCCACATGGTGTATAAATATACCTAACTGGATGAATCTTATTGTAGCCAGCTGGCCCAGTGGCTAACGCACTGGCCTGGAGTTTTACCACTTACTTGCCCTGAGTTCTAACCCCCACCCGTACTGTGGTTTGATACCCAGACCTTACCTTATGCCTTTGAAGAGCTTCGAGATTTTGACTACTCTCGGAGCCCGGCCATGGGCCAGGCTCATCTGGTGCTTGCCTTGTCAACCAGGCTGTTGCTGCTGGAGGCCCGCTGCCCCACATATCCATCACAGCCTGGCTGATCTGGCACCTGGTGAAGATACTTGTCCAGTTTCCTCTTGAAGGCTAAGAATGTTCCAGCAGTGTTTCTGATACCTTCTGGTAAGATGTTGAATAGTCTGGGACCCCCCAAACCTTCCAGCTTTGAAACTAAACAGAAGAAGCTTACTCTTGGTATCTCAAAGAGAAATTAGTATCCCGAAATACACCAGCAGCACATTAAGCTTGTAGTTGCCCAGAAAGTTGAATTTTCAAGGCATCATCGTTAAATCAGGTTTGAAGTTAATCGGATGTGACGCAAAAATTATCGCATAAAAACAATATTTAAATTTTCCAAACTTCATAATAATAATAATAATAATAATAATAATAATAATAATAATAATAATAATAATAATAATAACGGAGGTGGACTTGCTTCCGGAGAAACGACCAACAGCATCAGACAAACAATGGAGATAAGGCAACCTGAGTTATTTATATATAACTATAACTGACTCAGCTGAAGATGCGAGAGAGAGAGAGAGAGAGAGAGAGAGAGAGAGAGAGAGGGGGAGAGAGAGAAGAGAGAGAGAGAGAGAGAGGAGAGAGAGAGAGAAAGAAAGAGAGAGAGAATGCTAATAGGTAGATATTTGCAAACGTATGTGTGTAGTGCGCACAAGGCTGAGGGAGACCACAAAGCTTTCTCACCCCTCCCAACCCTCCCTGCTGGTCACCCTGCTTCTATTGCCCCTCCCATCCCTTCCTGCTAGTCTCCCTGCTTCTCCTTCCCCTTCATTCCTAGTTGATGCTGTTCTTAATGGATGGTAATCATATATTCTAGTACCGCCAGCAAAGATTGCTAGATAAAGTTTCTGTTTTAGATGTAAGAAAGAAAACTGGGGTAAATATTGTGCCTTAAAGAGGAAAGTTTCCCGCTATGGTGGGTTTTGATACCCGTTTGTTGATCATTATTCTTCAAATTTGAGTTGTTGAAGTATTAAATGAGTCGTGATCCTTTATTTATAGGTTTCGTTTTCGCACACTTTTTGCCTATTACTCTCTGATCACACATCTTAAATGTTTTAGGTTAGGTAGGTTCGTCAGGAAACAGGACAAGTGCTTCTTGACGCTGGTCTTAGTTATACAGCGTGTCCACAAAAACACTCCCTGGTTTCAAACAGGTATAACATGTAACTTTATTGTAATAATCTTTCAGAGTTAGTAGCTTCGGATGCAGGATTTGATTCAGTTTCATGTGGTATAGGGTAGCATTAAAGGCACTCAATGTGCGCCCCTCTGGTTGCTCGGCAAACATCGATGTGATAGTCCAGTTCGGTCCAGACGCTGTGCAGCATATCTGGTGTTATCATGCGAACTGCTTCAGTGATCGAAATTTTCAGCTCCTCCAGGGTTGCAGGTAGTGGTGGTGGTAAGTAAACTGTGTTCTTCACGTACCCACAAAGAAAGAAGTTACAAATAGTTAGGTCCGGTGACCTCTGCAAGATCCCATTACAAAGGAGCCCTGGGAGAGAACTTCTGTCGACCTGTTGACGAACTTCTCGACCTCGGAGAAGGGAAATAAGCACCTGCTTGTAATGGTAGATAACTTGACGCGGTACAGTGAATTAGTACCCATTCCTGATAAAAACCGCCAAACGGTCGCTAGTGCTTTCCGTGAGCATGTTGTTCTTCGTCATACTTGCCCACTGTCCTTCTGTCAGACAGTGGGTCTGAGTTTATAAATGGCATAATGCAGGATCTTTGCTCCAGATTCAACATTCACCAAGCGCCAGTAGCTCCACGCCACCCTGCGAGTAATGGTCTTGCTGAACGTACAAATCGCAAGTCCTGGAGGTGCTCAGAGTAACCGTTAACCCAAGTTGTACTACATGGATGAGGCTATCCCAGATGTTTCAGTGACATTAAATTCCTCCCTCAACAGCTCGATCGGTGAGACACCTCATTTTGCTTTGTATGGCTATGACAAGCGCTTACCATTTTGAATTCTGTTTGCTCCACCTAGACCTACTTACAACTGATAACCCCACTGTAGAAAAGATGAGGACAACGCAGCTTGTTTTCCCAGTGGGTACAAGAGAACCTTAAGAAAGCTACTGATAGGTTCACGTCTGAGCGCACTACCCGCGCCAAGGGAAGCAAGGTGGAACCAGGTTGCAAAGTTATGTTGTTCAACCCAGCGCAGACCCCAGGTATGCACAAACTTGTCCCAAAATTCGTGGGTCCTTACCGTGTCCTACGACAGCTCCGTGGCAATAAGTTCGAGGTGAGGGAGATTGCTACGGGAACTATCAAGGAAGCCCACCTTGATCACATGAAGTATGTGGACCATGTGCAGGCCGAAGCAGAGCTGGAGTCTGTATGTACCACAATACTTCCAGTCATACCTCCCATGAGTGTCACAAGCTGCGAAGTATGCTGTCAGCTGAGTGGAGCAAGCAGTCGTGCAATGCACGTGCTCGTAGAAGCCCTTCCACTAGTTCGGGGGAAGAGGCGCGTCCACGAAACCAGCGAAAGACATAGTAACCCTGTCGGAGTCGCTGTATTCCATCCCTGTCCGCAATGCGTTCACCGCCCTGGGCAGTGATACGCTTGCCGACAGTGAGGAAACAGAGTGCCTTGACGTTGTTGTTGCCGAGACTTGTACCGTACCTTCCAGGTCGAGCCTCGTCAACAAGCTTCGAGCCTCAAGCAGCTGTGACCCCAGGGGATTTTGTTTGGCCTGTCATGCCTTCATGTTCGGTATGACAACCCGTGTGGACTGCTCATCGAGTCCACTGTCCATCATAAGCCTGTCCAGCTTTTCCTAGATACAGGTTCGGTGGTTAACATTGTTCGCTCCACCTTTTTCCAAGACATTGGCCTTCACGCGGCCATGTTGACAGAGCCGTCTGTCATTCAGACCTTGAGAGGAGTCTCAGGTAATCTGCTGACGGTTTGTGGTCGTACAACGTTAGAATTTGCGGTCCAGGGTCACAAGCTGTCCGCAAAATTCTTGGTCGTAGATAGTATTGTTTTCCCTGGTGACCTGCTCATAGGGTTCAAAACCATGTCACACCTTAGAAAATGCTACTGTCAGTCATCGTTTGCAGATGTGAGGGTGCAACATCGTTCGTAGACGAACGAGTGGTCAACTGATGTTCAGCCCTGCGGACAACCTGTATATAGAAGATTTTAGTTCCAGTGCTAACGTCTCCGGACTCTCTCCTCGATGAAACAGCGCGGGCAAACCAGTTTTCTCTTCCCCTGGATGGGAGAGTTTTTTTTTTGCCTGTTGCATTTTTATGTCCATTTTTGATTTACTAGTGAGCGAAAGCCAGTCCCTCTCTGGGGTAGCTAGTGTAAGTAATTCCTTTATACCTGTGGGCCCACCAGTATTGTCGCGTCGGGACGACGCGAGGTGCGTGGCCGAGCAAATGTAGACACTGCAAGGTCACCGGACCTAACTGTTTGTGCCTTTAATACTACCTTATACCATATGAAACTGAATAAAATCCTTCATCTGAAAGATTATTGCAATAAAGTTACATGTTATACCTGTTTGAAATCAGGGAGTGTTTTTGTGTACACGCTGTATGATGACCCACCGTTGGAGCTTTTGGTCATCTGACCAAGGCCTTCCGCTGGCTTACCCCTCCACTCCTTTTATGTTAATTGTCAGTCTTTATAATATATGGATATATTGAATGAGTATTATGTTTGTCTTCAAGTGTTTCCAGTTCCATACAATAATAGTCTACCAGTTGTGTAAACTCATGTTGTAAACCCATGTTGACCTGGGGTATGTCAGTGTTGTTATGTTGACCTGGGGTATGTCAGTGTTGTTTTTGTTGACCTGGGTATGTCAGTGTTGTTATGTTTTACCAGGGGTTTTGTCAGTGTTGTCATGTTGACCTGGGGGAAACAGTGTTGGTCATGTTGACCTGGGGTATATCAGTGTTGTCATGTTGACCTGGGGTATGTCAGTGTTGTTATGTTGACCTGGGGTATGTCAGTGTTGTCATGTTGACCTGGGGTACGTCAGTGTTGTTATATTGACCTAGGGTATGTCAGTGATGTTGTGTTCACCTGGGGTATGTCTCGGATGTTATGTTGACCTGGGGTGTATCAGTGTTGTCATGTTGACCTGGGGTATATCAGTGTTGTCATGTTGACCTGGGGTATATCAGTGTTGTCATGTTGACCTGGGGTATGTCAGTGTTGTTATGTTGACCTGGGGTATGTCAGTGTTGTCATGTTGACCTGGGGTACGTCAGTGTTGTTATATTGACCTAGGGTATGTCAGTGATGTTGTGTTCACCTGGGGTATGTCTGTGATGTTATGTTGACCTGGGGTGTATCAGTGTTGTCATGTTGACCTGGGGTATGTCAATGTTGTTATGTTGACCTGGGGTATATCAGTGTTGTCATGTTGACCTGGGGTATCTCATTGTTGTCATGTTGACCTGGAGTATGTCAGTGTTGTCATGTTGACCTGGGGTATATCAGTGTTGTCATGTTGACCTGGGGTATGTCAGTGTTGTCATGTTGACCTGGGGTATGTCAGTGTTGTCATGTTGACCTGGGGTATGTCAGTGTTGTCATGTTGACCTCGGGTATGTCAGTGTTGTCATGTTGACCTCGGGTATGTCAGTGTTGTCATGTTAACCTGGGGTATATCAGTGTTGTCATGTTGACCTGGGGTATGTCAATGTTGTCATGTTGACTTAGGGTATGTCAGTGTTGTCATGTTGACCTGGGGTATGTCAGTGTTGTCATGTTGACCTGGGGTATATCAGTGTTGTCATGTTGACCAGGGGTATGTCAGTGTTGTCATGTTGACTTGTGGTATATCAATGTTGTCATGTTGACCTGGGGTATGTCAGTGTTGTCATGTTGACCTGGGGTATATCAGTGTTGTCATGTTGGCCTGGGGTATGTCAGTGTTGTCATGTTGACCTGGGGTATGTCAGTGTTGTCATGTTGACCTGGGGTATATCGGTGTTGTCATGTTGACCTGGGGAATGTCAGTGTTGTCATGTTGACCTGGGGTATATCAGTGTTGTCCCAGGGTTGACCTGGGTATGTCATGTTGTCATGTTGACCGGGGGAAATGTCATGTTGTTATTTTGACCTGGGAATGTCGGGTGTTGTCATGTGACCGGGGGTACTTTCAGTTTTGTTATATTGACCTAGGGTATGTCAGTGATGTTGTGTTCACCTGGGGTATGTCTGTGATGTTATGTTGACCTGGGGTGTATCAGTGTTGTCATGTTGACCTGGGGTATATCAGTGTTGTCATGTTGACCTGGGGTATGTCAGTGTTGTCATGTTGACCTGGGGTATATCGGTGTTGTCATGTTGACCTGGGGTATATCGGTGTTGTCATGTTGACCTGGGGAATGTCAGTGTTGTCATGTTGACCTGGGGTATGTCAGTGTTGTCATGTTGACCTGGGGTATGTCAGTGTAGCGCATCTCAGGGAAGCTCTCTGACTTCAGCTCACCTCAGGGAAGCTCTCTGACTTAAGCTCACCTCAGGGAAGCTCTCTGACTTCAGCTCACCTCAGGGAAGCTCTCTGACTTAAGCTCACCTCAGGGAAGCTCTCTGACTTCAGCTCACCTCAGGGAAGCTCTCTGATTTTCAGCTCACCTCGGGGAAACTCTCTGCTTCACTCACCTCAGGAAGCTCTCTGGTTTAAAAGCTCACCTCAGGGAAGCTTTCTGACTTCAGCTCACCTCAGGAAGCTCTCTGACTTAAGCTCACCTCGGGGAAAGCTCTCTGACTTCATCTCACCTTAGGGAAGCTCTCTGACTTCAGCTCACCTCAGGGAAGCTCTCTGCCTTAAGCTCACCTCAGGGAAGCTCTCTGACTTCAGCTCACCTCAGGAAGCTCTCGGACTTCACTCACCTCAGGGAAGCTCTCTGACTTCAGCTCACCCCAGTGAAGCTCTCTGACTTCAGCTCACCTCAGGGAAGCCTCTCTGACTTAAGCTCACCTCAGGGAAGCTCTCTGACTTAAGCTCACCTCAGGGAAGCTCTCTGCTAAGCTCACCTCGGGGAAGCTCTCTGACTTAACTCACCTCGGGGAAGCTCTCTGACTTAAGCTCACCTCAGGAAGCTCTCTGACTTAAGCTCACCTCGGGGAAGCTCTCTGACTTAAGCTCACCTCAGGGAAGCTCCTGACTTAACCCTCACCTCAGGGAAGCTCTCTGACTTAAGCTCACCTCAGGGAAGCTCTCTGACTTAAGCTTACCTCAGGGAAGTTCTCTGACTTAAGCTCACCTCAGGGAAGCTCTCTGACTTAAGCTCACCTCGGGGAAGTTCTCTGATTTAAAAGCTCACCTCAGGGAAGCTCTCTGACTTAAGCTCACCTCAGGGAAGCTCTCTGACTTCAGCTCACCTCAGGGAAGCTCTCTGACTTCAGCTCACCTCAGGGAAGCTCTCTGACTTCAGCTCACCTCAGGGAAGCTCTCTGACTCCTCACCTCAGGGAAGCTCTCTGACTTAAGCTCACCTCAGGGAAGCTCTCTGACTTCAGCTCACCTCAGGGAAGCTCTCTGACTTAAGCTCACCTCAGGGAAGCTTTCTGACTTAAGCTCACCTCAGGGAAGCTCTCTGACTTAAGCTCACCTCAGGGAAGCTCTCTGACTTCAGCTCACCTCAGGGAAGCTCTCTGACTTCAGCTCACCTCAGGGAAGCTCTCTGACTTAAGCTCACCTCAGGGAAGCTCTCTGACTTAAGCTCACCTCAGGGAAGTTCTCTGACTTAAGCTCACCTCAGGGAAGTTCTCTGACTTAAGCTCACCTCAGGGAAGCTCTCTGACTTAAGCTCACCTCAGGGAAGCTCTCTGACTTAAGCTCACCTCAGGGAAGCTCTCTGACTTAAGCTCACCTCAGGGAAGTTCTCTGACTTCAGCTCACCTCAGGGAAGCTCTCTGACTTCAGCTCACCTCAGGGAAGCTCTCTGACTTAAGCTCACCTCAGGAAGCTCTCTGACTTAAGCTCACCTCAGGGAAGTCTCTGACTTAAGCTCACCTCAGGGAAGCTCTCTGACTTCAGCTCACCTCAGGGAACCCTCTCTGACTTCAGCTCACCTCAGGGAAGCTCTCTGACTTCAGCTCACCTCAGGGAAGCTCTCTGACTTAAGCTCACCTCAGGGAAGCTCTCTGACTTCAGCTCACCTCAGGGAAGCTCTCTGACTTAAGCTCACCTCAGGGAAGCTCTCTGACTTAAGCTCACCTCAGGAAGCTCTCTGACTTAAGCTCACCTCAGGAAGCTCTCTGACTTCAGCTCACCTCGGGGAAGCTCTCTGACTTCAGCTCACCTCGGGGAAGCTCCTGACTTCAGCTCACCTCAGGAAGCTCTCTGACTTAAGCTCACCTCAGGGAGCTCTCTACTTAACTCACCTCAGGGAATTTCTCTGACTTAAGCTCACCTCAGGGAAGTTCTCTGACTTAAGCTCACCTCAGGAAGCTCTCTGACTTAAGCTCACCTCAGGGAAGCTCTCTGACTTAAGCCACCTCAGGGAAGCTCTCTGACTTAAGCCCCACCTCGGGAATTTCTCTGACTTCAGCTCACCTCAGGGAAGCTCTCTGATTTCAGCTCACCTCGGGGAAGCTCTCTGACTTAAGCTCACCTCAGGGAAGTTTCTCTGACTTCAGCTCACCTCAGGGAAGCTCTCTGACTTCAGCTCACCTCAGGGAAGCTCTCTGACTTCAGCTCACCTCAGGGAAGCTCTCTGACTTAAGCTCACCTCAGGGAAGCTCTCGGGACTTCAGCTCACCTCAGGAAGCTCTCTGACTTAAGCTCACCTCGGGGAAGCTCTCTGACTTAAGCTCACCTCAGGGAAGCTCTCTGACTTCAGCTCACCTCAGGGAAGCTCTCTGACTAAGCTCACCTCAGGAAGCTCTCTGACTTAAGCTCACCTCAGGGAAGCTCTCTGACTTAACTCACCTCAGGGAAGCTCTCTGACTTAAGCTCACCTCAGGGAAGCTCTCTGACTTCAGCTCACCTCAGGGAAGCTCTCTGACTTAAGCTCACCTCAGGGAAGCTCTCTGACTTAAGCTCACCTCAGGGAAGCTCTCTGACTTCAGCTCACCTCAGGGAAGCTCTCTGACTTAAGCTCACCTCAGGGAAGTTCTCTGACTTAAGCTCACCTCAGGGAAGCTCTCTGACTTCAGCTCACCTCAGGGAAGCTCTCTGACTTAAGCTCACCTCAGGGAAGCTCCTGACTTAAGCTCACCTCAGAAGCTCTCTGACTTAAGCTCACCTCAGGGAAGTTCTCTGACTTCAGCTCACCTCAGGGAAGCTCTCTGCTTCAGCTCACCTCGGGGAAGCTCTCTGACTTAACTCACCTCGGGGAAGCTCTCTGACTTAAGCTCCCTCAGGGAAGCTCTCTGACTTAAGCTCACCTCAGGGAAGCTCTCTGACTTCAGCTCACCTCAGGGAAGCTCTCTGACTTCAGCTCACTCGGGGAAGCTCTCTGACTTCAGCTCACCTCAGGGAAGCTCTCTGACTTAAGCTCACCTCAGGGAAGCTCTCTGACTTCAGCTCACCTCGGGGAAGCTCTCTGACTTAAGCTCACCTCGGGGAAAGCTCTCTGATTTAAGCTCACCTCAGGGAAGCTCTCTGACTTAAGCTCACCTCAGGAAGCTCTCTGACTTCAGCTCACCTCAGGGAAGCTCCTGATTTCAGCTCACCTCAGGGAAGCTCTCTGACTTCAGCTCACCTCAGGGAAGCTCTCTGATTTAAGCTCACCTCGGGGAAGCTCTCTGACTTAACTCACCTCAGGAAGTTCTCTGACTTAAGCTCACCTCAGGGAAGTTCTCTGACTTAAGCTCCCTCAGGGAAGCTCTCTGACTTAAGCTCACCTCAGGAACTCTCTGACTTAAGCTCACCTCAGGGAAGCTCTCTGACTTAAGCTCACCTCAGGAAGTTCTCTGACTTCAGCTCACCTCAGGGAAGCTCTTGACTTCAGCTCACCTCAGGGAAGCTCCTGACTTAAGCTCACCTCAGGAAGCTCTCTGAATTCAGCTCACCTCAGGAAGCTCTCTGACTTCAGCTCACCTCAGGGAAGCTCTCTGACTTCAGCTCACCTCAGGGAAGCTCTCTGACTTAAGCTCACCTCAGGAAGCCCCCTGACTTCAGCTCACCTCGGGGAAGCTCTCTGACTTAAGCTCACCTCAGGAAGCCTCTGAACTTAAGCTCACCTCAGGGAAGCTCTCTGACTTCAGCTCACCTCGGGGAAGCTCTCTGACTTAAGCTCACCTCGGGGAAAGCTCTCTGACTTAAGCTCACCTCGGGGAAAGCTCTCTGACTTAAGCTCACCTCAGGGAAGCTCTCTGACTTAAGCTCACCTCAGGGAAGCTCTCTGACTTCAGCTCACCTCAGGGAAGCTCTCTGACTTAAGCTCACCTCAGGGAAGCTCTCTGACTTAAGCTCACCTCAGGGAAGCTCTCTGACTTCAGCTAAACCCAGGGAAGCTCTCTGACTTCACCCCACCTCAGGGAAGCTCTCTGACTTAAGCTCACCTCAGGGAAGCTCTCTGACTTAAGCTCACCTCAGGGAAGTTCTCTGATTCCTCCCGTAAGGAAGGTCACTGAGGCTTGCAAATTTATAGCAATAAATTACATGTACCTGTGTTTTAACAACACCTTTGTAGTCTTGATTATATTGTTGTTGTTACCATTCCTCTGACTTTGTGAAGTGTTGTTGGTGACTCTGTAATTCAGCAAGTTTGTCTCGCTCTTGGCAGACGGAGGACCGAGTCTCCACTACGTCCGGCGCTGAATGACTCGTATGGGTTTACAGCTTCAAGTGAAAAGTAATAATAATATTAATAGTAATAATGATAATTAATAATAATCTAACGTTGCAAATTTAAGGAAGTGTATATTTAGATCTTCATACAATAGGTGTTATGTGACCCCCTACGGGTTTAGATCTTCCCTGTGAGTGTAATAATAGTGTGAAATGACTCACTTTTTCCTGGCTTCCCTCCCCACCATCTTGCTCGCCTTCTCTCCCTTTCTGTAATCTTTTTCCTTCTTTCACTCTTGTCAACCTCCTGCTTCTTTTTTATTGTAACTCTCGTCCCCTTCTTGTTCACAACGTATTCTTCTCGTCGTTCATTCTCTCTCTCTCTCTCTCCCCCTCCTCTCCTCTCTCTCCTCTCTTTTCTCTCCCCTCCCCCTCCCCTCCTCTCTCTCTCTCCTTTTTTTATATATATAATATATAATATATATATATATATATATATAAAATATATGTATGTATAATATCGTTCATAATTAAGAGTTATTTTTTGTATTATTGTTTTTATCAAATTATATTCATGATGTAATTAATTGTTTACTCATGACTCACGCACACACACACACTCCAGGCCAGGAGCTGTGAATCAACCCCTGCAACTACAAATCGGTGAGTGCACACACACCTATGAAACAGGCCAAATGTCTATCGACAAGTACCTTTGACAACTATTAACTACTACTACTACTACTACTACTACTACATCTAAAGATATCAAGACAGACACTAACAGTGGCAAGTAGTTCACAGTTCAGGAAGAAGGATGATAAGGAAGGTTAACAGAGAAGATGTGAAAGTAGGAAATCGATTCTCTGTTCTCCAGGACGAGTGTACTTCAGTGGTTAGTGAGGTTAAAGGTACCACTGACTCCCCTGCTTATCAAGGTACGAATATTCTGATTGTGTGAGATTCTCAGGTAAGATATATGGACCGTGCTTTTTGTAGCAGAGATAGAAAGGTCAGACAGAGGGTGTGTCTCCCAGGAGATGGTGTTGGTGACATAGTCAGCAGTTGGATAATATTATGTCAGGCAATGGGAACAAGCCCATTATCTGTCTTAGTGTTGGTGGAAATGACATCGGGAATAGCAGGAGACAGGAGCTGCTGGATAAGTATAGGTCAGCCATAGATGTAGTCAGGTCTAAGGGAGGGTCCCCAAACATATGTACATCTTGCCTAGAAAGGGAGTGGGCAATGAATGGATGTCTAGGGCAATTGGTATAAATTGCTGGCTAGACAGGTACTGCAAGGAACTTGCAATCCCATTCATTGATAATTGGGACATATTCTATGGCAAGCATGATATGTATGCAAGGGATGGGGTTCATCTCTCTGGGGCTGAAGTGGTTGCATTAGCCAATTCGATTGAGGGGGTCATTGATGACTTGTCTAGGACTTTAAACTGATAGATTATAAAGGTATGGGTGTCTGTGGGAAACAAACAGGCTGCAGTACAAGGGTTCAAAGCAGCAGATATTACCAGGATACCACAGTGATAAGTTTAAAAGACAATATTCAAAATAAAGTTGCTAGTAAAGGTAAATCAATTGATCAACAAAGAGAGATAGTAGAGGGCAATGAGTTCTAGCTCCTTTAAGGTTTACTATACAAATAGTAGGAGTCTAAGAAATAAGATAGATGAGCTAAGATTACTTGCAAGTGCAGGTAATATAGATATTATTGCTATAACAGACCTGGTTCAACATAAAAGATGGAGAAATGCCCTCTGAATGCAACATACAGGGTTATAAACTATTCCATACTGACAGGGTCAACAGGAAGGGTGGTGGAGTGGCGATGTATGTCAGAGACAAGATATAAGATTAGAAACATCAGACACAGAATCTGTTTGGCTACAGTTTCTCGAGGGTCGTCAAAAGTTAATTTTGGGTGTGATTTATAGGCCTCCAAGCCTTGATAGAGAGTGCAGTAAGCTGTTATGGGACGAAATTCATAAGGCATCTAGATATGAAAATGTTGTGTTAATGGGAGATTTTAACTTTAGACAAATTCATTGGAACAATTTGACAGGAAATCTTGAGTCTAGTGACTTTCTTCATACGGTTCAGGATTGCTTTTTAAAACAGTTTAGGGCAGAACCAACTAGAGCAAGCAATCTGCTTGACTTGGTTCTTGCCAACAATGAATCACTAGTTAATAATCTTGAGGTTAATGATGAGCTTGGGGAAAGTGATCACAAGTCACTTAGTTTCAATATATCATGGAGTTACCCGGATAACTGTAATCAAATCTCTGTCCCAGACTTCCCTTTGGACGATTTCATGGGACTGAAAAATTACCTGGGTGGGCTAAATTGGAATGTCCTGGCTATGGTTCAGGTAGGTGGTATTGGTTGCCAATATGACATTTTTCAGAGCATAGTTCTAGCTGCCCAGACAACTTTTGTTCCGAGTAAGGAAATTAGATCTAACAAAAATGATCCCAAATGGATGAACAATAGATTAAAACATCTCAGTGGTCAAAAGAGAGGCATATATAGGCATATCAGAAGAGGGGATGGGCAGTTAAGAAATCAATATATTCAATTAAAGAGAGAAATAAAAAAAGGAATAAGAAAAGCAAAAAGGGATTATGAGGCTAAGGTCGCAAGGGATTCGAAGATTAACCCAAAAGGGTTCTTTCAGGTATACAGAAGTAAGATTAGGGACAAGATTGGCCCACTTAAGAGTAACTCAGGTCAGTGATAAGGATATGTGTGAAATTCTCAATTCTTACTTCCTCTCAGTTTTTACTCAGGAAGATACTAGCGAAATTCCAGAAATAATAGATTATGTAGAACAGGATGATAATAAACTATGTACGATTGCAGTAACTAGTGACATGGTCCTCAGACAAATAGAGAAATTAAAAGCTAACAAATCCCCAGGCCCTGATGAACTGTTTGCAAGGGTGTTAAAGGAATGTAAAGAGGAACTAAGCATACCTTTGGCTAATATTTTCAACATATCACTACAAACTGGCATAGTGCCTGATAAGTGGAAAATGGCAAATGTAATACCTATTTACAAGGCAGGTGACAGGTCCTTAGCTTCGAACTATAGACCCAAAAAACCTAGCTCCATAGTGGGAAATTTATGGAATCAATAATTGCCGAAGCAGTTCGTAGCCATCTCGAAAGGCATAAATTGATTAATGAATCTCAACACGGTTTTACAAAGGGGCGTTCCTGTCTTACGAATTTGCTAACTTTCTTCACTAAAGTATTTGAGGGGTAGATCAGGGTAATGAAATGAATTGTGTATAGGACTTCATAAGGCTTTCGATAAAAAGTTCCACACAGGGGTGTGAAAGAAGGTAAAAAACCCGACAATATGAAATTTAAAGACACATTCAACATCTGGATATTTTTTGTGTAGACGTTTCCCATCCAGTGGTTTATCAATACAGTTCTAGGACATAATAGGAAGACAGTAAAAACTATATCAAAAGAGAGGTAATCAGTCCCTCGGCCTTGGATTTATGTTCAAGATCTGGTGGAGGAGGTCTGGAGAAAAGGGCAAGAAACGGGCCCCTTTTTTGGGTCATGAATGGGAGGGGCACGACGAGGGCAGTCACGGGTAGGGCGGGATTCCCCATGGAAGTAGGCCCTTTCCCCAAAAGATGGTTAGTTTTAGCAGCCGTGAAGAAAGGGCTTTTAGATGTCCTCTAACCAAGATTCCATATGTTGCAGTGTCACAAGTTTTGCAAGAAAGGTATAAAAACCCCAATTGAAAGTTAAGACACAGTGAACACGGATATCTTTATTTTAGGCGTTTCGCCATCCGTGGGGTTTATCAAAAAAGATTCTAGGCGGGGATGATTTCCTCATCTTTTGTTAAGTTCTACTGTCTTCCATTATGTCCTGAATCTGTATTGATAAAGCCACTGGTGCGAAAAACCCCACTACAATAAAGATACCGATGTTGCAAAATGTGTCTTAACTTTTATATTGTCGGGATTTTTTCCCTTTCTTGCACAACTTGTCAGACCTGCAACATATGGAATCTTGGTTTAGAGGACATCTACAAGACCTTTTTACGGGGTGCTGCAACTAACCCATCCTTTTTGGGAAGGGCCTCTTCCACGGGGAATCCCCCCTACCATGATGCCCCCGTCTGCTGCCCGTCCCTTCACTGACGCCTTAAAAAGCGCCAGCTTCTTGCCTTTGCTCCAACTCTCCCCCACCCCATGCTGTGAAACAACTCCCCAAAGGCCAGGGACGATTACCCCATCTTTTGTATATAGTTCTCTGTCTTCCTATTATGTCCTGAACTGTATTGAAAAGCCACTGGATGGCGAAAAAGTCTACTACAATAAAGATATCCAATTTGCACAGTTCTTAACTTTTTATATTTTCAATTTTACCTTTCTTTCACAATTGTGACACTGCAACATCTGGAATCTTGGGTTTCAGGGGACATCACAAGACCTCTTACGGCTGCTGCAACTAACCCACTTTTTGGGGAAAGGACCTACTTCCACGGAGAATCCCGCCTACCAGTCTGCCCTCGTCTGCGCCCGCCCCTTTCCCACTGACCCCTTTAAAAAGCGCCAGTTTCTTGCTTTGCCCCAGATCCCTTCCCCCCACGATGCTGGAACAAACCCCAAGGCCGAGGGACTATTACCTCATCTTTTGTTTTATATTCTACTGTCTTCCTATTAGTCCTAGAACTGTATTGATAAAGCCATGAGGCAAAAACGTCTACTAAAATAAAGATATCCAGATGTTGCACATGTGCTTAAATTTCACTCAGAGGTATTGAGGAAAAAAGGCACACAAATAGGAGGAGAAATCCTTTCCTGAGCTGAGGCATGGTTGACAAATAGGCGGGGAGAGTTTGCTGAAATGGGGAGAAAGAAATGGGGGGCACGTCACAAGGGGGTGTTCCACGGGGTCAGTGTTGGGCCCTTTTTGTTCACAACTACAAAAACACAAGATAGGGAATTAAAGCAAATACAAATTTTGAGACACCAAAAAGCCCCACCCAAATTCATTCTAATGAGGACCTAGACCCTCCGGGAGATTTGAATAACTGAGCAGGGGTCGGAGAAGTGGCAGATGCAGTTTAATATAGACAAAAGTAAAGTTCTAAATGATGGACAGGAAAATAACCAATGCCACACATAAAATAAAAAAGTAATCTTAATATTTGGATTGCAAAAGGATTTTGGAGTTTTCTGGTTAGCAGTAATCTAAAACCAAAAAACGTGCATAAGTTTTGCAAAAACTAACAGAATTCTAGGCTTCAACAAGAAGTATAAATAAAAGAAGTCCTCAGGTTTTTCTTTTAACTTATATATCTGGTTTAGGCCGCATTTAAAAAAATTTCTGCACAGTTTGGTCACCGTATTACAGAATGGATATAAAGCTCTGGAAAAATACAAAGGAGGATGCAATATTTATCCCATGTTAACAGAAAACTTCCCCGAGGAAACTGAGGGCCCCGAATCGCACTCTCTCGAAAAGGGGTAGAATTTGGGGGGATAAATCGAGGTGTAAAAAAGGAAAATAGGAAATTTAAAGAAGGGGTTTAAAAAGTATCTGAAAAAAGCTAAAAAGACGACCCCAGCAATGGCTTTAAATTGGAAAAATTTAGATTCAGGGAAGGGTTTAGGAAAGCATGGGTTTTGGAATAGATTGTGGGTGAGTGGGACAAACTCCCGCACAGTTATAGACGCTAAGACGTTTTTAGTTTTAAAAAAGGTTGGGGTAAATCATGTAAAAAAAAATGCGGTAACATTCATTTAAACTGGGACCTTTTTACGGGAGAAATGAAGTTGCCAGGGGTGGGGGGCACTTATTTGGTCTGGGGTGGGGCACTGGGAACTGCAGTGGGGGGGGTTAGGACTTTAAAATAGGAATAGTTAGTGGGTTGGGGTTTTGGGAGGAAAAAAGTGAAGTCCTATGCATTATTATGAGTTTAGGGGGGAACTAGTAATAAGCAAATGAGGTAATATTTAAAAGCCGTGACACTAGGGGATAAGGACATAGTAGGTTTAGTAGAAAAAAGAAAGAGCAGGAGGGTAAAGAGAAAGGGGAAATCTTTCAAAATATTATGCTAATGTTTTAGTGCTAGGAATAAGTGGCGAATTGAGATTAGTTGCTAGTGCGGTAACATTGATGTATTTGCCATAACGAGACGTGGTTTAATTCAAAAAATCGGGAATCCTGTGGAATGTCCCTTTAGGGTTTTAAATTTTTCCAAGTAGATAGAATATCGGGAAGGGGGGTGGGGGGGGATGTATGTCCGAGATCGCTTGAACTGTTGCATAAAAACGGGTATTAAGTCTGAAGTAACACATACAGAGTCTGTTTGGATAGAATTTTCAGAGGGGCATGAAAAACTGATTTTAGGTGTGATATACCGTCCCCCAAACTTAGAGAGGGACCAAGGGAGACTACTATGGGAGGAAATTGTTAGGGCCACAAGGCACGATAATGTAGTAATTCTAGGAGACTTCAACTTTAGTCATATTGATTGGAATTTCTTGTCTGGGAATTTAGAATCATACGACTTCTTAGAAGTAGTTCAGGATTGTTTTTTGAAGCAGTTTGTGACAGAGCCTACAAGGGGAAATAACCTGCTTGACTTAGTTCTGGAAAACAATGAATCCCTTGTTAATAATTTAGAAATTTCAGAGGAACTGGGTGCTAGCGACCACAAATCAATTACATTTAGCATTGAATGGAAGTATGATAGTAGCGATAACTCAGTAACAGTCCCAGATTTTCGCTTAGCAGATTACGATGGGCTTAGAGAACACTTATCGTCTGTTGACTGGGGTAACGAAGAGAGCTATCAATATGACAGTTTTCTGAACACTATACATGCTGCTCAAAGAACGTTTATCCCGTATAAAGAAATTAGATCAAATAGAAATGACCCAAAATGGATGAATAATAGGCTGAAATATCTACTAGGGCATAATAAGGGAATTTATAGGCGTATCAAAAGAGGTGAGGGTCATCTTTTGAATGAATATATTGACATTAAGAGGGATATTAAAAAGGGGATAAGAAAAGCTAAAAGGGGCTATGAAATTAAATTTGCTAGGGATTCGAAAACTAACCCAAAAAGTTTTTTCCAGGTGTATAGAACAAAAGTCTATCACCAGTGATAGACAGGACAAGCTTCCACCCTCTGCAGGGGTATACATAATCCCTTGTTTTTCAAACCATTCATCACACATAATCCCTTGTAATGACTGCAACAAGTTATACGTGGGCGAAACATCAAGGGACCTCCAAACACGTATTTCAGAACACCAATACGCAAGCAGGTCTGACGACACAAGGAATGCCTGCGTACAACACCGTAATTCACACAACCACTTGATAAACTACAGAAACTCAAGACTTATCGCCACAGAAGACAACACTCAATACCGAAGAATCCTGGAATCATCACTTATTTCTATATCCGACAACTTCAATCAGAATAGTGGCTTCTATAACATAGTTGAACCACTTGCCAAGAAACTTCTTCATCGCTATCCCACATAAGAACACTGTAGAAGGTCTGCTCACAAACTTATCCAATCTCCTTTCCAAACTACCCAAGGTTTTAGACTCTATAACCCCACTCGGTACATCATCAGATGCAGCATTCTCCACCTGACCTCAGCATTCTGAACCGGACTATAAATACTCGCGTTCCTTCCACCCCAGGTAGTTCTGTTTGTGACTTGAAAAAGCCCACTGTGTGGGCGAAACGTAGTCAATAAAGGATCACATTATACTGCATATGTGTTTATATTTCCATTGTGTCGGTATTTTATACCATTTATTTCCAGTTCATAGTACTCCCATGTGGCGATGTTGCCACGAATACTCGCCGGGCACTTGCTATGAGTAGCATCAACGTTTCCACCATAAACACATCATCTATCAAAGACCTCACTACGAAACGCAGCCCCACACCTCTAACTTCTACAGCAGGCGTCTACACTATCCTCTGTGGGTTCTGTCCCAAGAAATATGTAGGCGAGACAGGCAGAGATCTTGCAGTCCGCCTGAATGAGCATCGAAATGCCTCTAACAGAGACGATGTAAGGTACGCCTGTGTCCTCCACAGAGACTCCACGGGGCATTTGATGAACTGGAATGAGGCACAACTCGTTCTCACCGAACCAGACCTCAGACGCCGACGGTGCCCAGAAGCCTCACTAATCGCCGTCACCGACACTATAGAACGCAACACTGGAAACTACAAAATTTTCAAAACATTGGCATACATGATACTTAAGCAGCACCAACCCAACAACACAGGAGTCACATGATTTCATCGTCTACCCGTCCTCATCATAGGTAGAGGTTGTTTTGATAAGGACCTGCCTCGCATGGGCCAGTAGGCCTTCTACAGTGTTCCTCCATTCTTATGTTCTTATGACATTCCTCAGGTCACGTGCGTCACATCTCACTCTCCGCCTATATATATAATGTCTTTCTACCTCTGTATGTTAGAAGTGATCAAGGTCCCAGGACCGAAACGTTTTCTAATAAATATGTTATAGTGTTTGCTTACGTGTCTTTCTAAACCAACTTGTCGGTATTTATTACCAAGGTTTATACCATATCAAGAAGTGTAAGCAACAGAAGTCAAGAGGTCATACTGCAGCTTTATACATCATTAGTAAGGCCTCACCTAGATTATGCAGCTCAGTTCTGGTCTCCATATTACAGAATGGACATAAATTCGTTAGAAAACATTCAGCGTAGAATGACGAAGTTAATACATAGCATTAGAAATCTTCCTTATGAAGAAAGATTGAAGACTCTTAAATTACATTCACTTGTTAGACGAAGAATGAGGGGAGACATGATCGAAGTGTATAAGTGGAAGATGGGTATTAATAAAGGGGATATTAATAAGGTCTTGAGAATATCTCCCCAGGAGAGAACCTGCAGTAATGGATTTAAATTAGACAAGTTTAGATTTAGAAAAGACATAGGAAAGTATTGGTTTGGAAATAGGGTAGTTGATGAGTGGAACAGTCTTCCTAATTGGGTTATTGAGGCTAGGACTTTGGGTAGTTTCAAATTTAGGTTGGATAAATATATGAGTGAGAGGGGTTGGATTTGAGTGGGACTTGCAAATGAGTGGATAGAGTTATCAGAGCTTATTTCTTGGGTAGCATTGAAAATTAGGTTGGGCAAATGTTTTGTTACTGGGAGGGATTGTAAAGGACCTGCTTAGTATGGGCCAACAGGCCTGCTGCAGTGATCCTCCTTTCTTATGTTCTTATGAGTGGGTGTGGGTGGGTGTGAGTTGGACCTGACTAGCTTGTGCTACTAGTTCGGATGCCGTGCTCCTCCCTTAAGTGACGTGTCTGACCTCACTAGGTCAAGCCATTGGCTTAAGCCGGTGGGAGAATTGGAGCTGCCTCGCATAGGCCAGTAAGCCTGTTGCAGTGTTCCTTCTTATGTTCTTATGTTCTTAACAATTAGCAGGAAAGATATCAAGACAGACACAAACAATTCCTTAGTTCCTCACCATCTCTCTAATGCTTTAATTTCTAACATAATACTTATCCTCTCTTTTGAAATATCTGTTGATTAATAACAATTATTATTAATTATTATTATTGTTGTTGTGATTACTGACATTAGCTCCTTATTTTATTATTATTATTATTATTATTATTATTATTATTATTATTATGATACTACAGAGATTATAATTATTATTATTATTATTATTATTATTATTATTATTATTATTATTATTGCCTGACTTGTAGTTTTTACTAAGATGTTGTCGAGGTAATGTGCTTGAAGAGTTATTAAAGCAGAGGGAGGGGAGGAAGGAGGGGAAGGATGGAAGGGAGGGGCGGAGGGAGGGGGGGGGGGGAGAGGGGAGTCTCAGAGCCAGTGGGTACACATTAAAGTAATCCCAGCTCAGATCAACAGTCCCCGAGACAGCCTTTGATCCAGCTCACTCTAGTTAGTCTCGACTCACTCATCAAAGACTGTGCACCCCCTCCCCCACCCCCCTGCCTCTCTGTATACACACACACACACACACACGCACACACACACACACACACACACACACACACACACACACACACACACACGCACACACACACACACACACACACGCACACACACACACACGCACACACACACACACACACCACACACACACACACACACACACACACACACACACACACACACACACACACACACACAACATTTCATTCCTGTCATCTAACTTTCACATTTGAATTACTTAGTTACACAGCAAGATAAACGTGAGTAATTTTTCAATTTTGTCTGAGTCAGTGGAACATACCTGATGAGGGAGGTGGTGGAGACAGACACTGTACACAGCTTCGAGAGTTGGTATGATCGCATTCTGGAGGCAAAAGTTAGTGGAAGTGGTTGATAGGAATTAAGAGGCGGGTCCAGGAACTATGACTCGACTTATATAAACACAAATGTGTGAATATTGTGGCCAACTGCATGTTCAGTTACTGCCAGTACTGGTCTCCAGCGCTGGTCTCCACTGCTGGTCTTCTCCAGCGCTGGACTCCACTGCTGGTCTTCACTGCTGGTCTTCTCCAGCGCTGGTCTCCACTACTGGTCTTCTCCAGCGCTGGACTCCACTGCTCGCCTCCACTGCTGGTCTTCTCCAGCACTGGTCTCCACTGCTGTCACTCCAGCGCTGGCCTCCACACACTGCTGGTCTGCACAGCACTGGGTTTTCCACTGCTGGTCTTCTCCAGCACTGGTCTCCACTGCAGTCAGTCTTCCAATCGCTGACTCCACTGTTGGTCTTCTCCAGCGTTGTCTTCTACTGCTGATCTTCTCCAGCACTGGTCCCTCCACTGCAGGTCTTCTCCACACTGGTCCACCACCACTGCTGGTCCTTCTCCAGCGCTGGTCTCCACTGACTGGTCCTTCCTCCACACTGGTTTCCACCACTGTTTGGTCTATCTCCAGCGCTGGACTCCACCACTGCTTGTCTTCTCCAGCGCTGTCTTCCACTGCAGGTCTTCTTCCAGCACTGGACTCCACTGCTGTTCTTCTCCCAGCGCTGGTCTCCACCACTGCTGGTCTTCTCACGCTGGTCTCCACATGGCTGTCGTCTCCAGCACTGTCTCCACTGAGATGAATGTTGAAAAAACCGAACAAGTTGAAGATTGAGACAACTATGCATCAATATGGGAATCTTATTCAGAAACGTTTCGCCACACAGTGGCTATCATCATCCAATACAAGAGAAGGACGTAAGAGAGGAGAGTATGAGGTAATCAGTCCCTCGCCTGGAGTCGATGTGTTCAGTCCATCAATCTTGTAAAAAATTGTACAGCATAGGGCCGTAGACGGTGGCTATATACTGTAGAGAGGTAGGTGACTCAGGCGGAGGCGGGGTCATAGTGGTACCATCACTCGTCTAAGTAGGTCCTTCGTCCAAAGGTTTATAACAATTGTTGAAGAATCTTGTAACAAATCCCATGATGCTGCAGTGTCTGTCAGTTGTACAATCTTCAAGAATTGATGACTGAACACATCGACTCCAGCTGAGGGACTGATACCACATACTCCTCCTCTCCTTACGGCTTCCTCGTTTGTATTGGACTTATGAAGCCACTGTGTGTCGAAACGATTTCCTGAATAAAAGATTCCCATATGCTGCATAAGTGCCTCAATCTTCAACTTGTCTCCCTAGCTGGTCTTCACCAGCACTGGTCCTCCACCACTGCTGGATTCTCCAGCACCTGGTCTCCACCACTGCTGGTCTTCTCCAGCATACTGTCTCCACGCTGGATCTTCTCCAGCACGTCTCCACCACTGCTGGCCTTCTCCAGCGCTGGACTCCACTGCCTGGTCTTCTCCAGCCCTGGTCTCCACCACTGCTGGTCTTCTCCAGCACTGGTCTACAACCACTTGCTGGTCCTTCCTCCACAGGCACTGGTCTCCACACTGCTGACTTCTCCACGCTGGTCCCTCCACTGCTAGTCTTCTCCAACGCTGGTCTCCACTGCTGGTCATTTTGCAGCGCTGGTCTCCACTACTGTCTTTCCTCCACAGCTGTCATCTCCATGCTGGTCTCCACTACTGGGTCTTCTCTAGTGTCTGTCTCCACTAACTGGTCTTTTCCAGCCCTGGACTCCACTGCTTGTCTCTATCCAGCGCTGTCTCCACAACTGGTTGCTTCTCCATGCTGGTCCTCTACTACTGGTCTTCTCCAGTGCTGGTCTCCACTACTGGTCTTCTCCAGTGCTGGTCTCCACTGCTGGTCTCCACTACTGGTCTTCTTCATTCAGTGCGTCTCCAACTGCTGTCATCCTCCAGCGCTTGCTACTCCACTACTGGTCTTCTCCAGTGCTGGTCTCCACTAACGGATCTCTCCATGTGCTGATCTCCACTACTGGTCTTCTTCAGTGCTGGTCTCCACTGCTGGTCATCTCCAGCGCTGGTCTCCACTACTGGTCTTCTTCAGTGCTGGTCTCCACTGCTGGTCTTCTCCAGCGCTGGTCTCCGCTACTGGTCTTCTCCAGCGCTGGTCTCCACTGCTGGTCTTCTCCAGTGCTGGTCTCCTCCATGCTGGTCTTCTCCAGCGCATGTCTCCACTGCCTGGTCCTTCTCCAGCGCTGGTCCCTCCACTGCCCTGTCTTTTCCAGCCTGGTCACCACTGCTGGTCTTTCCAGCGCTGGTTCTCCACTGCTGGTCTTCTCCAGTGCTGGTCTCCACTGCTGGCCCGACTTCTCAGCGCTGGTCTCACAGTGCTGGTCTCCCCAGCGCGTCTCCAGTGCTGGTCCTTCTTCCAGCGCTGGTCTCCACTGCTGGTCTCTCCAGTCCTGGTCTTCTCCAGTGCTGGTCTTCTCCAGTGCTGGTCTTCTTCACTGCTGGTCATCTCCAGCGCTGGTCTCCAGTGCTGGTCTTCTCCTTGCTGGTCTCCACTGCTGGTCTCCCAGCGCTGGTCTCCACTGCTGTCATCTCCACGCTGGCTCCAGTGCTGGTCTTCTCCATGTGCTGGTCTCCACTGCTGGTCCCAGAGCTGTCTCCATCGCTGTCTCCCACTGCTGGTCTTCTCCAGTGGCTGGTCTTCCTCTCCATGTTGGTCTTCTTCCATTGCTGGTCTTCTCCGCGCTGGTCCTCCACTGCTGGTCTTGTCCCAGTGGATGGTCTCTCCAGTGCTGGTTCACTCACAGCAGTCTCTCCAGCGCTGGTCTCCCACTGCTGGTCTTCTCCAGTGCTGGCCTTCTCCAGTGAATGGTCCTTCTCCAGTGATGTTCTTCTCCATTGATGATTTCTTCTCCAGTGCTGGTCTTCTCTCCAGTGCTGGACTTCTCCAGTGATGGACTTCTCCAGTGATGGTCTTCACCAGTGATGGTCTCTCCAGTGATGGTCTTCTCCATGCTGTCTTCTCCAGTTCTGGTCTTCTCCAGTTCTGGTCTTCTCCAGTGCTGGTCTTCTCCTGTGATGGTCTTCTCCAGTGCTGGTCTTCTCCAGTGATGGTCTTCTCCAGTGCTGGTCTTCTCCAGTGATGGTCTTCTCCAGTGCTGGTCTTCTCCAGCGCTGGTCTTCTCCAGCGCTGGTCTCCACTGCTGGTCTTCTCCAGTGATGGTCTTGTCCAGTGATGGTCTTCTCCAGTGATGGTTTTCTCCAGTGCAGTCTCTCCAGTGATGTCATCTCCATGATGGGTCTTCTCCAGTGATGGTCTTCTCCAGTGATAGGGGGGTCTTCTCCAGTGATGGTCTTCTCCAGCGATGGTCTTCTCCAGTGCTGGTCTTCTCCAGTGATGGTCTTCTCCAGTGCTGGTCTTCTCCAGTGATGGTCTTCTCCAGTGATGGTCTTCTCCAGTGATGGTCTTCTCCAGTGCTGGTCTTCTCCAGTTCTGGTCTTCTCCAGTTCTGGTCTTCTCCAGTGCTGGTCTTCTCCAGTGATGGTCTTCTCTCAGTGCTGGTCTCTTCCAGTGATGGTCTTCCATGCTGGTCTTCTCCCATGAGGTCCTTCTCCAGTGCTGGTTCCATCCCAGCGCTGAGTCATCTCCACGCTGGTCCCACTGCTGGTCTTCTCCAGTGATGTCTTTGTCCAGTGATGGGTCTCTCCAGTGAGGCTTTCTCCATTGCTGGTCTTCCTCTCAGGTGATTGTCTCTCCAGTGATGGTCTTCTCCAGTGATGGTCTTCTCCAGTGCTGGTCTTCTCCAGTGATGGTCTTCTCCAGCGAGGTCTTCTCAGTGCAGGTCCCTTCTCACAGTGATGGTCTTCTCCAAGCTGGTCTTCTCCACGCTGGTCGTCTCCAGTGATGGTCTTCTTCCGAGTGCTGGTCTTCTCCAGCCTGGTCCTCCACTGCTGGTTACTTCTTCCAGTGATGGTCTTCTCCTGCTGGTCTCCACTGCTGGTACTCCAGCGCTGGTCTCCACTGCTGTCTTCCACCAGCGCTGGTCTGCACTGCTGGTCTTCTCCAGTGAGGCTGGACACTTCCCTCCAGTGATTGTCTTCTCCAGTGCTGGTCGTCTCAGTGCTGGTCTTTCTCCAGTGATGGTCTTCTTTCTCCGTGATGGTCTTCTCCAGTGGGGGGGGGGTCTTCTCCAGTGATTTTTCTTCTCCAGTGCTGGTCTTCCCTCCAGTGAAGGTCTTCTCCAATGATGGTCTTCTCCAGTGCTGGTCTTCTCCAGTGATGGTCTTCTCCAGCGCTGGTCTTCTCCAGCGCTGGTCTTCTCCAGTGATGGTCTTCTCCAGTGCTGGTCTTCTCCAGCGCTGGTCTCCACTGCTGGTCTTCTCCAGTGATGGTCTTCTCTAGGCTGGTCTCCACTGCTGGTCTCCAGCGCTGGTCTCCACTGCTGGTCTTCTCCAGCGCTGGTCTCCACTGCTGGTCTTCTCCAGTGCTGGTCTTCTCCAGTGATGGTCTTCTCCAGTGATTGGTCGTCTCCAGTGCTGGTCTTCTCCAGTGATGGTCTTCTCCAGTGATGGTCTTCTCCAGTGATGGTCTTCTCCAGTGCTGGTCTTCTTCAGCGCTGGTCTTCTCCAGAGATGGTCTTCTCCAGTGCTGGTCTTCTCCAGCGCTGGTCTCCACTGCTGGTCTTCTCCAGTGATGGTCTTCTCCAGCGCTGGTCTCCGCTGCTGGTCTTCTCCAGTGCTGGTCTCCACTGCTGGTCTTCTCCAGCGCTGGTCTCCACTGCTGGTCTTCTCCAGTGATGGTCTTCTCTAGGCTGGTCTCCACTGCTGGTCTCCAGCGCTGGTCTCCACTGCTGGTCTTCTCCAGCGCTGGTCTGCACTGCTGGTCTTCTCCAGTGCTGGTCTTCTCCAGTGATGGTCTTCTCCAGTGCTGGTCGTCTCCAGTGCTGGTCTTCTCCAGTGATGGTCTTCTCCAGTGATGGTCTTCTCCAGTGATGGTCTTTCTCCGTGATTTTTCATCTCCAGTGCTTGGTCTCTCCAGTATGGTCTTTCTCCAATGATGTCTTCTCCATGCTGGTCTTCTCCCAGTGATGGCCTTGCACCATCCTTGGTCCTTCTCCAGCGCTGATCTTCTTCCAGTGATGGTGCTCTCCAGTGCTGGTCTCTCCAGCGCTGGTCTCTCCACTGCGGTCTTCTCCAGTGATGGTCTTCTCTAGGCTGGTTCCTCCCCCACTGCTGGCTCCAGCGCAGGTCACACTGCTGTCTTCTCACAGCGCTTGGTCTCCACTGCTGGTCTTCCTCCAGTGGCTGGTCTTCTCCAGTGATGGTCTTCTCCAGTGATGGTCTTCTCCAGTGCTGGTCTTCTCCAGTGATGGTCTTCTCCAGTGATGGTCTTCTCCAGTGATGGTCTTCTCCAGTGCTGTCAATCTTCAGCGCTGGTCTTCTCCAGAGATGTCTCTTTCTCCATTGCTGGTCTTCTCCAGCGCTGGTCTCCCACGCTGGTCTTCTCCAGTGATGGTCCCTTCTCCACGCTGTCTCCCTGCTGGTCCTCTCCATGCTGGTCTCCACTGCTGGTCTCCTCCATGCTGGTCTCCACCGCTGGCTCTCCAGTGATGGTCCATGTCGCAGTGCTGGTCATTCTCAGTGATGGTCTTCTTCAGTGATGGCTTTTCCATGATGGTCCTTCTCCGTTAGGTCTTCTCTAGTGATGTCTTCTCCAGCGCTGTGCTCTCACTGCTGGTCTTCTCCATATGGTCTTCTCCATGATGGTCATTGTCCAGTGAAGGTCTTCTTCCAGTGAAGGTCTTCTCCAGTGCTGTTTTCTCCAGTGCTGGTCTTCTCCATGCGGTCTTCCTCCCAGTGCGGTCTTCTCCAGTGATGGTCTTCCTCCGTGATGGTCTTGTCCAGTGATGGTCTACTCCAGTGCAGGTACTTCTCCATGCTCGTCTTTTCCAGTGATGGTCTTCTCATGATGGTCATCTCCAGTGCTGGTCTTCTCCAGTGCGTCTCCACTGCTGGTCCTTTCTCCATGATCGGTCCTTCTCCCTGCTCGCTCTCCAGTGAATGGACTTCTCCAGTGATGTCTTCTGCAGTGCTGGTTTTTCTCAGTGCTGGTCTCCAGGCTGGGTCTTGTCCAGTATGGTCCTTCTCCAATGCTGTCTTCTCCATGCGATGTCCTTCCTCCAGCGTTTGGTCTCTTTCGTGCCTTGTGTTTTTGTCTAGTGTCTGCTCAAAGCGCTGGTCTTCTCCAGTGCTGGTTTTCTCCAGCGTTGGTCCTCTCTAGCACTGATCTTCTCTAGTGCTTGTCTTTAGCGCTGGTCTTCTCTAGTGCTGGTCTTCTGTAAGTGCTGGTCTTCTCTAGTGCTGGTCTTATTAAGCGCTGGTCTTCTCTAAGTGCGGTGCTTCTGTATGCTGGTCCTTCCCAGCGCTGTCTCTCTAGTGCTGGTCTTCTGTAGTGCTGGTCTTCTCTAGTGCTGGTCTTTAGCGCTGGTCTTCTCTAGTGCTGGTCTTCTGTAGTGCTGGTCTTTCCCAGCGCTGGTCTTCTCTAGTGCTGGTCTCCAGCGCTGGTCTTCTCGAGTGTAAAGAAAAAGGCAGCGGAGTATAACGGTCTGGTCAGCCCTCCACCCCCCCCCCCTCAAATAAAAACACTGTTGCCATCACGCAACAAAGTATAAGCAGCGATACGTGATTAATATATCCCGAACGTGATATTATATATACAATACTTAGGAAACTCAAAAATTCAGTTCCCTTTCCAGATTAGTTCAGCGAGACCAAAATGTGCCGTTTTTATTGTCGTTGTCGTTGTTCTTGTTATTGGTCGTGGTTCTTGCCAGGCTTGGTCGTGGTTTTACCAGGCTTGGACGAGGTTTTACAAGACTTGGTCGTGGTTTTACAAGACTTGGTCGTGGTTTTACAAGACTTGGTCGTGGTTTTACAAGACTTGGTCGTGGTTTTACAAGACTTGGTCGTGGTTTTACAAGACTTGGTCGTGGTTTTAAACAATACTTGGTCGTGGTTTTACAAGACTTGTCTTGGTTTTACAAGACTTGGTCGGGTTTTAAACACTTGCCGTGGTTTTACAAGACTTGGTCGTGGATTTACATGACTTGGTCGAGGTTTTACAGACTTGGTCGTGTTTAACTAGACTGGTCGTGGTTTTTAACAAGACTTGGTCGTGGTTTTTACAAAATTGTGGCGGGGGGGGGGCGTGGTTTTACAAGAATTGGCTGGTTTTACCAATACTTGGTCGAGGATTTACAAGAACTTGGTCGTGGTTATACACGACTTGGTCGTGTTTTTACAAGACCTTGGTCGTGTTTTACAAGACCCTTGGATCGTGGTTTTACAAGAAAAGTACGAATACAAATGATGAAGTTTAATAGTACTGTTTATATACCTATTCGGCACGACATATGTAAGTCTAAGGGTTTTTACTGCCTTAAATAACACTTTTTCCATCAAACCTAATTTGCTTCGAATAAAAATTGAAACGTTTCTTCAGGAGGTAAAGAAATTCTCCATCAAAGGTCCACCTTCCTTCAGCCTGGTGGGGATATTTTCTCCCTCAAAGATTCCCCACTAATTGTGTTGTTGCTGCTGGTAATATATATGCAAATTAGCTTCCAAATGTTTGTTTATCTCAGGTCCTCCTTACCAGTTTTCAAGGCTTCTAAGAATGTTTTTTTTTTTTTTCAGGTAAATATGGCTGAGGTGGTGCTGTTGACGGAGGAGACTGCAAGAAGTATTAATTACAGGTCGCATCCTGCAACAATGGTATGTCTTCTGCTGTGCAGTGCACAGGTCTTATGCAGCATGTGGATGACATTCACAGGTCTTGTCTAGTGTTATGTGGATGGGCGTGAAAACAGGTCTTGTGTTATGAGTATGGCGTGAACAGGTCTTGTGTTATGTGGATGGCGTGAACAGGTCTTGTGTTATGTGGATGGCGTGAACAGGTCTTGTGTTATGTGGATGGCGTGAACAGGTCTTGTGTTATGTGGATTGCGTGAACAATCTGTGTTATGGTGGAATGGCGGTAACGAGGTCTTGAGTTTATGTTGATGGTCGTGAACAGGTCTGGATATGTGGATGGCGTGAACATGTCTGTGTTATGTTGATGGCGTGAACCGGACTCGTGTTATGTGTGATGGCGTGAACAGGTCCCTTGTGTTATGTGGATGGCGTGAACAGGTCTTGTGTTATGTGGATGGCGTGAACAAGTCTTGTGTTATGTGGATGGCGTGAACAGGTCTTGTGTTATGTGGATGGCGTGAACAGGTCTTGTGATATGATGATGGCGTGAACAGGTCTTGTGTTATGTGGATGGCGTGAACAGGTCTTGTGTTATGTGGATGGCGTGAACAGGTCTTGTGTTATGTGGATGGCGTGAACAGGTCTTGTGTTATGTGGATGGCGTGAACAGGTCTTGTGTTATGTGATGGCGTGAACAGGTTCCCTTGGTTATGTGGATGGCGTGAACAGGTCTTGTGTTATGTGGATGCGTTTTTTGGGGGGGGGGAAAAAAAACAGGTCTTTGTTATGTGGACGGTGCGTGAACAGGTCCTTGTGTTATGTGGATGTCGTAAAGGTCTTGTGTTATGTGGATGCGTGAACAGGACTTGTGTTATTGGATGGCGTATGAACAGGTCTTTGTTATGTGATGGCGTGAACAGGTCGTAAGTACGTTTATTTAAGTGTTGACATTTGTGGCGACACAGCGAGGTCGTGTTATGTATGGAGAGTGGCGTGTACGACTATGTTCGTACTGTGTGTTTACGTGGGACGTGTGCGTGAACCAGGTCTTGGTTATGTAGGAGGGCGCATTGAGACTCGCGACTACAGGTATAGTATATGTGAGCATCACGCGTGAAGCGAGAATCTTTGTGTTCTAGATGTGTACTGGTGCGTGTCTACTAGGTCTTGTGTCTTATATGACGGTATGGCGTGAACAGGACCTTTTAGCTCAGATTTATCTAGGTTCTGGATATAGGTGGCGTTGAATCAGGGTCTTTGTGTGGATACATCAGTGGATTGATGGCGCTGAACTAGAGCGATCGTGCTCTGCTAGGAGAAAGCTTTACGTACAGTACCTTCAACATCTATCCCGGTAATCAGCATTGATAATGTGCTTCGCACAGAGTGGGAGTATGGGGAGACTCGATGAACTCAGTGTAGACATCCAGCGAAACACAGTTGAGCATGACGGACTCACGCGTCTCCTTCACACGCAGATAGGTGTCTGTCTATAGAGACAGACATACTGGCTCACATGTGCTGATAGTGACTAAGGAGTATTTACTCTCAAAGACTTATGTGTTCTACACAACCTGCAGTCCTTAGTGTCTTATACAATGGCCACAACTGTCTCACGACATTTATATTAACAGTGCAAAGTGTGTAGTACAATACAAGCTGTGTCTGCAGTTCACCTGAGTGCGTCAACATTTTGCCATAGTCCTTTCACGCAGCAAGTGCACATGGAGTTCGCTCATGTTGCGTACTTTCTGGCATCACACACTGGATGTGATCACTGTTCTGTTGCGCAGCGTTCCTCTACAGGAGAGAGTTCTTACCCATCGTATCTCTTGTTGATAATTTCCTACATCCTGGTTCCTCCAGTGATACTGGAGTTACATATTACGTAGAAATGATCTTGGTCTTTGAATGTCTATCACACAGGAAGATTGTTGAAAACACGTAAATGTTGCAACGGCTTTCTGCAGAGCATACATATGTAATGCAGTTGTCAACACTGGCGATATATATATATATATATAATCATATAAAATGATATATATATATAAATATATAATATATATATATATATATATATATATATATATATATATACATATATGACTGAATAATTCTACTGTGTAGGTGTGAAACGGTTTCAACAAAAGAGAAAACCCAACTATTTGCACATGTGTCTTAATCATCAACTTAACGGTATTTTATGCCATTTTCAACATAAGTTACACACACACACACATCGCACACACACCACAACACACACACGCACCACACCACACCACACACAACACGCAACACACACACCCCACACACACATCAGTCCTAGCGACTAATCGACATGTGCCTAGACAAAATGGTAACTAACACACACACACACATGCACAGCACACACACACATACACATACACAACACACAAGCAACACACCTACACACACTACACACCTACACACACACACCACAACACACATACACACCTACAACACACTACACACCTACACACCACACAACAGGCCTAGTGTCTAATCGACATGTTGCCTAGGACAAAATGGAACTAACACACACCACACACACACACTACACACACACACACACACACACACACACACAACACACCTATGAAGTGTTAATACGACCACACAATATACATGGTAATACTGGTTTAATGCATACATAAACTTAGAGGACATTTAAAGCTGTGACATATGGCGTGGTTAAATTATACTGGTTTTAATGGCAATGTTTTGTATGATACGTTATGGTGTAGACGCAGGGAGATGACCTCTGATGGGTATGCTCGCACAAGCTGTAGTACTGTATAATGTAGAAATAGATATATTTGATAGTTGTGGCATTATACATAATCTATCAGACATAATCTAGATCCAGCAAGTGTGCGTGAGCGTATTAGGAGTGAGTGGAGACAAGTGGTTTTTATGACATGACGTGCTGTTGGAGTGTGTCAAAGGTAAAATTATGAAGGGATTCAGGAAAACCGGCAGGCCGGACTTGTGTCCTGGAGATGGGAAGTACAGTGTCTGCACTCTGAAGGAGGGGTGTTAATGTTGCAGTTTTATAACTGTAGTGTAAAACACCCCTCTGGCAAGAGAGTGATGGAGTGAATAACGATAGAAGTGTTTCGTCTTTTTCGGGTCACCCAGTCTTGGTGGGAAACGGCCTATGAGTGTTATGTGGCGTTAAAAAATAACATCGACCTGTGACATACCCTGCTCTTAGAGGAGAGTTATGACAGCGATGTTTCGCCCCTTCCTGGACCCTTCTCTTGTTTACTCTCCTAGCTGCCGTTTGTGTGAATTGTTCCACTCACTGTTTGTAGCTTTAAGTGTTTTGTTCCAGCATCGGTCTTGTGACTTGTATTGTTCCAGCAACAGCGTCGTGAATTGTATTGTTCCAGCAACGGTACTGTAAGTTGTATTATTCCAGCAACGTTGTTGTACTATATTGTTCCCAGCGACGTTAATTGTTACTTTATATTGTTCCAGGGACCACTATTTGTTTACTTGTATTGTTCCAGGGACATTATTGTTACTTATATTGTTCCAGGGACACTTTTGTTATTCCTATTCGACATAGATATGTAAGACTGGAATATTAATAGGCCCGAGGCACACATGCATGTGATGAAGTGGGAACGAGGAATCAGGGAGGGTGGTTATTACGGTCACTGCTGCTGTTGCTGGGACTGTGTCATTGCTGCTGGTATTCCTGGAAAGTATAGTCCTCACGCACCCTCTCTCTACTTATATTTCCATGAGTTCTCGTGGATCACCACACTTTGGCAAGACTGAATTACTATCCTTGAAATCATACCACTCTGGTTTTTCTCTCTGGTAAATCCTTGCTTTCCCCCTGCTTTCTTCTTTACTGCTTCCATGACTCCCTTTTTCCTTCCACGGCCCTCCTCTGTAATGAAGTGTTCACAGCACTCACTTCCTAATATACTGAGGAGTAATGCCGGCAAGTATGAAGAAAAAGACAATTTATATAGCAATTAGATACTTTTCTGAAGCCTTACACGAGCACAAGGTTGTCACGAGCACGAGGTTGTCACGAGCACGAGGTTGTCACGAGCACATGGTTTCCACGAGCCGAGGTGTCACGAGCACAAGGTTGTCACGAGCACGAGGATGTCACGAGCACATGGTTGTCACGAGCACGAGGTTGTCACGAGCACATGGTTGTCACGAGCACGAGGTTGTCACGAGCACGAGGTTGTCACGAGCACAAGGTTGTCACGAGCACGAGGTTGTCACGAGCACAAGGTTTGTCACGAGCACAAGGTTGTCACGAAGCACAGGTTGTCAAGAGCACGAGTTTGTCACGACACAAGTTGTCACGAGGCACAAGTTTGTCTACGAGCACGGAGGCGTTGTCCACGAAGCACGAGGTTGTCACGAGCACGAGGTTGTCACGAGCACGAGGTTTGCACGAGCACGAGGTGTCACGAGCACGAGTGTCACGAGCACACAGGTTGTCACGAGCACGAGGTTTCCACGAGCACGAGGTTTGTCCCCCCCCAAGAGCACAAGGTTGCACGAGCACGAGGTTGTCCAACGAGCACGAAGGTTGTCATCGACACAGGTATGTCACGCGCACAAGTTTTTCACGAGCACGAGGTTGGTTCACGAGCACGAGGTGTCACGCGAGCACGAGTTGTCACGAGCACGAGGTTGTCCCACTAGCACGAGGTTGTCAAGAGCACGAGTTGTCACGAGCACAAGGTTGTCACGAGCACGAGGTTGTCACGAGCACGAGGTTGTCACGACACAAGGTTGTCCACGAGCACGGAGGTTGTCACGATGCACGAGGTTGTCAATAGCACGAGGTTTGTCCCGAGCAAGAGGTTGTCACGAGCACATGGTTTGTCACGAGCACAAGGTGTCACGGAGCACGAAGTTGTCACGAGCACGAGGTTGTCACGAGCACAACGGTTGTCACGAGCACGAGTTGACACGAGCACGATGTTTGCACGAGCACAAGGTTTGTCACAGCACGAGTTGTCACATCACGAGTTGTCACGAGCACATGGTTTGTCACGAGCACATGGTTGTCACGAGCACAAGGTTGTCACAGCACTAATGGTTTGTCACGAGCCACAAGGTTGTCACGAGCACATGGTTGTCACGAGCACAAGTTGTCACGAGCACAAGGTTGTCACGAGCACAAGTGACAGGGGGGGGGGGGGGGGGGCGAGCACGAGGTTTGTCACGAGCACACTGGTTGTCACGAGCACAAGGTTGTCACGAGCACATGGTTGTCACAGCACGAGGTTGTCACGAGCCAAGGTTGTCACTGAGCACGAGGTTGTCCACGAGCACGAGTTGACACGCAGCACGAAGGTTTTCACGAGCACATTGGTTGTCACGAGCACGAGTTGTCCACGAGCACAAGGTTGTCACGAGCACGAGGTTGTCACCGAGCACATGGTTGTCACGAGCACGAGTTTCACGAGCACAAGGTTGTCACGAGCACGAGTTGTCACGAGAACGAGGTTGTCACGAGCACATGGTTTGTCACGAGCACATGGTTGTCACGAGCACAAGGTTGTCACGAGCACGAGGTTGTCACGACACGAGGTTGTCCACGAGCACATGATTGTCACGAGCACATGGTTTTGTCACGAGCACAAGGTTGTTTCACTAGCACATGGTTGTCGACGTAGCACCACAGGTTTCACGAGCACAAGGTTGTCACTAGCACGATGTTGTCAAGGGGGGCAGCACATTGTTGTCACGAGCACATGTTGTCACGAGCACAAGGTTGTCACGAGCACAAGGTTTGACCACAGCACATGAGTTTGTCACGACACAAGGTTGTACACGAGCACAAGGTTGTCACGAGCACAAGATGTCACGAGCACGAGTTGTCACGAGCACAGTTGTCACGAGCAACAAGGATGTCACGAGCACAAGGTAGTCACGAGCACAAGGATGTCACGAGCACATGGTTGTCACGAGCACAACTTGTCACGAGCACATGTTGTCACGGAAGCAACAAGTTGTCACGAGCACAAGGTTGTCACGAGCACAAGGTTGTCACGAGCACGAGGTTGTCACGAAGCACATGGTTGTCACAGCACAAGTTTGTCACGAGCACAAGGTTTCACGAGCACATGTTGTCACGAGCCATGGTTGTCACTAGCACATGGTTGTCACGAGCACAAGGTTTTGTCACGAGCACATGTTGTCACGAGCACAAGGTTGTCACGAGCACATTGGTTTGTCCACGAGCAACAGGTTGTCACGAGCACATGGTTTTCACGATCACATAGTTATCACGAGCACATGGTTGCACGAGCAACATGGTTGTCCACGAGCACAAGTTGTCACGAGCAATGGTTGTCACGAGCACGAGGTTGTCACATCACATGGTTGTCACGAGCAAACATGGTAGTCACGCGCCACATGGATGTCACGAGCACGAGGTTTGTCACGAGCACCATGGTTGTCACGCGCACATGGTTGTCACGAGCACGAAGGTTGTCACGAGCACATGTTGTCAACGAGCACATGGTTTCACGAGCACATGGTTGTCACGAAGCATCGAGGTTGTCACGAGCACATGGGTTTCACGAGCACATGGTTGTCAACGAGCACGAGGTTGTCACGACACATGTTGTCACGAGCACATGGTTGTCACGAGCACATGGTTGTCACACACGAGGTATGTCAAGAGCACATGGTTGTCACGAGCACATGTGTGTCACGAGCACAAGGTGTCACAGCTACATGGTTGTCACGAGCACGAGGTTGTCACGAGCACTATGGTTGTCACGAGCACATGTTGTCAGAGCACATGGTTGTCACGAGCACGAGGTTGTCACGGAGCACATGGTTGTCACGAGCACATGGTTGTCCACGAGCACATGTTGTCACGAGCACATGGTTGTCACACACATGGTTGTCACGAGCACGAGGTTTCTACGAGCCATGGTTGTCACGAGCACATGGTTGTCAGAGCACATGTTGTCACGACACGAGGTTGTCACGAGCACAATGGTTGTCACGAGCACATGGTTGTCACAGCACGGAGGTTGTCACGCAGCACATGGTTGTCACTGAGCACAATGGTTGTCACGAGCACAAGGTTTTGTCACGAGACACTAGGTTGTCACAGCACAAGAGTTGTCACGAGCAACAGGATGTACACGAGCACGAGTTGTCACGAGCACATGGTTGTCACGCGCACATGGTTGTCACGAGCACGAGGTTGTCACGAGCACATGGTTGTTCACGAGCACATGGTTGTTCACGAGCACAGGTTTGTCACGAGCACATGGTTCACGAGCACAAGGTTTCACGAGCACGAGGTTGTCACGAGCACAAGTTGTCACGAGGCACATGTTGTCACGAGCACATGGTTGTCACGACCACATGGTTGTCACGAGTCACATGTTGTCACATCACAAGTTTGTCACTAGTCACAAGGTTTGTCACCGCACAAGGTGTCACGAGCACAAGTTTCAACGAAGCACATGGTTGTCACAGCACTAGGTTGTCACGAGCACATTGTTTCACGAGCACAAGGTTGTCACGAGCACAAGTGGTTGTCACGAGGCACAAGTTGTCCACGAGCATCAAGGTGTCCCACGAGACAAGGTTTGTCCACGAGGCACCAAGGTTTGTCACGACACAAGGTTGTCACGAGCACAAGGTTGTCACAGCACAAGTTGTCACGAGCACATGGTTGTCACTAGCACGAGGTTGTCCACAGCACAAGGTTGTCACGAGCACAAGGTTGTCACGAGCACAAGGTTTGTCATCTCTAATGCTTTAATTTCTAAACATAATACTTTATCCACTCTTTTGAAATATCTGTTGATTAATAACAATTATTATTAATTATTACTTATTGTTGATGTGAATTACTGACATTAGCTCCTTATTTTATTATTATATTATATTATTATTATTATTATTATTATTTATTATGATACTACAGAGATTTAATTATTATTATTATTATTATTATTTTATTTTGCCTGACTGGAGTTTTTTACTAAGATGTTGTCGAGGGTAAGTGCTTGAAGAGTTAATAAAGCAGAGGGAGGGGAGGAAGGGGGGAAGGATGGAAGGGAGGGGCGGAGGGAGGGGGGGGGGGAGAGGGGGAGTCTCAGAGCCAGTGGGGTACACATTAAAGTAATCCCAGCTCAGATCAACAGTCCCCCGAGACAGCCTTTGATCCAGCTCACACTAGTTAGTCTCGTACTCACTCATCAAAGACTGTGCACCCCCTCCCCCACCCCCCCCTGCTCTTCTGTATACAACACACACACACACACACACGCACACACACACACACACACACACACACACCCACACACACACACACACACGCACAACACACACCACACACACACACGCACACACACACACTACGCACACTACACACACAACACAAACACACACACACACACACACCACACACACACACACACACACACACAACACCACACAACATTTCATTCTAGTCATCTAACTTTCACATTTTGAATTACTTTATTACACCAGCAAGATAAACGTGAGTAATTTTTCAATTTGTCTGAGTCAGAGGAACATACCTGATAGGGAAGGTGGTGGAGACAGACACTGTACAGAACAGCTCGAGAATTGGTATGAGCGCATTCTGGAGGCAAAAGTTAGTGGAAGTGGTTGATAGAATAAGAGGCGGGTCCAGGAACTATGACTCGACTTATATAACACAAATGTGTGAATATTGTGCCACCTGCATGTTTCAGTTACTGCCAGTACTGTCTCCACGCTGTCTCCACTGGCTGGTCTTCTCCAGCGCTGGACTCCACTGCTGGTCTTCACTGCTGGTCTTCTCCAGCGCTGGTCTCCACTACTGTCTTCTCCAGCGCTGACTCCACTGCTCGCCTCCACTGCTGGTCTTCTCCAGCACTGGTCTCCACTGCTGTCACTCCAGCGCTGGCCTCCACACACTGCTGGTCTGCACAGCACTGGGTTTTCCACTGCTGGTCTTCTCCAGCACTGGTCTCCACTGCAGTCAGTCTTCCAATCGCTGACTCCACTGTTGGTCTTCTCCAGCGTTGTCTTCTACTGCTGATCTTCTCCAGCACTGGTCCCTCCACTGCAGGTCTTCTCCACACTGGTCCACCACCACTGCTGGTCCTTCTCCAGCGCTGGTCTCCACTGACTGGTCCTTCCTCCACACTGGTTTCCACCACTGTTTGGTCTATCTCCAGCGCTGGACTCCACCACTGCTTGTCTTCTCCAGCGCTGTCTTCCACTGCAGGTCTTCTTCCAGCACTGGACTCCACTGCTGTTCTTCTCCCAGCGCTGGTCTCCACCACTGCTGGTCTTCTCACGCTGGTCTCCACATGGCTGTCGTCTCCAGCACTGTCTCCACTGAGATGAATGTTGAAAAAACCGAACAAGTTGAAGATTGAGACAACTATGCATCAATATGGGAATCTTATTCAGAAACGTTTCGCCACACAGTGGCTATCATCATCCAATACAAGAGAAGGACGTAAGAGAGGAGAGTATGAGGTAATCAGTCCCTCGCCTGGAGTCGATGTGTTCAGTCCATCAATCTTGTAAAAAATTGTACAGCATAGGGCCGTAGACGGTGGCTATATACTGTAGAGAGGTAGGTGACTCAGGCGGAGGCGGGGTCATAGTGGTACCATCACTCGTCTAAGTAGGTCCTTCGTCCAAAGGTTTATAACAATTGTTGAAGAATCTTGTAACAAATCCCATGATGCTGCAGTGTCTGTCAGTTGTACAATCTTCAAGAATTGATGACTGAACACATCGACTCCAGCTGAGGGACTGATACCACATACTCCTCCTCTCCTTACGGCTTCCTCGTTTGTATTGGACTTATGAAGCCACTGTGTGTCGAAACGATTTCCTGAATAAAAGATTCCCATATGCTGCATAAGTGCCTCAATCTTCAACTTGTCTCCCTAGCTGGTCTTCACCAGCACTGGTCCTCCACCACTGCTGGATTCTCCAGCACCTGGTCTCCACCACTGCTGGTCTTCTCCAGCATACTGTCTCCACGCTGGATCTTCTCCAGCACGTCTCCACCACTGCTGGCCTTCTCCAGCGCTGGACTCCACTGCCTGGTCTTCTCCAGCCCTGGTCTCCACCACTGCTGGTCTTCTCCAGCACTGGTCTACAACCACTTGCTGGTCCTTCCTCCACAGGCACTGGTCTCCACACTGCTGACTTCTCCACGCTGGTCCCTCCACTGCTAGTCTTCTCCAACGCTGGTCTCCACTGCTGGTCATTTTGCAGCGCTGGTCTCCACTACTGTCTTTCCTCCACAGCTGTCATCTCCATGCTGGTCTCCACTACTGGGTCTTCTCTAGTGTCTGTCTCCACTACTGGTCTTTTCCAGCGCTGGACTCCACTGCTTGTCTTCTCCAGCGCTGCTCTCCACAACTGGTCTTCTCCATTGCTGGTCTCTACTACTGGTCTTCTCCAGTGCTGGTCTCCACTACTGGTCTTCTCCAGTGCTGGTCTCCACTGCTGGTCTCCACTACTGGTCTTCTTCAGTGCGTCTCCAACTGCTGTCATCTCCAGCGCTGCTCTCCACTACTGGTCTTCTCCAGTGCTGGTCTCCACTACGGATCTTCTCCAGTGCTGATCTCCACTACTGGTCTTCTCCAGTGCAGGTCTCCACTGCTGGTCATCTCCAGCGCTGGTCTCCACTACTGGTCTTCTTCAGTGCTGGTCTCCACTGCTGGTCTTCTCCAGCGCTGTCTCCGCTACTGTCTTTCTCCAGCGCTGGTCTCCACTGCTGTCTTCTCCAGTGCTGGTCTCCTCCATGCTGGTCTTCTCCAGCGCATGTCTCCACTGCCTGGTCCTTCTCCAGCGCTGGTCCCTCCACTGCCCTGTCTTTTCCAGCCTGGTCACCACTGCTGGTCTTTCCAGCGCTGGTTCTCCACTGCTGGTCTTCTCCAGTGCTGGTCTCCACTGCTGGCCCGACTTCTCAGCGCTGGTCTCACAGTGCTGGTCTCCCCAGCGCGTCTCCAGTGCTGGTCCTTCTTCCAGCGCTGGTCTCCACTGCTGGTCTCTCCAGTCCTGGTCTTCTCCATTGGCTGGTCTTCTCCAGTGCTGGTCTTCTTCACTGCTGTCATCTCCAGCGCTGGTCTCCGTGCTGGTCTTCTCCTTGCTGGTCTCCACTGCTGGTCTCCCAGCGCTGGTCTCCACTGCTGTCATCTCCACGCTGGCTCCAGTGCTGGTCTTCTCCATGTGCTGGTCTCCACTGCTGGTCCCAGAGCTGTCTCCATCGCTGTCTCCCACTGCTGGTCTTCTCCAGTGGCTGGTCTTCCTCTCCATGTTGGTCTTCTTCCATTGCTGGTCTTCTCCGCGCTGGTCCTCCACTGCTGGTCTTGTCCCAGTGGATGGTCTCTCCAGTGCTGGTTCACTCACAGCAGTCTCTCCAGCGCTGGTCTCCCACTGCTGGTCTTCTCCAGTGCTGGCCTTCTCCAGTGAATGGTCCTTCTCCAGTGATGTTCTTCTCCAGTGATGTTCTTCTCCAGTGCTGGTCTTCTCCAGTGCTGGACTTCTCCAGTGATGGTCTTCTCCAGTGATGGTCTTCTCCAGTGATGGTCTTCTCCAGTGATGGTCTTCTCCATGCTGTCTTCTCCAGTTCTGTCTTCTCCATTTCTGGTCTTCTCCATGCTGGTCTTCTCCAGTGATGGTCTTCTCCAGTGCTGGTCTTCTCCAGTGATGGTCTTCTCCAGTGCTGGTCTTCTCCAGTGATGGTCTTCTCCAGTGCTGGTCTTCTCCAGCGCTGGTCTTCTCCAGCGCTGGTCTCCACTGCTGGTCTTCTCCAGTGATGGTCTTGTCCAGTGATGGTCTTCTCCAGTGATGGTTTTCTCCAGTGCAGTCTCTCCAGTGATGTCATCTCCATGATGGGTCTTCTCCAGTGATGGTCTTCTCCAGTGATAGGGGGGTCTTCTCCAGTGAGGTCTTCTCCAGCGATGGTCTTCTCCAGTGCTGGTCTTCTCCAGTGATGGTCTTCTCCAGTGCTGGTCTTCTCCAGTGATGGTCTTCTCCAGTGATGGTCTTCTCCAGTGATGGTCTTCTCCAGTGCTGGTCTTCTCCAGTTCTGGTCTTCTCCAGTTCTGGTCTTCTCCAGTGCTGGTCTTCTCCAGTGATGGTCTTCTCTCAGTGCTGGTCTCTTCCAGTGATGGTCTTCCATGCTGGTCTTCTCCCATGAGGTCCTTCTCCAGTGCTGGTTCCATCCCAGCGCTGAGTCATCTCCACGCTGGTCCCACTGCTGGTCTTCTCCAGTGATGTCTTTGTCCAGTGATGGGTCTCTCCAGTGAGGCTTTCTCCATTGCTGGTCTTCCTCTCAGGTGATTGTCTCTCCAGTGATGGTCTTCTCCAGTGATGGTCCTTCTCCAGTGCTGGTCTCTCCAGTGATGGTCTTCTCCATCGAGGTCTTCTCAGTGCAGGTCCCTTCTCACAGTGATGGTCTTCTCCAAGCTGGTCTTCTCCACGCTGGTCGTCTCCAGTGATGGTCTTCTTCCGAGTGCTGGTCTTCTCCAGCCTGGTCCTCCACTGCTGGTCTTCTCCAGTGATGGTCTTCTCCAGTGCTGGTCTCCACTGCTGGTCTCCAGCGCTGGTCTCCACTGCTGGTCTTCTCCAGCGCTGGTCTGCACTGCTGGTCTTCTCCAGTGCTGGTCTTCTCCAGTGATGGTCTTCTCCAGTGCTGGTCGTCTCAGTGCTGGTCTTTCTCCAGTGATGGTCTTCTTTCTCCGTGATGGTCTTCTCCAGTGGGGGGGGGGTCTTCTCCAGTGATTTTTCTTCTCCAGTGCTGGTCTTCTCCAGTGATGGTCTTCTCCAATGATGGTCTTCTCCAGTGCTGGTCTTCTCCAGTGATGGCCTTCTCCAGCGCTGGTCTTCTCCAGCGCTGATCTTCTCCAGTGATGGTCTTCTCCAGTGCTGGTCTTCTCCAGCGCTGGTCTCCACTGCTGGTCTTCTCCAGTGATGGTCTTCTCTAGGCTGGTCTCCACAGCTGTCTCCATCGCTGGTCTCCACTGCTGGTCTTCTCCAGCGCTGGTCTCCCCACTGCTGGTCTTCCTCCAGGCTGGTCCTTCTTCCAGGATGGTCTTCTCCAGTGATTGGTCGTCTCCAGTGCTGGTCTTCTCCAGTGATGGTCTTCTCCAGTGATGGTCTTCTCCAGTGATGGTCTTCTCCAGTGCTGGTCTTCTTCAGCGCTGGTCTTCTCCAGAGATGGTCTTCTCCAGTGCTGGTCTTCTCCAGCGCTGGTCTCCACTGCTGGTCTTCTCCAGTGATGGTCTTCTCCAGCGCTGGTCTCCACTGCTGGTCTTCTCCAGTGCTGGTCTCCACTGCTGGTCTTCTCCAGCGCTGGTCTCCACTGCTGGTCTTCTCCAGTGCTTGTCTTCTCTGCTGGTCTCCACTGCTGGTCTCCAGCGCTGGTCTCCACTGCTGGTCTTCTCCAGCGCTGGTCTGCACTGCTGGTCTTCTCCAGTGCTGGTCTTCTCCAGTGATGGTCTTCTCCAGTGCTGGTCGTCTCCAGTGCTGGTCCTTCTCCAGTGATGGTCATCTCCAGTGATGGTCTTCTCCATGATGGTCTTTCTCCGTGATTTTTCATCTCCAGTGCTTGGTCTCTCCAGTATGGTCTTTCTCCAATGATGTCTTCTCCATGCTGGTCTTCTCCCAGTGATGGCCTTGCACCATCCTTGGTCCTTCTCCAGCGCTGATCTTCTTCCAGTGATGGTGCTCTCCAGTGCTGGTCTCTCCAGCGCTGGTCTCTCCACTGCGGTCTTCTCCAGTGATGGTCTTCTCTAGGCTGGTTCCTCCCCCACTGCTGGCTCCAGCGCAGGTCACACTGCTGTCTTCTCACAGCGCTTGGTCTCCACTGCTGGTCTTCTCCAGTGCTGGTCTTCTCCAGTGATGGTCTTCTCCAGTGATGGTCTTCTCCAGTGCTGGTCTTCTCCAGTGATGGTCTTCTCCAGTGATGGTCTTCTCCAGTGATGGTCTTCTCCAGTGCTGTCAATCTTCAGCGCTGGTCTTCTCCAGAGATGTCTCTTTCTCCATTGCTGGTCTTCTCCAGCGCTGGTCTCCCACGCTGGTCTTCTCCAGTGATGGTCCCTTCTCCACGCTGTCTCCCTGCTGGTCCTCTCCATGCTGGTCTCCACTGCTGGTCTCCTCCATGCTGGTCTCCACCGCTGGCTCTCCAGTGATGGTCCATGTCGCAGTGCTGGTCATTCTCAGTGATGGTCTTCTTCAGTGATGGCTTTTCCATGATGGTCCTTCTCCGTTAGGTCTTCTCTAGTGATGTCTTCTCCAGCGCTGTGCTCTCACTGCTGGTCTTCTCCATATGGTCTTCTCCATGATGGTCATTGTCCAGTGAAGGTCTTCTTCCAGTGAAGGTCTTCTCCAGTGCTGTTTTCTCCAGTGCTGGTCTTCTCCATGCGGTCTTCCTCCCAGTGCGGTCTTCTCCAGTGATGGTCTTCCTCCGTGATGGTCTTGTCCAGTGATGGTCTACTCCAGTGCAGGTACTTCTCCATGCTCGTCTTTTCCAGTGATGGTCTTCTCATGATGGTCATCTCCAGTGCTGGTCTTCTCCAGTGCGTCTCCACTGCTGGTCCTTTCTCCATGATCGGTCCTTCTCCCTGCTCGCTCTCCAGTGAATGGACTTCTCCAGTGATGTCTTCTGCAGTGCTGGTTTTTCTCAGTGCTGGTCTCCAGGCTGGGTCTTGTCCAGTATGGTCCTTCTCCAATGCTGTCTTCTCCATGCGATGTCCTTCCTCCAGCGTTTGGTCTCTTTCGTGCCTTGTGTTTTTGTCTAGTGTCTGCTCAAAGCGCTGGTCTTCTCAGTGCTGGTTTTCTCCAGCGTTGGTCTCTCTAGCACTATCTTCTCTAGTGCTTGTCCTTTAGCGCTGGTCTCTCTAGTGCTGGTCTTCTGTAAGTGCTGGTCTTCTCTAGTGCTGGTCTTATTAAGCGCTGGTCTTCTCTAAGTGCGGTGCTTCTGTATGCTGGTCCTTCCCAGCGCTGTCTCTCTAGTGCTGGTCTCTGTAGTGCTGGTCTTCCTCTATTGCTGTCTTTAGAGCGCTGGTCTTCTCTAGTGCTGGTCTTCTGTAGTGCTGGTCTTTCCCAGCGCTGGTCTTCTCTAGTGCTGGTCTCCAGCGCTGGTCTTCTCGAGTGTAAAGAAAAAGGCAGCGGAGTATAACGGTCTGGTCAGCCCTCCAACCCCCCCCCCCCTCAAATAAAAACACTGTTGCCATCACGCAACAAAGTATTATGCAGCGTACGTGATTAATATATCCCGAACGTGATTATTATATATACAATACTTGGTAACTCAAAAAATTCAGTGCTCGTTCCAGATTAGTTCAGCGAGTCCAAAATGTGCCGTTTTTATTGTCGTTGTCGTTGTTCTTGTTATTGGTCGTGGTTCTTGCCAGGCTTGGTCGTGGTTTTACCAGGCTTGGTCGTGGTTTTACAAGACTTGGTCGTGGTTTTACAAGACTTGGTCGTGGTTTTACAAGACTTGGTCGTGGTTTTACAAGACTTGGTCGTGGTTTTACAAGACTTGGTCGTGGATTTACAAGACTTGGTCGTGGTTTTACAAGACTTGGTCGTGGTTTTACAAGACTTGGTCGTGGTTTTACAAGACTTGGTCGGGTTTTAAACACTTGCCGTGGTTTTACAAGACTTGGTCGTGGATTTACATGACTTGGTCGAGGTTTTACAGACTTGGTCGTGTTTAACTAGACTGGTCGTGGTTTTTAACAAGACTTGGTCGTGGTTTTTACAAAATTGTGGCGGGGGGGGGGCGTGGTTTTACAAGAATTGGCTGGTTTTACCAATACTTGGTCGAGGATTTACAAGACTTGGTCGTGGTTTTACAAGACTTGGTCGTGGTTTTACAAGACTTGGTCGTGGTTTTACAAGACTTGGTCGTGGTTTTACAAGAAAAGTACGAATACAAATGATGAAGTTTAATAGTACTGTTTATATACCTATTCGGCACGACATATGTAAGTCTAAGGGTTTTTACTGCCTTAAATAACACTTTCCATCAAACTCTAATTTGCTTTCGGAATAAATTTGATACGTTTCTTCAGGATGGTAAAGATATTCTCCATCAAAGGTCCACCTTCCTTCAGCCTGGTGGGGATATTTTCTCCCTCAAAGATTCCCCACTAATTGTGTTGTTGCTGCTGGTAATATATATGCAAATTAGCTTCCAAATGTTTGTTTATCTCAGGTCCTCCTTACCAGTTTTCAAGGCTTCTAAGAATGTTTTTTTTTTTTTTCAGGTAAATATGGCTGAGGTGGTGCTGTTGACGGAGGAGACTGCAAGAAGTATTAATTACAGGTCGCATCCTGCAACAATGGTATGTCTTCTGCTGTGCATTGCACAGTCTTATGCAGCATGTGATGACATTCACAGGACTTGGTCTATGATATGTTGGATGGGCGTGAAAACAGGTCTTGTGTTATGAGTATGGCGTGAACAGGTCTTGTGTTATGTGGATGGCGTGAACAGGTCTTGTGTTATGTGGATGGCGTGAACAGGTCTTGTGTTATGTGGATGGCGTGAACAGGTCTTGTGTTATGTGGATTGCGTGAACAATCTGTGTTATGGTGGAATGGCGGTAACGAGGTCTTGAGTTTATGTTGATGGTCGTGAACAGGTCTGGATATGTGGATGGCGTGAACATGTCTGTGTTATGTTGATGGCGTGAACCGGACTCGTGTTATGTGTGATGGCGTGAACAGGTCCCTTGTGTTATGTGGATGGCGTGAACAGGTCTTGTGTTATGTGGATGGCGTGAACAGGTCTTGTGTTATGTGGATGGCGTGAACAAGTCTTGTGTTATGTGGATGGCGTGAACAGGTCTTGTGTTATGTTGATGGCGTGAACAGGTCTTGTGTTATGTGGATGGCGTGAACAGGTCTTGTGTTATGTGGATGGCGTGAACAGGTCTTGTGTTATGTGGATGGCGTGAACAGGTCTTGTGTTATGTGGATGGCGTGAACAGGTCTTGTGTTATGTGATGGCGTGAACAGGTTCCCTTGGTTATGTGGATGGCGTGAACAGGTCTTGTGTTATGTGGATGCGTTTTTTGGGGGGGGGGAAAAAAAACAGGTCTTTGTTATGTGGACGGTGCGTGAACAGGTCCTTGTGTTATGTGGATGTCGTAAAGGTCTTGTGTTATGTGGATGCGTGAACAGGACTTGTGTTATTGGATGGCGTATGAACAGGTCTTTGTTATGTGATGGCGTGAACAGGTCGTAAGTACGTTTATTTAAGTGTTGACATTTGTGGCGACACAGCGAGGTCGTGTTATGTATGGAGAGTGGCGTGTACGACTATGTTCGTACTGTGTGTTTACGTGGGACGTGTGCGTGAACCAGGTCTTGGTTATGTAGGAGGGCGCATTGAGACTCGCGACTACAGGTATAGTATATGTGAGCATCACGCGTGAAGCACGATTTTGTCACGAGCACAGGTTGTCACAGCAAAAGGGTTTTGCCAGCAAAAGGTTGCACGAGCAAAGGTTGTACGAGAAAAAGGTTGTCACGAGCAAAAGGGTTTGTCACAGCCGAGGTTGTCCGGACGAGGTTCACGAGCACGAGGTTGTAGGCACAAGGTTGTCACGAGCACAAGGTTGTCCGAGCAAAAGGGTTGTCACGGCACGAGGTTGTCACGAGCACGAGGTTGTCACGAGCCAAGGGTTTTGTCACGGCACAAGGTTGTCACGAGCACAAGGTTGTCACGAGCACGAGGTTGTCACGAGCACGAGGTTGTCACGAGCACGAGGTTGTCACGAGCACGAGGTTGTCACGAGCACAAGGTTTGTCACGAGCACAAGGTTGTCACGAGCACAAGGTTGTCACGAGCACAAGGTTGTCACGAGCACAAGGTTGTCACGAGCACATGGTTGTCACGAGCACGAGGTTGTCACGAGCAATGGTTGTCACGAGCACGAGGTTGTCACGAGCACAAGGTTGTCACGAGCACGAGGTTGTCACGAGCACGAGGTTGTCACGAGCACAAGGTTGTCACGAGCACACAGGTGTCACGAGCACATGGTTGTCACGAGCACGAGTTGTCACGAGCACAAGTTGTCACGAGCACGAGGTTGTCACGAGCACAAGGTTGTCACGAGCACATGGTTGTCACGAGCACAAGGAGTTGTCACGAGCACGAGGTTGTCACGAGCACATGGTTGTCACGAGCACGAGGTTTGTCACGAGCACAAGGTTGTCACGAGCACGAGGTTGTCACGAGCACAAGGTTGTCACGAGCACATGGTTGTCACGAGCACATGGTTGTCACGAGCACGAGGTTGTCACGAGCACAAGGTTGTCACGAGCACGAGGTTGTCACGAGCACATGGTTGTCACGAGCACGAGGTTGTCACGAGCACAAGGTTGTCACGAGCACGAGGTTGTCACGAGCACAAGGTTGTCACGAGCACATGGTTGTCACGAGCACATGGTTGTCACGAGCACGAGGTTGTCACGAGCACAAGGTTGTCACGAGCACGAGGTTGTCACGAGCACAAGGTTGTCACGAGCACGAGGTTGTCACGAGCACGAGGTTGTCACGAGCACAAGGTTGTCACGAGCACATGGTTGTCACGAGCACAAGGTTGTCACGAGCACGAGGTTGTCACGAGCACATGGTTGTCACGAGCACAAGGTTGTCACGAGCACAAGGTTGTCACGAGCACATGGTTGTCACGAGCACGAGGTTGTCACGAGCACAAGGTTGTCACGAGCACGAGGTTGTCACGAGCACGAGGTTGTCACGAGCACAAGGTTGTCACGAGCACGAGGTTGTCACGAGCACGAGGTTGTCACGAGCACGAGGTTGTCACGAGCACAAGGTTGTCACGAGCACAAGGTTGTCACGAGCACAAGGTTGTCACGAGCACGAGGTTGTCACGAGCACGAGGTTGTCACGAGCACGAGGTTGTCACGAGCACGAGGTTGTCACGAGCACGAGGTTGTCACGAGCACGAGGTTGTCACGAGCACGAGGTTGTCACGAGCACAAGGTTGTCACGAGCACAAGGTTGTCACGAGCACGAGGTTGTCACGAGCACAAGGTTGTCACGAGCACGAGGTTGTCACGAGCACAAGGTTGTCACGAGCACGAGGTTGTCACGAGCACAAGGTTGTTACGAGCACGAGGTTGTCACGAGCACGAGGTTGTCACGAGCACGAGGTTGTCACGAGCACAAGGTTGTCACGAGCACGAGGTTGTCACGAACACAAGGTTGTCACGAGCACGAGGTTGTCACGAACACGAGGTTGTCACGAGCACGAGGTTGTCACGAACACAAGGTTGTCACGAGCACGAGGTTGTCACGAGCACGAGGTTGTCACGAACACAAGGTTGTCACGAACACAAGGTTGTCACGAGCACGAGGTTGTCACGAGCACAAGGTTGTCACGAGCACGGGGTTGTCACGAGCACGAGGTTGTCACGAGCACAAGGTTGTCACGAGCACGAGGTTGTCACGAGCACAAGGTTGTCACGAGCACGGGGTTGTCACGAGCACAAGGTTGTCACGAGCACGGGGTTGTCACGAGCACAAGGTTGTCACGAGCACGAGGTTGTCACGAGCACGAGGTTGTCACGAGCACGAGGTTGTCACGAGCACGAGGTTGTCACGAGCACAAGGTTGTCACGAGCACGAGGTTGTCACGAGCACGAGGTTGTCACGAGCACGAGGTTGTCACGAGAACGAGGTTGTCACGAGCACGAGGTTGTCACGAGCACAAGGTTGTCACGAGCACGAGGTTGTCACGAGCACAAGGTTGTCACGAGCACAAGGTTGTCACGAGCACGAGGTTGTCACGAGCACGAGGTTGTCACGAGAACGAGGTTGTCACGAGCACGAGGTTGTCCACGAGCACAAGGTTGTCACGAGCACGAGGTTGTCACGAGCACGAGGTTGTCACGAGCACAAGGTTGTCACGAGCACGGGGTTGTCACGAGCACGAGGTTGTCACGAGCACGGGGTTGTCACGAGCACGAGGTTGTCACGAGCACGAGGTTGTCACGAGCACAAGGTTGTCACGAGCACAAAGTTGTCACGAGCACGAGGTTGTCACGAGCACGAGGTTGTCACGAGCACGAGGTTGTCACGAGCACGAGGTTGTCACGAGCACGGGGTTGTCACGAGCACGGGGTTGTCACGAGCACAAGGTTGTCACGAGCACAAGGTTGTCACGAGCACGGGGTTGTCACGAGCACGGGGTTGTCACGAGCACGGGGTTGTCACGAGCACGAGGTTGTCACGAGCACGGGGTTGTCACGAGCACGAGGTTGTCACGAGCACGAGGTTGTCACGAGCACAAGGTTGTCACGAGCACAAAGTTGTCACGAGCACGAGGTTGTCACGAGCACGAGGTTGTCACGAGCACGAGGTTGTCACGAGCACGAGGTTGTCACGAGCACGGGGTTGTCACGAGCACGGGGTTGTCACGAGCACAAGGTTGTCACGAGCACAAGGTTGTCACGAGCACGGGGTTGTCACGAGCACGAGGTTTGTCACGAGCACGGGGTTTGTCACGAGCACCGAGGTTTGTCACGAGCACGGGGTTGTCACGAGCACAAGGTTGTCACGAGCACATGGTTGTCACGAGCACGAGGTTGTCACGAGCACAAGGTTGTCACGAGCACAAGGTTGTCACGAGCACGAGGTTGTCACGAGCACAAGGTTGTCACGAGCACAAGGTTGTCACGAGCACAAGGTTGTCACGAGCACAAGGTTGTCACGAGCACAAGGTTGTCACGAGCACAAGGTTGTCACGAGCAACGAGGTTGTCACGAGCACGAGGTTGTCACGAGCACGAGGTTGTCACGAGCACAAGGTTGTCACGAGCACAAGGTTGTCACGAGCACAAGGTTGTCACGAGCACGAGGTTGTCACGAGCACGAGGTTGTCACGAGCACAAGGTTGTCACGAGCACAAGGTTGTCACGAGCACAAGGTTGTCACGAGCACGAGGTTGTCACGAGCACGAGGTTGTCACGAGCACGAGGTTGTCACGAGCACGAGGTTGTCACGAGCACAAGGTTGTCACGAGCACAAGGTTGTCACGAGCACAAGGTTGTCACGAGCACAAGGTTGTCACGAGCACAAGGTTGTCACGAGCACATGGTTGTCACGAGCACGAGGTTGTCACGAGCACATGGTTGTCACGAGCACGAGGTTGTCACGAGCACAAGGTTGTCACGAGCACGAGGTTGTCACGAGCACGAGGTTGTCACGAGCACAAGGTTGTCACGAGCACAAGGTTGTCACGAGCACATGGTTGTCACGAGCACGAGGTTGTCACGAGCACAAGGTTGTCACGAGCACGAGGTTGTCACGAGCACAAGGTTGTCACGAGCACATGGTTGTCACGAGCACAAGGTTGTCACGAGCACGAGGTTGTCACGAGCACATGGTTGTCACGAGCACGAGGTTGTCACGAGCACAAGGTTGTCACGAGCACGAGGTTGTCACGAGCACAAGGTTGTCACGAGCACATGGTTGTCACGAGCACATGGTTGTCACGAGCACGAGGTTGTCACGAGCACAAGGTTGTCACGAGCACGAGGTTGTCACGAGCACATGGTTGTCACGAGCACGAGTTGTCACGAGCACAGAGGTTGTCACGAGCACGAGGTTGTCACGAGCACAAGGTTGTCACGAGCACATGGTTGTCACGAGCACATGGTTGTCACGAGCACGAGGTTGTCACGAGCACAGGTTGTCACGAGCACGAGGTTGTCACGAGCACAAGGTTGTCACGAGCACGAGGTTGTCACGAGCACGAGGTTGTCACGAGCACAAGGTTGTCACGAGCACATGGTTGTCACGAGCACAAGGTTGTCACGAGCACGAGGTTGTCACGAGCACATGGTTGTCACGAAGCACAGGTTGTCACGAGCACAAGGTTGTCACGAGCACGAGGTTGTCACGAGCACATGGTTGTCACGAGCACGAGGTTGTCACGAGCACAAGGTTGTCACGAGCACGAGGTTGTCACGAGCACGAGGTTGTCACGAGCACAAGGTTGTCACGAGCACGAGGTTGTCACGAGCACGAGGTTGTCACGAGCACGAGGTTGTCACGAGCACAAGGTTGTCACGAGCACAAGGTTGTCACGAGCACAAGGTTGTCACGAGCACGAGGTTGTCCACGAGCACGAGGTTGTCACGAGCACGAGGTTGTCACGAGCACGAGGTTGTCACGAGCACGAGGTTTTTGTCACCCGAGCACGAGGTTGTCACGAGCACGAGGTTGTCACGAGCACAAGGTTGTCACGAGCACAAGGTTGTCACGAGCACGAGGTTGTCACGAGCACAAGGTTGTCACGAGCACGAGGTTGTCACGAGCACAAGGTTGTCACGAGCACGAGGTTGTCACGAGCACAAGGTTGTCACGAGCACGAGGTTGTCACGAGCACGAGGTTGTCACGAGCACGAGGTTGTCACGAGCACAAGGTTGTCACGAGCACGAGGTTGTCACGAACACAAGGTTGTCACGAGCACGAGGTTGTCACGAACACGAGGTTGTCACGAGCACGAGGTTGTCACGAACACAAGGTTGTCACGAGCACGAGGTTGTCACGAGCACGAGGTTGTCACGAACACAAGGTTGTCCACGAACACAAGTTGTCACGAGCACGAGGTTGTCACGAGCACAAGGTTGTCACGAGCACGGGGTTGTCACGAGCACGAGGTTGTCACGAGCACAAGGTTGTCACGAGCACGAGGTTGTCACGAGCACAAGGTTGTCACAGCACGGGGTTGTCACGAGCACAAGGTTTGTCACGAGCACGAGGTTGTCACGAGCACGAGGTTGTCACGAGCACGAGGTTGTCACGAGCACGAGGTTGTCACGAGCACGAGGTTGTCACGAGCACAAGGTTGTCACGAGCACGAGGTTGTCACGAGCACGAGGTTGTCACGAGCACGAGGTTGTCACGAGAACGAGGTTGTCACGAGCACGAGGTTGTCACGAGCACAAGGTTGTCACGAGCACGAGGTTGTCACGAGCACAAGGTTGTCACGAGCACAAGGTTGTCACGAGCACGAGGTTGTCACGAGCACGAGTGTTGTCACGAGAAACGGGGTTTTTGTCACGAGCACGAGGTTGTCACGAGCACAAGGTTGTCACGAGCACGAGGTTGTCACGAGCACGAGGTTGTCACGAGCACGAGGTTGTCACGAGCACAAGGTTGTCACGAGCACGGGGTTGTCACGAGCACGAGGTTGTCACGAGCACGGGGTTGTCACGAGCACGAGGTTGTCACGAGCACGAGGTTGTCACGAGCACAAGGTTGTCACGAGCACAAAGTTGTCACGAGCACGAGGTTGTCACGAGCACGAGGTTGTCACGAGCACGAGGTTGTCACGAGCACGAGGTTGTCACGAGCACGGGGTTGTCACGAGCACGGGGTTGTCACGAGCACAAGGTTGTCACGAGCACAAGGTTGTCACGAGCACGGGGTTGTCACGAGCACGGGGTTGTCACGAGCACGGGGTTGTCACGAGCACGAGGTTGTCACGAGCACGGGGTTGTCCCAACAAGAGCTCTTGCTCTGCACTCGTCTTTGTCTTCGTAATCTCATCCTGAGTATCTTCTCCGGCTCTCTGGACAACATGTACGTCACACTCTGCCTGGTCATGGACCGGGCCGCGGGGACGTTGACCCCCGTAACACCCTCCAGAAACACCCTTCAGGTATGTTAGGTAAAAAGGATACAAGCGCAACTATTAGTTGTATTTGTGTCGTTTTATCTAATATATTGTTGGTAATTCTACTAACATTAATACCCTTAATGTAGCTGAGTGCCTGTTTTAGTATCAGAGTTTTAATATAATTTGTACACCTTCCAGTTTTCTGTTATCTGTCGTGTATCTAATGATTTGTTGATGATCTTCACATCAGGCTGACACAGTAACGTTGCCAGCTCTCTCACCGTCCTTGAAAGTTGACGTCATGTCACAAGGCATTCAGAAATCTTCATTGACCTGTACTTTCTCCATGCTCTTTGGCTCCTCGCTTTGGCCTCCATACAACCCTGTTACCCATTGTATTTCTGCTTCATGTTTCCTCCGCTGTTGTTGGTATACATTTCGTATTTGGGGCCCTACATCTCTTGCGGCATGTTGATTTTACTTCCCATTTCTTCCTCTGCACTATTGTCCTCTCTTCTTACACTCATTCCATTCTCTTCTACATCTTCACTTTTTCCAGCAGCTCATAAAGGGTCTATCTTAGATCTGCCCTATATCTAGAAAAATGTATTTTTGTTGTTGTTGACACGCTGGCTGATGATGTTTTTTCATTAAACCATACCCCGGCCGGGATTGAACCCGCGGTCATAGTCTCAAAATCTTATTGTGGCTAGCTGGTCTAGTGGCTAACGCGACGGGCTGGAGTTTTGAGACTCTCTGACCGCGGGTTCAATCCCGGCCGGGGTATGGTTTGTTTGCAATCGTGTCATTACGATTTCGTGAGTCATGTTTTTTCATTTCTTTGTCATTTGTCTTTGTTCTCCACGCGGTTAATGTAAGTGGGGTCTCTCTGGTTGAAGTTTCCCTTGCTATCAGAACGTTTCCAGTTGGCCTTTGTGTATTATCGCATTGTATTTATCCTGATGCAGTAATCTTCTGTTGTTTTGTAGAGAGTTGTATCACTGTTGCTTGCTGTTATATGATCCTAGAACGACCAAGATCTAGATTCTCCGTGGTAAACCTCCAGTGGATCTTTTATCATTAAAGTCATTCTTCCGCCTTAAGAACATAAGAAAGAAGGAACACTGCAACAGGCCTACTGACCCATGCGGAACAGGTCCATGTCCCCCCCCGGATTAGACCAATGACCCACCCAGTCTGGTCACCTCCACTCAAGGATGGAGCACGGTACCAGACCCAGCAGCACAAGCTAGTCAGGTCCAACTCACACCCACCCACACCCACTCATGTATTTATCTAACCTATTTTTAAAACTACACAACGTTTTAGCCTGAATAACTGTACTCGGGAGCTTGTTCCACTCATCTACAACTCTATTACCAAACCAGTGCTTTCCTATATCCTTCCTGAATCTGAATTTTTCCAACTTGAAACCATTGCTGCGAGTCCTGTCTTGGCTGGAAATTTTCAGCACACTATTTACATCCCCTTTATTTATTCCTGTTTTCCATTTATACACCTCGATTATATCCCCCCTAATTCTACGCCTTTCGAGAGAGTGCAGATTCAGGGCCCTTAGTCTATCCTCATAGGGAAGATTTCTGATACATGGGATCATCTTTGTCATCCTCCTTTGTACGTTTTCCAGAGCATTTATATCCATTCTGTAATACGGTGACCAAAACTGTGCAGCATATTCTAAATGAGGCCTAACCAAGGATATATAGAGTTGAAGAACAACCTGAGGACTTCTATTATTTATAGTTCTAGATATGAAGCCAAGAATTCTGTTAGCTTTATTGTGAACACTAATGCACTGTTGTCTTGGTTTTAGATTACTGCTAACCAGAACTCCTAAATCCTTTTCGCAATCAGTAGCATTAAGATCTACATTATTTAGTTTGAACATTAAAATGGTATAAAATACCGACAGGTTGTTAGGTAAGACACATATGCAACAGTTAGGTACCTTTATTTCGAAACGTTTCGCTTACACAGTAGGCTTCTTCAGTCGAGTACAGAAAAGTTGATAGAAGCAGAAGAGACTTCGACAACCTCTACTAGTGAGAACGGCTGGATTTGAGAGGGACCTGACCTCCCAACATCTACGTTCTTGCCTCTACTAGTGACCTACGTCTCACCTCCTGGACGCTATATAAGGCTCCATCCTATCACTTCAACTCCATATTGTTTCAGACTATGGAACAATGCTCTTCTCCAGACTGAGGGACTGACCACCTCAAAACTTCAAGGGTGATGGACTGATTACATCGTCTTCAAGTCTCTTCTGCTTCTATCAACTTTTCTGTACTCGACTGAAGAAGCCTACTGTGTAGGCGAAACGTTTCGAAATAAAGATACCTAACTGTTGCATATGTGTCTTACCTAACAACCTGTCGATATTTTATACCATTTTAATGTTCAATCTGTCAGACACTGCAACACAAGGGTATCTTGGTACAGACCTGAAATCAACTTCTACAACCTCTAATAGTGAGAACGGCTGGATTTGAGAGGGACCTGACCTCCCAACATCTACGTTCTTGCCTCTACGTCTCACCTCCTGGCGCTATATAAGGCTCCATCCTATCACTTCAACTCCATATTGTTTCAGACTATGGAACAATGCTCTTCTCCAGACTGAGGGACTGACCACCTCAAAACTTCAAGGGTGATGGACTGATTACATCGTCTTCAAGTCTCTTCTGCTTCTATCAACTTTTTTGTACTCGACTGAAGAAGCCTACTGTGTAGGCGATACGTTTCGAAAAAAAGATACCTAACTGTTACATTATTTAGTTTATATGTGGCATGGTTATTTAACTGTCCAACATTTAGAAGTTTGTATTTGTCAATATTAAACTGCATCTGCCACTTCTCCGACCATTGCATCAATCTATTCAAATCATCCTGGAGTGCTCTAGTATCCTCATTAGAATGAATTGGACTGCCTATTTTGGTGTCATCAGCAAATTTGCTTATGTCGCTATTTGTTCCCTCATCTATGTCGTTTATGTAAATTGTGAACAGCAACGGGCCCAACACTGACCCCTGAGGAACACCGCTTGTGACGTGCCCCACATTCTGATTTCTCCCTATTTATGCAAACTCTCTGCTGTCTATTTGTCAGCCATGCCTCTACCCAGGAAAAAATTTCTCCTCCTATTCCGTGTGCCATTCCTTGCTGATGATTAAGACATGTACAACAGTGAGGGTATCTTTATTGTAATATTTCGCCTATACAGTAGGCTGCTTCAGTCAAGTTCAGAGGCAGGTGTAGTAGCGATGATGCAATCAGTCCAACAACTTTGGAGAAATGAGGTTGTCAGCAAGACGAAACGTTTCAACAACGAAGATACTCAACTATTGCACATGTGTCTTAATCATCAACTTGTCGGTATTTTGCATCGTTTTCAACAAAGCCATTCCATGCTAAAAGTACCAAACTTCCCGAGGCAAACTTGTCTACATTTTTTTCATCTCATCTGGTGGCTATAAGCCCGTCTTGTCTTGTTGATGGGAGGGGGTAACGGGTGAAAAAGGGTGGCTGGGGAAGGGGTGAGAACAGAGGGATAAGCCAATGGGGAGGAGATGGAACTGAGATCAGGGGTAAGGAGATTGCAAGAGGGTGGGGCGGAAGGGAATGATGAGTGAGGGGAGGGGGTGGAAGGTAGGATTGTGTTGGAGATACTCAGGTTAGGGTTAAGGAGACGGGGGAGGCTGGGTTCAATATGGAGAGTTATCTGTTACTGGTTCCAGGGGTCATCGCCCCCTCCTCCTGCTTACCAGATTGTTTTTAAAATACGTGAAATATTAAAAAAAATAAGAAATAAGCGCTAAATTTTTATTATATTCCACATTTCGAGGATTCAAAGTGGTTTGAAGGATTTTCTGACCTCATTTATTTCTGTAAAATACGTAAATTATCACATAATATTATTTTTTTTGGAGGGGGAGGGGGGTAAGCCAGGTCTCAGACCAGACCTCTTAAACCGGGAAATAAACATTACCTGGAGTTTACCTGGAGAGAGTTCCGGGGGTCAACGCCCCCGCGGCCCGGTCTGTGACCAGGCCTCCTGAGAAACAAGAAACACACTTTCTAACATTCATAAACATAATGGTTACAATTATAACCCTAGTTTTTGAAGGGGGTGGACCGGTAAGCCAGCGGAAGGCGTCGGTCAGATGACGAAAAGTTCCAGCATGCGGGTCATATGACTAAGACCCGCATCAGGAAACACTAGTCCACTTGACTGACGAAAATGACCTAACCTAACATTAAAATGTTCGTAAGTTTGTAGTAGACGTACTGGTAACTACCACCACACTGTGTACTGGTAACTACCACCACACTGTGTACTGGTAACTACCACCACACTGTGTATTGGTAACTACCACCACACTGTACTGGTAATTACCACCACACTGTACTGGTAACTACCACCACACTGTGTACTGGTAACTACCACCACACTGTGTACTGGTAACTACCACCACACTGTGTACTGGTAACTACCACCACACTGTGTACTGGTAACTACCACCACACTGTGTACTGGTAACTACCACCACACTGTGTACTGGTAACTACCACCACACTGTGTACTGGGAACTACCACCACACTGTGTACTGGTAACTACCACCACACTGTGTACTGGTAACTACCACCACACTGTGTACTGGTAACTACCACCACACTGTGTACTGGTAACTACCACCACACTGTGTACTGGTAACTACCACCACACTGTGTACTGGTAACTACCATCACACTGTGTACTGGTAACTACCATCACACTGTGTACTGGTAACTACCACCACACTGTGTACTGGTAACTACCACCACACTGTATACTGGTAACTACCATCACACTGTGTACTGGTAACTACCATCACACTGTGTACTGGTAACTACCACCACACTGTGTACTGGTAACTACCACCACACTGTGTACTGGTAACTACCACCACACTGTGTACTGGTAACTACCACCACACTGTACTGGTAACTACCACCACACTGTGTACTGGTAAACTACCACCCACACTGTGTACTGGTAACTACCACCACACTGTGTACTGGTAACTACCACCACACTGTATTGGTAACTACCACCACACTGTACTGGTAACTACCACCACACTGTACTGGTAACTACCACCACACTGTGTACTGGTAACTACCACCACACTGTACTGGTAACTACCACCACACTGTTTTACTGGAACTACCACCCAACTGTGTACTGGTAACTACCACCACACTGTGTACTGGTAACTACCACCACACTGTGTACTGGTAACTACCACCACACTGTGTACTGGTAACTACCACCACACTGTGTACTGGTAACTACCACCACACTGTGTACTGGTAACTACCACCACACTGTGTACTGGTAACTACCACCACACTGTGTACTGGTAACTACCACCACACTGTATTGGTAACTACCACCACACTGTACTGGTAACTACCACCACACTGTACTGGTAACTACCACCACACTGTGTACTGGTAACTACCACCACACTGTGTACTGGTAACTACCACCACACTGTGTACTGGTAACTACCACCACACTGTGTACTGGTAACTACCACCACACTGTGTACTGGTAACTACCACCACACTGTGTACTGGTAAACTACCACCACACTGTGTACTGGTAACTACCACCACACTGTGTACTGGTAACTACCACCACACTGTTGTACTGGTAACTACCACCACACTGTGTACTGGTAACTACCACCACACTGTGTACTGGTAACTACCACCACACTGTGTACTGGTAACTACCACCACACTGTGTACTGGTAACTACCATCACACTGTGTACTGGTAACTACCACCACACTGTGTACTGGTAACTACCACCACACTGTGTACTGGTAACTACCACCACACTGTGGAATGGGTAACTACCACCACACTGTGTACTGGTAACTACCACCACACTGTGTACTGGTAACTACCACCACACTGTGTACTGGTAACTATCACCACACTGTGTACTGGTAACTATCACCACACTGTGTACTGGTAACTATCACCACACTGTGTACTGGTAACTACCACCACACTGTGTACTGGTAACTACCACCACACTGTACTGGTAACTACCACCCCACTGTGTACTGGTAACTACCACCACACTGTGTACTGGTAACTACCACCCCACTGTGTACTGGTAACTACCACCACACTGTGTACTGGTAACTACCACCACACTGTGTACTGGTAACTACCACCACGCTGTGTACTGGTAACTACCACCACACTGTGTACTGGTAACTACCACCACACTGTGTACTGGTAACTACCACCCCACTGTGTACTGGTAACTACCACCACACTGTGTACTGGTAACTACCACCACACTGTGTAAATGGTAACTACCACCCCACTGTGTACTGGTAACTACCACCACACTGTGTACTGGTAACTACCACCCCACTGTGTACTGGTAACTATCGCCACACTGTGTACTGGTAACTATCACCACACTGTGTACTGGTAACTACCACCACACTGTGTACTGGTAACTACCACCACACTGTGTACTGGTAACTACCACCCCACTGTGTACTGGTAACTGTCACCACACTGTGTACTGGTAACTACCACCACACTGTGTACTGGTAACTATCACCACACTGTGTACTGGTAAAATATCACCAACTGTGTACTGGTAACTACCACCACACTGTGTACTGGTAACTACCACCACACATTTGTACTGGTAACTAGCACCACACTGTGTACTGGTAACTACCACCACAATGTGTACTGGTAAATACCACCACACTGTGTACTGGTAACTACCACCACACTGTGTACTGGTAACTACCACCACACTGTGTACTGGTAACTACCACCACACTGTGTACTGGTAACTACCACCACACTGTTTACTGGTAACTCCCACCACACTGTGTACTGGTAACTACCACCACACTGTGTACTGGTAACTACCACCACACTGTGTACTGGTAACTACCACCCCACTGTGTACTGGTAACTACCACCACACTGTGTACTGGTAACTACCACCACACTGTGTACTGGTAACTACCACCCCACTGTGTACTGGTAACTACCACCACACTGTGTGTACTGGTAACTACCACCCCACTGTGTACTGGTAACTATCGCCACACTGTGTACTGGTAACTATCACCACACTGTGTACTGGTAACTACCACCACACTGTGTACTGGTAACTACCACCACACTGTGTACTGGTAACTACCACCCCACTGTGTACTGGTAACTATCACCACACTGTGTACTGGTAACTACCACCACACTGTGTACTGGTAACTATCACCACACTGTGTACTGGTAACTATCACCACACTGTGTACTGGTAACTACCACCACACTGTGTACTGGTAACTAAACCACACCACACTGTGTACTGGTAACTAGCACCACACTGTGTACTGGTAACTACCACCTCAATGTGTACTGGTAAATACCACCACACTGTGTACTGGTAACTACCACCACACTGTGTACTGGTAACTACCACCACACTGTGTACTGGTAACTACCACCACACTGTGTACTGGTAACTACCACCACACTGTTTACTGGTAACTACCACCACACTGTGTACTGGTAACTACCACCACACTGTGTACTGGTAACTACCACCACTGTGTACTGGTAACTACCATTACACTGTGTACTGGTAACTACCACCACACTGTGTACTGGTAACTACCACCACACTGTTTACTGGTAACTACCACCACACTGTTTACTGGTAACTACCACCACACTGTGTACTGGTAACTACCATCACACTGTGTATTGGTAACTACCATCACACTGTGTACTGGTAACTACCACCACACTGTGTACTGGTAACTACCATTACACTGTGTACTGGTAACTACCACCACACTGTGTACTGGTAACTACCACCACACTGTTTACTGGTAACTACCACCACACTGTTTACTGGTAACTACCACCACACTGTGTAAATGGTAACTACCATCACACTGTGTACTGGTAACTACCATCACACTGTGTACTGGTAACTACCACCACACTGTGTATTGGTAACTACCATTACACTGTGTACTGGTAACTACCACCACACTGTGTACTGGTAACTACCATCACACTGTGTACTGGTAACTACCATCACACTGTGTACTGGTAACTACCACCACACTGTGTACTGGTAACTACCACCACACTGTGTACTGGTAACTTTCCATCACACTGTGTACTGGTAACTACCACCACACTGTGTACTGGTAACTACCACCACAACTGTGTACTGGTAAGTACCATCACATTGTGTACTGGTAACTACCACCACACTGTGTACTGGTAACTACCACCACACTGTGTACTGGTAACTACCACCACACTGTGTACTGGTAACTACCACCACAGTGCGTACTGATAACTACCACCACAATGTGTACCGGTAACTACCACCACACTGTGTACTGGTAACTACCACCACACTGTGTACTGGTAACTACCATCACACTGTGTACTGGTAACTACCATCACACTGTGTACTGGTAACTACCACCACACTGTGTACTGGTAAGTACCATCACATTGTGTACTGGTAACTACCACCACACTGTGTACTTGTAACTACCATTACACTGTGTACTGGTAACTACCACCACACTGTGTACTGGTAACTACCACTACACTGTGTACTGGAACATACCACCACACTGTGTACTGGTAATTACCATCACACTGTGTACTGGTACCTACCACCACACTGTGTACTGGTAACTACCACCACACTGTATACTGGTAACTACCATCACACTGTGTACTGGTAACTACCATCACACTGTGTACTGGTAACTACCACCACACTGTGTACTGGTAACTACCACCACACTGTGTACTGGTAACTACCACCAATCTGTGTACTGGTAACTACCATCACACTGTACTGGTAACTACCACCACACTGTTCTGGTAACTACCACACTGTGTACGGGTAACTACCACACTTTGTACGGGTAACTACCACACTGTGTACTGGCAACTACCACCACACTGTATACTGGTAACTACCACCACACTGTGTACTGGTAACTACCACACTGTGTACTTGTACTTACCACACTGTGTACTGGTAACCATCACGCTGTGTACTGGGGATCACCACATTATGTACTGGCGTCCACCACAGGTGTACTGGTAACCACCACACTGTGTACTGGGGACCACCACAGGTGTACTGGTCACCACACTGTGTACTGGCGACCACAAGTGTACTGGTAACCATCACTGGTGTACTGGAGACCACCATCACTGGTGTACTGGGGACCACCACACTGTGTACTGGGGACCACCACTGTGGTCAGTGGGGCGAGGTCAGTTACTACTGTTCTTCATAAGGCCAGCACAGCGTGTGATTCATGCCAGTAATGACCCCTAACGTCACCTGGTAAATATCACAGGCCTTGTATAACCAGTTATCCTCAGAGATAACTACTCTCCAGAGATAACTAGTTCTCTCCAGAGATAACCAGTTCTCTCCTGAGATAACTAGTTCTCTCATGAGATAACCAGTTCTCTCCTGAGATAACTAGTTCTCTCCAGAGATAACCAGTTCTCTCCTGAGATAACCAGTTCTCTCCTGAGATAACTAGTTTTCTCCAGAGATAACCAGTTCTCTCCTGAGATAACTAGTTCTCTCATGAGATAACCAGTTCTCTCCTGAGATAACTAGTTCTCTCTTGAGATAACTAATTCTCTCCAGAGATAACCAGTTCTCTCCTGAGATAACCAGTTCTCTCCAGAGATAACCAGCTCTCTCCTGAGATAACTAGTTTTCGCCAGAGATAACTAGTTCTCTCCAGAGATAACCAGCTCTCTCCTGAGGTAACTAGTTCTCTCCATAGATAACTAGTTCTCTCCAGAGATAACCAGCTCTCTCCTGAGATAACTAGTACTCTCCAGAGATATCTAGTTTCTCCTGAGATAACTAGTTCTCTTCAGAGATAACTAGTTCTCTCCAGAGATAACCAGCTCTCTCCTGAGATAACTAGTTCTCTCCAGAGATAACTAGTTCTCTCCAGAGATAACCAGCTCTCTCCTGAGATAACTAGTACTCTCCAGAGATAACTAGTTCTCTCCAGAGATAACCAGCTCTCTCCTGAGATAACTAGTACTCTCCAGAGATAACTAGTACTCTCCAGAGATATCTAGTTTCTCCTGAGATAACTAGTTCTCTCCAGATATATCTAGTTCTCTCCAGAGATAACCAGTTCTCTCCAGAGACAACAAGTTCTCACCAGAAGTGGTTATCTCTGTCGTTAACTCTTACTATTTGTCTATGAGGGAAAATTAATGAGAAGGATAATTGATGATGGCGGGGAAAGACGGTCCAAGAATATTACAAGAAATACGAAAAAAAATGTTAGAGTAAGAAGACCGGACACGGAGCACAGCCTGAGGACGAGCCTTGTGGCACTGATACACAGCGTACACCCTGATGGATGTGAGAGGAAACATCGCTTCCAGCATGTCCATAGGCAGATGCATCAGCCATACCTGAAAGGGGTTTCGTGTGGGTCAACGCCCCCACAACCCGGTTCATGACCAGGGCCCCGGGTTTTGGGGTTACCTTTACTTGGAAGAGTTTCGAGAGTTTCTTTTTAAAAAGTTTTCCGCACTGGAACCTTCAGGTGTATCACCCTACTGCTGTGTGACACCACTGCGGGTACACCCTATGTTGGTGACACCCTACGCTTGTGACACCCTACTGTTGTGTGACACCTACTGCGTGTGAACCCTACGTTGTGGACACCCACGCGTGTACACCCTACGTTGTGTGAACCCTTCTGCTTGTGAAAACCCCACTGTTGGTGAAAACCCTACTGCGTGTACCCCTACTGTTGTGTACACCCTCGGTGAACCCTACGTTGTGTGACACCCACTGCTTTTACACCCTACTGTTTTGTGACACCCACGCTGTGTGCACCCACTTTGTTGACACCCTACTGCGTGTGACACCCTACTGTTGTGGACCCCTACTGCGTGGCACCCTACTTTTGTGTGACACCCTACTCTGTGTGATACCTTACGCTGTGAAACCTACTGCTGTTGACACCCTACGCTGTGTGACAACCCACGTTGGTGACACCCACGTTGGTGACACCCCTACTGCTGTGTGACCTCTATGTTGTGTGAACCCTTTCTGCTTTGTGACACCCCCACTGTGTGTGACACCTACTGCTTTGTGATCCTTACCTTGTGACCCCTACTCTGTGTGACAAACCCTACTGCTGGTTTACACCCTATGCTTTTTGATACCTTTCTGCGTGTGACACCCACGTGTTGACACCCTACTGCTGTATGAAAACATACTGCTTTTGTGACACCCCGCTGCTTTGACCCCTACTGTGTGTGACACCCTACGCTGTGTATACCTTCTGCTGTGTGACACCCTACTGCTTGGGGGACACCTACTGCTGTGTGAAAAAACCCCTATGCTGTGTACCCCTATTGCTGTGTGACAAACTACGCTGTGTGACACCCCACTGCTGTTGCATCCCACTGCGTGTATACCCTATTGTGTGTGACACCCTACTGCTGTGACATCCTACTGCTGTGTGACACCCTACGCGTGTATACCCTACTGCTGTGGACACCTACTCTGTGTGACACCCTACTGGTGTGTGACACCCTATGTTTTGTGACATCCTATGCTGTGTGCACCCTATGCTGTGTGCACCCACTGCTGTTGACAACCCACTGCTTTTTGACATCCTACTGTGTGGCACCCTACTGTTGTGACACCTACTGCTGTGTGAAAACCCTTTCGCTGGTGACCCCTACAGCGTGTGACCCCTACGCTGTGTGATACCCTACTGCTGTGTGAAACCCCCCACTGCTTTGGCACCCCCACTGCTGTGTGCGACCCATACTGTTGGGCGACCTACTTCTGGAACCCTACGCTTGGGGGCTTTCCATGCTGTGTGACACCCCTGTGTGGGCACCCCACTGCTGTGTGCGACCACTTTGTGTACAACCTTTGCGTGTGCACCTATGCGTGGACAACCTTGTGCTGTGTGCGACCTACGCGTGTGTACCCTACTGCGTTGACGACCTCGCTGGTGAACCCACTGCTGGTACAAAAATTTTGCGTGTCAAACCTTTTTGCGGTGACGACTTACTGCTGGGGACAGCCCACTGCTGTGTGACGCCCATGCTGTGTATACCCTACTGCTTGTGACAACCTCTGCTGGTGCCACCCTATGCTGTGTGAACCCCCTACTGCTGTGTCAACCTACGCTGTGTGACAACCTTTTGCGTGTGACAACCTACTGCTGGGGTTTACAACCTTGTGCTTTTTGGCCACCTACGCGTGCGATACCCTATGCTGTGTACCCTAATTTTGGTTTATACCTACTGCTGTGTGACAACCTACTGCTTGGGACAACCTTGTGCTGGTGACACCTGCGCTGTGTGGGCAGCCTACTGCTGTGTTGGGCCTACTCTGGTGATACCCTACTGCTGTGTGATAACCTTGTCGTGTGAGACCTACCTGCTGTGGATGCCCCTGTTTTGTGACAACCTTGCTGTGTACAACCTAGCTTGGACACCTACTGCTAGTGATACCCCAAGCTGGTGACAACCTTTTGCTGTGTGACGACCTACTGCGTGTGATGCCTACTGTTGTGTGACAACCCACTGCTGTGTGACAACCTACTGCTGGTTTTACAGCCTCTGCTGTGTGACAAACCCACTGCGTTTTGAAACCTATTTTTCTGTGTGAAACCTACTGCTTGGTGACAACCCATGTGTTTTGACGAGCTATGCTGTGTGACACCCTCTGCGTGTGACAACCTTGGTGTGACAAACCCACGCTGTGTCAACCCACTGCTTTGGGGCCAACCTCTGCTGTGTGAAACCTACTGCTGTGTACAACTATGTTGTGTGCAAGCATGCTGTGTGAAACCACTGCTGTGTAAAAAACCACTGCGTGGACAACCTCGTTGTGTGCCGCCACGCTGGTGACAACCTATTGCGTGTGAAACCCATTGCGTGTGACAGCCACTGCTGTGTGCAACCATTGCTGGTGACAACCTATGGTGTGACAACCTACTCTGTGTGACAACCTATTGTGTGTGAAATCTACTGTGGTGCAACCAGCTGTGTGCCAACCTATGCGTGTGACAACCTACGCTGTGGACAACCTAAAGCTGTGTGACAACGTACTGCTGTTGACAACGTACTGCTGTGTACAACCCACTGCTGTGTGACAAGTACTGCGTGTGACAACCTTCTGTGTGACAACGTACGTTGTGTAAAACCTACTGCTGTGTGCAAAGTACTGCTGTGTGACAACCATGCTGTGTGACAACCCACTGCTGTGTGACAACGACTGCTGTGGACAAACCCACTGCTGTTGAACCCCACGCTGTGAAACCCACTGCTGTTGGCAAGTAGCTGTGTGAAACCTACTGCTGTGTGACAACCTATGCTGTGACAACCTACTGCTGGTGAAAACGTACTGCGTGGACAACCTAAGCTGTGTGACAACGACTGCGTGTGAAACCTCTGGTTTGACAACCTACTGTGTGTGACAACCTACTGCTGTGACAACCTACTTTCTGTTGACAACCACTGCTGGACAACCTACTGCTGTGGCAACCTACTGCTGGGACAACCCACTGCGTGGACAACCTACGCTGTGAAAACCTATGCGGTACAACCACTGCTGTGACAAACCCACGCTGTGGACAACGTACTGCTGTGTGACAACCAAAGCTGTACAAAACCCACTGCTGTGTGACAAACCCACGCTGTGACAACCTACTGCTGGTGCAACGTACTGCTGTGTGCAACGTACTGCTGTTGACAAACCCATGCGTTGCAACCACGCTGTACAACCCAAATGCTGTGTACAAACCCACTGCTGTGACAACCCACTGCGTGTGACAACCTACTGCTGTGACAACCATGCTGGTACAACCCACTGCTGTGACAAACCTCTGCGTGTGACAACCTACTGCGTGACAAAAGTAAATGCTGTGTGACAACTACTGCTTGTGCAACGATGCGTGTGCGCCTATGCTGTGTGCAACGTACTGCGGTGACAACGTACGCTTGTGAAACCTTCTGCGGTGACAACCTTGTTTTGTGACAACGTACTGCGTGGACAACGTACTCTGTTGACAACGTACGCTGTGTACAAACCCCTGCTGTGTGACAACCTATGCGTGTGACAAACCTATGCTGTGTGACAACCCCTTTTGCTGTGTGACAACCTACTGCTGTGTCAACGTCTCTGTGTGACAACCCCCACTGCTGTGTGACAACCTATGCGTGTACAACCTACTGCTGTGGCACCTATGCGGTGACAACCTATGCTGTGTGACAACCTCTGCGTGTGACAACCCACTGCGTGTAAAAAAGTACGCGTGGACAACACGCTGTGTGACAACGTACTGCTGTGGGGACACGTACTGCTCTGTGACAACGTACTGCTGTGTGACAACCTACTCTGGGCAACCCACTGCGGGGGGACAAAAGTACTCTGTGGACAACCTACTGCTGTGTACAACCAAATGCTGTGTCAACCCCTGCTGTGTGACAACCTACGCGTGTACAACCTCTGCTGTGTGACAACCCATGCTGGTTGACAACCTCTGCTGTGGGCAACCTACTGCAGTGACAACCTACTGCTGTGTGACAACCACTGCTGTGTGACAAACCACTGTGTTGACAAAACCCATGCTGTGTGACAACGATGCTGTGTGACAACCCTACTGCGTGTGACAAACCCACTGCTGTGTGGCAACCCACTGCTGTTGACAACCACTGCTGTGTGACAAACCCCGCTGTGTGACAACCATGCTGTGTGACAAACCCACTGCTGGTGACAACCACTGCTGTGTGACAACGTCTGGTGTGACAACCCCGCTTGTGATACCTACCGGGGTGACAATTAGCGTGTGACACCTTGTGCTGTTGGGCGCTTAAGCTTGGGGGCAGCCCCTTTCGTGTGACTCCTACTTCTGTGTGACCCCTACTGCTGTTGACACCACTTCTTTACACCCTACTGCTGTGTGACATCTCGCGTGTGACACCCTACTGCTGTGTGAACCCTACTGTTGTGACGCCTACTGCTGTGTACAAAAATTTTGCGTTGACAACCCAGCTGTGTGACAACCTTGTGCTTGTGACGACCTATGCTTGTGTACCCACTGCTGTGTGACACCTACGCTGTGGATACCCAATGCGTGTGACAACTTTTTTGCTGTGTGAAACCTTGTGTTGTGACGACTTACTGCTGGGGACGCCTACTGCTTTGGGGGACGACCTACTGCTGGGTTGATACCCCACTGCTTTTGGGGCCCTACGCTGTGTGCCACCCTTTGCTGGTGCACCCACTGGTGGCAACCTATGCGTTGAAACCTTTGCTTGTGACAACCTACGCGGGGTGACAACCCTTTTGCTTTGGGCCGATACTGCTGTGCGATACCCTAGTGTGTGACACCTACTGCTGTTGATAACCCCACGTGTGTGACAACCATGCTGTGGGGCAACCTTTGGGTGTTGACGACCGCTGCGTGTGACGCCTATGCTTTTGACGACCATGGTGTGTGATCCCCCCTGCTGTGGATAACCTTTTCTGTGTGTGCCTACTGCTGTGTGTCCCTACTGTGTGTGACAACCCACTGCTGTGTGACAACCTAAGCTGTGTGACGACCTACTGTATGTGATACCCTACTGCTTTGACAACCTGTGCTGTGTGACGCCTATCGTGTGTGCCCCTACTGTTGTGTGAAACCTACTCTGTGTGACAACCTACTGGTGTGAACCTACGCGTGTGACAACCTACGCGTGGCAACCTTGCTGTGTGACAACCCACTGCTGTTGACAACCTACTTTGTGTGACGAGCTACTGCTGGGACACCCTATGCGTGTGACAACCTTGCTGTGTGACAACCACTGCGTTGACAACCCACTGCGGTGCCAACCCACGCTGTGTCAAACCCCTGCTGTTGACAACCATGTTTTGTGAAACACTGGTGGACAACCACGCTTGTGACAACCTACTGCTGTGTGACAAACCCTGTTGTGTGCCAGCCTCCCGCTGTGTGACAACCTATTGCTGTTTTGACAACCTATTGTGTTGACAGCCCTCGTGTGACAACCCATTGCGTGTGACAAACCCACGCTGTGTGACAACCTATGCTGTGGACAACCTATTGCGTTGAAAACTATGCTGGTGACAACCATTTCTGTGTGCCAACCCACTGCTGTTGACAACCTACTCTGTGGACAACCTACTGCTGTTGCAACGTACTGCTGTGTGGGAAAATCTGCTGTGTGACAAACCTCTGCGTGTGACAACTATGCTGGTGACAACCTACTGCTGTGTACAAAGTTTCGTTTTTGTGACAACCTACTGTTGGACAAGTAAGCTGTTTGAAACCTATGCTTGTGGGGCAACCTACTGCTGTGTGACAACGTACTGCGTTGAAACCTCCCGCTGGGACAACCTACGCTGTGACAACCCACGCTGGTGAAACGTACTGCTGTGGAAACCCACTGCTGTGTGACAACCTACTGCTGTGACAAATACTGCTGTGTACAAGTACGCTTTTTGACAACCCACTGGGTGACAAAGAAATGCGTTGACAACAAATGCTGTTTGACAACCTACGCGTGTGACACCCCATGCGTGACAACCACTGCTGTGTGACAACCACTGCTGTGAAACACTGTGTGTGAAACCCTGCTGTGACAACCTCTGCGGTGACAACCATGCTTGAAAACCCACTGCGTTTACAACCACTGCGTGACAACCTACTGCTGTGTGACAACGTAGCTGTGGACAACCTTGCTGTGACAACCATGCTGGGGACACCTACTGCGTGACAACCTACTTGTGTGAAAGACTGGGTGACAACTACTGCTGTGTGACAACCTATGCTGTTGACAACCTATCGTGACAACCTACTGGTGGACAACCTAGTGTGACAATACTGCTTGGACAACCTACGCGTACAACCTAGCTGTGTACAACCCCTGCGTGACAACCTAGCGTGTGACAACCACTGCGTGACAACGTATGCTGTGACAACGACTGCTGTGTACAATATGCTGTTGACGACCTATGCTGTTGGACAACGTACTGCTGGGGTGACAACGTACTCTGTGTGACAACCTTTTTCTGTGTACAACAAATGGTTGACAACGTACTGCGTTTGACAACGTACTGCTGTTGGCAACGTACTGCTGGTGACAACCTTTCCCGTGTACAACCTACTGCGTTGGGCAACCACGCTGTGGACAACCTTCGCTGTGTCAAAACCCACTGTGTGTGACAAGAAAAGCTGTTGACACCCGCTGGTTTTACAACCACTGCTGTTGACAACCTACGCTGTGTGACAACCTACTCGTGGCACCTACGCTGTGGACAACCACTGCTGTGTGCAAACCCACTGCTGGGTACAAGACCCGTTTGAACCACGCTGTGGACAAAAACTGCTGTGTACAAGTACTGCCTGTGACAACGAAAATGTGTGTGACAACCTACGCTGTGTGACAACCTACGCGTTTGGGCAACGTACTGTGTGTGACACCTACTGCTGGTGAAACCCACTGCTTTGTGACAACCTACCGTGTGACAACCTATGCTGTGGACAACCCACTGCTGGTTTACACCCCCTGCTGTGGAAACCTACTGCTGTGTGACAACCTACTGCGAGTGACAAATACTGCGTGTGACAACCCAAGCTGTTGACAAACCCCTTGCTGTGTGACAACCTTCTGCTGTGTGACAACGTACTGCTGTTGACAACCCACGCTTGTGCAACTACTGCTGTGTGGCAACCCACTGCTTTACAACCACTCTGTGGACAACCCACTGCTGTGTGAAACCACTGCTGTGTACAACCACGCTGTTGGGGCAACCTACTGCTGTGTGACAACCTTCTGCTTTTTGACAACCTACTGCTGTGTACAAAAGTACTGCTGTGTGACAACCTATGCTGTGTGAAAAACCCCTGCTGGTGACAACCTACCTGTGGACAACCTACTGCTGTGGACAACCCACTGCTGGTGACAACCAAATGGTGTGACAACCTATGCTGTGGACAACCTACGCTGTGTGACACTTTCTGCGTGTGACAACCTATGCTGGTGACAAACCCATTGTGGTGAAACCCACTGCTGTGTGACAAACACGCTGTGTGACAACCTACTGCTGGTGACAACCTACTTCTGGTGACAACCTATGCTTGTGACAACCCATGCTGTGTGACAACCTACTCTGTGTGACAACCACTGCTGTGTGACACCTATGCTGGTTTTACAACCCCTGCGTGTGACAACGTACTGCTGTGTGACAAAACCCACTGCTGTGTGACAACCCTGCGGTGACAACCACTCTGCTCCCCTTTCAACTTTTGATTGGGTTTATTTGGTTTAAATGTTTTAAATATGCGATCATGAAGACGGGGTATCCCCGGGCACAGCAAAACAACTTTCATTCCCCCAAATGTGTACTAAGTGAGTATATTGTGATGTTACCCCGGGTTTTTATACAATACACGCCACCCAAAACACAACACACACACCACACACACACCCACACACAACACCACAACACACAACACAGAATTAGAGAAAGTACAAAGGTTGCAACAAGGCTAGTCCCGAGCTCAAGGGAAAGTCGTACAGGAAAGGTTTAAGGGGGAAAACGGGCTGACACACTGGGGGACAGAAAGGGGCGGGGGGACAGAAACGACATACAAGATACTGCGGGGAATAGACAAGGGGACAGAGATAGGGTTTCCCGAGGGGGGACACAGGGACAAGGGGTCACAACTGGAAGCTGAAGACTCAGACGAGTCACAGGGACGTTAGGAAGTATTTTTTCAGTCATAGAGTTGTCAGCAAGTGGAATAGCCTAGCAAGTGAAGTAGTGGAGGCAGGAACCATACATAGTTTTAAGAAGAGGTATGACAAAGCTCAGGAAGCAGAGAGAGAGAGGATCCAGTAGCGATCAGTGAAGAGGCGGGGCCAGGAGCTGAGTCTCGACCCCTGCAACCACAATTAGGTGAGTACAATTAGGTGAGTACAGAGGACTAATTACCAAGGTGGACAGAGACAGGATGTTCCAGAGATGGGACACAGAAACAAGGGGTCACAATTGGAAGTTGAAGACTCAGATGAGTCAGAGGGATGTTAGGAAGTTCTTTAGCCACAGAGTCGTCAGGAAGTGGAATAGTCTGGAAAGTGACGTAGTGGAGGCAGGAACTATACATAGCTTTAAGACGAGGTTTGATAAAGCTCCTGGAGCAGGGAGAGAGTGACATAGTAGCGATCACTGAAGAGGCGAGGCCAGGAGCTATGACTTGACCCCTGCAACCATAAATAGGTGAGGACATACACACACACACACACTCGTTGCAAAGGTTTGCAACGAGACTAGTGACGGAGCTAAGGGACATATCCAATGAGGAGAGGTTAAGGGAAATCGACCTAACGACGCTGGAGGACGGGAGAGAGAGGGGCGGGACATGATAACAACATATAAAATATTGAGAATAATTGACAAAGTGGACAGGGACAGAATGTTCCAGAGATGGGAGACAGCAACAAGGAGTCAGATGAGCCACAGACACAGTAAGAAGTATTTCTTCAGTCACAGAGTTGTCAGGAAGTGGAATAATCTAGAGAGTGATGTAGTGGAGGCACGGTCCATACATGGTTTTAAGAAGAGGTATGATAAAGCTCATGGTGCACGGAGAGAGTGGACCTCGTAGCGACCAGTGAAGAGGCGGGGCCAGGAGTTATGACTCGACCCCTGCAACCAAATACATAGTTGAATATACGCACGCACCAGATATACTGTTCAGAATATACACAAATTGTCTGGCACTCTTGTAAGGCGCAAGGTCATGGTGGGAGGCAGTTGTGTTAGTGTTGGGACCCACACCCAATCACGTCTTCATTTGGGGGTCTTCTCACCTCTGACTGGTTAAGGGTTGGATCCCGATTAGCGGAATTGGAATCGAGTCTTCACAACTTTCGTTCATAAACCAACACGGTTGCAACAGTCCACACACAAAAAAAAATCCTCCCTAGAAGATGGGTTCCCGTTTGTCACTTGTGTGTGTGTGTGTGTGTGTGTGTGTGTGTGTGTGTGTGTGTGTGTGTGTGTAAGAGATAAGGCCATTGTGTGTCGATTAACAGAGGAAGACAGGTGGCGAAGCCAGCTGGGCTCCGGCTTTCTTTAAGAAGGATCAGCTGGGCTGTGGTGGCTGAGCTGGACTGCGTACTACTAGCACCAACAGTATGACTGATCAGTCAGGACGTCTGGCGTGGGATGGGGATGCGGGGGCAGTGACCCCCAGGAATCTACAAGAGGAGACATCTGGGACACTGCTCGTCTCGCTACCTTCATCTTGCTCTGTTGCTCAGTGTTGCTCAATAATTCACACAGGACGCCGAGGTAAGTTTATTCCTGGTCTCCGGAGGCTGGAACTTTAACCTACAACACCTGCGAGTACCTGCACTCACTACCACCTCCGTCAGCAGCAGCAGCATGTACCTGCACTCACTCCCACCTCCGTCAGCAGCAGCAGCATGTACCTGCACTCACTCCCACCTCCGTCAGCAGCAGCAGCATGTACCTGCACTCACTCCCACCTCCGTCAGCAGCAGCAGCATGTACCTGCACTCACTCCCACCTCCGTCAGCAGCAGCAGCATCGTACATCCACTCACCCACCTCCGTCAGCAGCAGCAGCATCGTACATCCACTCACTCCCACCTCCGTCAGCAGCAGCAGCATGTACCTGCACTCACTACCACCACCGTCAGCAGCAGCATCATGTACCTGCACTCACTACCACCTCCGTCAGCAGCAGCAGCATCGTACCTGCACTCACTCCCACCTCTGTCAGCAGCAGCAGCGTGTACCTGCACTCACTCCCACCTCTGTCAGCAGCAGCAGCGTGTACCTGCACTCACTCCCACCTCCGTCAGCAGCAGCAGCATGTACCTGCACTCACTACCACCTCCGTCAGCAGCAGCAGCATGTACCTGCACTCACTACCACCTCCGTCAGCAGCAGCAGCATGTACCTGCACTCACTACCACCTCCGTCAGCAGGAGAGGTAAACAAGAACCAAGAGAGAGGTCAGCAGCAGAGGTCGTCATAACAGTAATGAAGTTATTCAGGAGGAGGAGGAGCCAGAGAAGAGGAAGAGGAAATAAGAGGAGGAATAGTGAAGAGAAAAGCGAAGGAAAAGAGGCAGGAAGGAAGCGAAGAGAAAAGAGAGGAAGAGAAAGAATAGGAAAATGAGTAGGTAAGTTTATTTAGGCTTAAGTACACACGAGTGCAATTATCTTAGTGTAAATTTCCTAGGATAACCCAGAAAGTCAGAGTGACTTATGAGGAGGAGAAAGTCGGAAAAGGAGAACGATTATGAGGAGGGGAAGAAGGAGAAGAGGAGGAGAGCACCTGGCCACTCCATCCCAGTTGTTTACCTTGAAGAAGCGAGGAGCCTTGTTTCCTAGCACTTCGCCGTCACCCCCAGGGGGACTGCTCCAGGTCACCTACCGCGAGACCCTCACCCAGCGGGGCGGGGGGACGGTGGGGTGACCCTGGACGGTACACCAACCTCTTATTTCCCCTCTGGAGAGGCTTTCGGGGTTCAACGCCTCCGCGGACCGGTCTGTGCCTCTGGACATAAAAAAAAGGTAGCCAGTGATCACTTATCACAAAGGACAAAAATGTCAGTTCGACCGCGGAAATGGAAAACGGGAAGCCATGTCCCAGCGGCAGACGTAACTATGTTGAGTTATCACTGTTGACGGTGCCTGTGTCAGCCTCCTGTTTGACTCTGTGCGAGTCAAACAGGAGATAGATGTTTATATAGAGGATGGAGTGCAAGGTGCAACCACTAGACTCTTGACTCTACAGCACTGGACTCTTGACTCTGCACCACTAGATTCTTGACTCTACACCACTAGATTCTTGACTCTACACCACTAGATTCTTGACTCTACACCACTAGACTCTTGACTCTACACCACTAGACTCTTGACTCTACAGCACTAGACTCTTGACTCTACACCACTAGACTCTTGACTCTACAACACTGGACTCTTGACTCTATAACACTGGACTCTTGCCTCTACAGCACTAGACTCTTGACTCTACACCACTAGACTCTTGACTCTACAACACTGGACTCTTGACTCTATAACACTGGACTCTTGCCTCTACAACACTGGACTCTTGACTCTACACCACTAGACTCTTGACTCTACAACACTGGACTCTTGACTCTACACCACTAGACTCTTGACTCTACAACACTGGACTCTTGACTCTACAACACTGGACTCTTGACTCTACAACACTGGACTCTTGACTCTACAACACTGGACTCTTGACTCTACAACACTGGACTCTTGACTCTACAACACTGGACTCTTGACTCTACAACACTGGACTCTTGACTCTACAACACTGGACTCTTGACTCTACAACACTGGACTCTTGACTCTACAACACTGGACTCTTGACTCTACAACACTGGACTCTTGACTCTACAACACTGGACTCTTGACTCTACAACACTGGACTCTTGACTCTACAACACTGGACTCTTGACTCTACAACACTGGACTCTTGCCTATGCAACATTGGACTCTTGACTCTACAACACTGGACTCTTGACCCTACAACACTGGACTCTTGATTCTACACCACTAGACTCTTGACTCTACACCCCTAGACTCTTGACTCTACACCACTAGACTCTTGACTCTACAACACTGGACTCTTGCCTCTACAACACTGGACTCTTGCCTCTACAACACTAGACTCTTGCCTCTACAACACTGAACTCTTGCCTCTACAACACTGGACTCTTGACTCTACACCACTAGACTCTTGACTCTACACCACTAGACTCTTGCCTCTACAACACTGGACTCTTGACTCTACAACACTGGACTCTTGCCTATGCAACAATGGACTCTTGACTCTACAACACTAGACTCTTGGCTCTACAACACTGGACTCTTGACTCTGCAACACTGGACTCTTGCCTCTGCAACACTGGACTCTTGGCTCTACAATACTGGACTCTTGACTCTACAACACTATACTCTTGACTCTACAACACTGGAATCTTGCCTCTACAACACTGGACTCTTGCCTCTACAACACTGGACTCTTGACTCTACACCACTAGACTCTTGACTCTACACCACTAGACTCTTGACTCTACACCACTAGACTCTTGACTCTACAACACTGGACTCTTGACTCTACAACACTGGACTCTTGCCTATGCAACAATGGACTCTTGCCTCTACAACACTGGACTTTTGACTCTACAACACTGGACTCTTGACTCTACAACACTAGACTCTTGCCTCTACAACACTGGACTCCTGACTCTGCAACACTGGACTCTTGCCTCTGCAACACTGGACTCTTGACTCTACAACACTGGACTCTTGACTCTACAACACTGGACTCTTGACTCTACAACACTAGACTCTTGCCTCTACAACACTGGACTCTTGCCTATGCAACAATGGAGTCTTGACTCTACACCACTAGACTCTTGACTCTACACCACTAGACTCTTGATTCTACACCACTAGACTCATGACTCTACAACACTGGACTCTTGACTCTACAACACTGGACTCTTGCCTATGCAACAATGGACTCTTGACTCTACAACACTGGACTCTTGACTCTACAACACTGGACTCTTGACTCTACAACACTAGACTCTTGCCTCTACAACATTAGACTCTTGGCTCTACAACACTGGACTCTTGGCTCTACAACACTGGACTCTTGACTCTACAACACTGGACTTTTGACTCTACAACACTGGACTCTCGACTCTACAACACTAGACTCTTGGCTCTACAACACTGGACTCTTGCCTCTGCGACACTGGACTCTAAAACACTGGACTCTTGACTCTACAACACTGGACTCTTGACTCTACAACACTAGACTCTTGCCTCTACAACACTGGACTCTTGACTCTACAACACTGGACTCTTAACTCTACAACACTAGACTCTTGCCTCTACAACACTGGACTTTTGACTCTACAACACTAGATTCTTGACTCTACAACACTAGATTCTTGACTCTACAACACTGGAGTCTTGCCTATGCAACAATGGACTCTTGACTCTACAACACTGGACTCTTGACTCTACAACACTGGACTCTTGACTCTACAACACTAGACTCTTGCCTCTACAACATTAGACTCTTGGCTCTACAACACTGGACTCTTGGCTCTACAACACTGGACTCTTGACTCTACAACACTGGACTTTTGACTCTACAACACTGGACTCTCGACTCTACAACACTAGACTCTTGGCTCTACAACACTGGACTCTTGGCTCTACAACACTGGACTCTTGACTCTACAACACTGAACTCTTGCCTCTGCGACACTGGACTCTACAACACTGGACTCTTGACTCTACAACACTGGACTCTTGACTCTACAACACTAGACTCTTGCCTCTACAACATTAGACTCTTGGCTCTACAACACTGGACTCTTGGCTCTACAACACTGGACTCTTGACTCTACAACACTGGACTTTTGACTCTACAACACTGGACTCTCGACTCTACAACACTAGACTCTTGGCTCTACAACACTGGACTCTTGGCTCTACAACACTGGACTCTTGACTCTACAACACTGGACTCTTGCCTCTGCGACACTGGACTCTACAACACTGGACTCTTGACTCTACAACACTGGACTCTTGACTCTACAACACTAGACTCTTGACTCTACAACACTACACTCTTGCCTCTACAACACTACACTCTTGCCTCTACAACACTGGACTCTTGACTCTACAACACTGGACTCTTAACTCTACAACACTAGACTCTTGCCTCTACAACACTGGACTTTTGACTCTACAACACTAGATTCTTGACTCTACAACACTAGATTCTTGACTCTACAACACTGGACTCTTAACTCTACACACTAGACTCTTGCCTCTACAACACTAGACTCTTGCCTCTACAACACTAGACTCTTGCCTCTACAACACTGGACATTTGACTCTACAACACTAGATTCTTGACTCTACAACGCTAGATTCTTGACTCTACAACACTAGATTCTTGACTCTACAACACTGGACTTTTGACTCTACAACACTAGACTCTTGCCTCTACAACACTAGACTCTTGCCTCTACAACACTGGACTCTTGCCTCTACAACACTAGACTCTTGCCTCTACAACACTAGACTCTTGCCTCTACAACACTGGACTCTTGACTCGACAGTCCTAAAGTCTTCTACTTTACCAACAATGTTTCTCAGTTTCGTTTGGCTGACGACTCACCTGTCATTAAAGGTTTATTCTTTCACCTTTGATGGATTTCCAGAGTTTTTCCACTCCAGCAGCCTGACCCTGGGCCAGACTTGTCTGCCCAACCAGGTTGTTACTGCTAACTCACAGATCCACCACAGCCAGGTTGATCAAGCACTTGACGGAGGTACTTGTCGAGTTTCCGCTAGAGGACTTGCACACTTGTCCCAGCAGTCTAGGACAACGGATGTTGATACAATGTTCTCTTATTGTGCCCACGGCGCCCTTGCTTTTTACCAAGTGTATTGTACATTTTCTCCCATACCTCTCTCTCTAGTATGTTGCTATGGCAAAGTGCAGATGTAGGACCAGTTCCTAGAGTACTTTCATGTATATATCATGTATCTTTCTCTCCTCTGCTCCAAAGTGTACATATTTAAGACTTTAGGACATTAATAGCAGTTTTAATACTGGGCAGTAAATAATCTTTGAATCTGTTCCAGCTCTCATATATTTCTCTCTTGCACTACGAACGAAGGTGTCAACACAGAACAATGTTCTAGGCGACAGAGCACAAGTGAATCTCAATAGTGACACTCTTGACACTATTTCCCTTGTTTTGAAAGTTCTCTTTATCCACTCAATCATCTTCCTGGCTTTCGTGATATTTACCTTATTATGTTCTTTGAAAGAAAGGTTAGTTAAGTGTTATATCCAGATTCTTTCTTTCTGATGATCTTAGCAATAACACCAGCAGAGTGCCACACTAGTGTCCTACTAGTAATAACACTAGTGTCCTAGTAATAACACCAGCAGAGTGCCACACTAGTGTCCTACTAGTAATAACACTAGTGTCCTAGTAATAACACCAGCAGAGTGCCACACTAGTGTCCTACTAGTAATAACACCAGCAGAGTGCCACACTAGTGTCCTACTAGTAATAACACTAGTGTCCTAGTAATAACACCAGCAGAGTGCCACACTAGTGTCCTACTAGTAATAACACTAGTGACCTAGTAATAACACCAGCAGAGTGCCACACTAGTGTCCTACTAGTAATAACACGAGCAGAGTGCCACACTAGTGTCCTACTAGCAATAACACCAGCAGAGTGCCACACTAGTGTCCTACTAGCAATAACACCAGCAGAGTGCCACACTAGTGTCCTACTAGTAATAACACTAGTGTCCTAGTAATAACACCAGCAGAGTGCCACACTAGTGTCCTACTAGTAATAACACTAGTGTCCTAGTAATAGCACCAGCAGTGCCACACTAGTGTCCTACTAGTAATAACACGAGCAGAGTGCCACACTAGTGTCCTACTAGCAATAACACCAGCAGAGTGCCACACTAGTGTCCTACTAGCAATAACACCAGCAGAGTGCCACACTAGTGTCATACTAGCAATAACACCAGCAGAGTACCACACTAGTATCCTACTAGCAATAACACACCAGCAGAGTGCCACACTAGTGTCCTACTAGCAATAACACCAGCAGAGAGCCACACTAGTGTCCTACTAGCAATAACAGCAGAGTGCCACACTAGTGTCTTAGCAATAACACCAGCAGAGTGCCACACTAGTGTCCTACTAGCAGTAACACCAGCAGAGTGCCACACTAGTGTCCTACTAGCAATAACACCAGCAGAGTGCCACACTAGTGTCCTACTAGCAATAACACCAGCAGAGTGCCACACTAGTGTCCTAGTAGCAATAACACCAGCAGAGTGCCACACTGGTGTCCTACTAGTAATAACACCAGCAGAGTGCCACACTAGTGTCCTACTAGTAATAACACTAGTGTCCTAGTAATAACACCAGCAGAGTGCCACACTAGTGTCCTACTAGCAATAACACCAGCAGAGTGCCACACTAGTGTCCTACTAGCAATAACACCAGCAGAGTGCCACACTGGTGTCCTACTAGCAATAACACCAGCAGAGTGCCACACTAGTGTCCTACTAGCAATAACACCAGCAGAGTGCCACATTAGTGTCCTACTAGCAATAACACCAGCAGAGTGCCACACTAGTGTCCTACTAGCAATAACACCAGCAGAGTGCCACACTAGTGTCCTACTAGCAATAACACCAGCAGAGTGCCACACTAGTGTCCTACTAGCAATAACACCAGCAGAGTACCACACTAGTGTCCTACTAGCAATAACACCAGCAGAGTACCACACTAGTGTCCTACTAGCAATAACACACCAGCAGAGTGCCACACTAGTGTCCTACTAGCAATAACGCCAGCAGAGTACAACACTAGTGTCCTACTAGCAATAACACACCACCAGAGTGCCACACTAGTGTCTTACTAGCAATAACTCCAGCAAAGTACCACACTAGTGTCCTACTAGCAATAACACCAGCAGAGTGCCACACTAGTATCCTACTAGCAATAACACACCAGCAGAGTGCCACGCTAGTGTCCTACTAGCAATAACACCAGCAGAGTACCACACTAGTGTCCTACTAGCAATAACACACCACCAGAGTGCCACACTAGTGTCCTACTAGCAATAACACCAGCAGAGTACCACACTAGTGTCCTACTAGCAGTAACACCAGCAGAGTGCCACACTAGTATCCTACTAGCAATAACACACCAGCAGAGTGCCACACTATTGTCCTACTAGCAATAACACCAGCAGAGTACCACACTAGTGTCCTACTAGCAATAAAACCAGCAGAGTACCACACTAGTGTCCTACTAGCAATAACACCAGCAGAGTGCCACACTAGTGTCCTACTAGCAATAACACCAACAGAGTGCAACACTAGTGTCATACTAGCAATAACACCAGCGGAGTACCACACTAGTGTCATACTAGCAATAACACACCAGCAGAGTGCCACACTAGTGTCCTACTAGCAATAACACACCAGCAGAGTGCCACACTAGTGTCCTACTAGCAATAACACCATCAGAGTACCGCACTAGTGTCCTACTAGCAATAACACCAGCAGAGTACCACACTAGTGTCCTACTAGCAATAACACACCAGCAGAGTGCCACACTAGTGTCCTACTAGCCATAAAACCAGCAGAGTACCACACTAGTGTCCTACTAGCAATAACACACCACCAGAATGCCACACTAGTGTCCTACTAGCAATAACACCAGCAGAGTACCACACTAGTGTCCTACTAGCCATAACACCAGCAGAGTGCCAAACTAGTGTCCTACTAGCAATAACACCAGCAGAGTACCACACTAGTGTCCTACTAGCAATAACACACCAGCAGAGTGCCACACTAGTGTCCTACTAGCAATAACACCAGCAGAGTACCACACTAGTGTCCTACAAGCAATAAGACTAGCAGAGTGCCACACAAGTGCCCTACTAGCAATAACACCAGCAGAGTGCCACACTAGTGTCCTACTAGCAATAACACCAGCAGAGTGCCACACTAGTGTCCTACTAGCAATAACACCATCAGAGTACCACACTAGTTTTCTACTAGCAATAAGACTAGCAGAGTGCCACACAAGTGCCCTACTAGCACTAACACCAGCAGAGTGCCACGCTAGTGTCCTACTAGCAATAACACACCAGAGTGAAACACTAGTGTCCTACTAGCAATAACACCAACAGAGTACCACACTAGTGTCCTACTGGCAATAACACACCAGCAGAGTGCCACACTAGTGTCCTAGCAAAAACACACCAGCAGAGTGCCACACTAGTGTCCTACTAGCAATAACACACCACCAGAGTGCCACACTAGTGTCCTACTAGCAATAACACCAACAGAGTGCCACACTAGTATCCTACTGGCAATAACACACCAGCAGAGTGCCACACTAGTGTCCTACTAGCAAAAACACACCAGCAGAGTGCCACACTAGTGTCCTACTAGCAATAACACCAACAGAGTACCACACTAGTGTCCTACTGGCAATAACACACCAGCAGAGTGCCACACCACTAGTGTCCTGCTTTTAATAACACACCAGTTGTGCCATACAAGTAGTGCCATACTAGCAATAACACACTAGCAGTGCCACACCACTAGTGCCATACTAACAATAGCACACCAGTAGTACTACATTTGTGCTACACTAGCAATAACACACTAGCAGTGCCATTCTAGTGCCATACTAGTAATAACACACCAACAGAGCCACAAAACTAGTGCCATACTAGAAATAACACAAAAGCAGTGCAACACCACTAGTGCCATACTAGCAATAACAAGCAGTGCCACACCACTAGTGCCATACTTTGGTGTGGCACTAGTGGTGCCACATCATGACGAGGCCTCCCGGTGGATCAGGCCTGATCAACCAGGTTGTTACTGCTGGCCGCATGTAGTCCAGCAGTGCCACACTAGTGCCATAATAGCAATAACACACCAGTGGTGCCATACTGGCAATAACACATTAGTAGTGTAACACTAACGCCATACTAGCAACACACACTAGCGGTGTTATACTAGTGTCATACTATCAGTAACACACTAGCAGTATCACACTAGTGCCATACTAGCAGTAAGACACCAGCAGTGCCACACTAGTGCCATACTAGCAATAACACACCGGTGCCACACCACTAGTGCCATACTAGCAGTAACACACCAGCAGTGCCACACTAGTGCCATACCAGCAGTCCCACAATAGTGTCATACAAGCAGTAACACACCAGCAGTGCCACACCAGGTGTGGCACTGCTGTTTCGTTATAGAGAGTGTGTGCGTGCTTGCGTGTTAATACTTTTGTGCGTGATGACTGTGGGTAATGTGTAATGGGCTGACTCAGAGAGAGAGAGAGAGAGAGAGAGAGAGTCTGGTTGGGTTAGACACGATGCCTCGTGCGTTAGCGTATATATTTGAAAAAACCCTCACGTATATGCTGGAATATTCTCCATACTTGGTTACTCAGCTGTCTTGAGTATACCTGTGACTCACCTGTGTGTGACTTACCTGTGTGTGTACTCAGTTGTGACTCATCTTTGTGTGTACTCACAAGTAACACTGGTACATGGTTAGTGTACCTGACTTCTGTGTACTCACTAGTAACACTGGTGTGCCCAATATGTGTACTCACTAGTAACACTGATGTGCCCAGTGTGTGTACTCATTAGTAACACTGGTGTGACCAGTGTGTGTACTCACTAGCAACACTGGTGTGACCATGTGGGGTTTCCACTAGTAACACTGGTGTGACCAGTGTGTTTTACCCCACTAGTAACACTGATTGGGCCCAGTGTGTGTACTCACTAGTAACACTGGTGTGACCAGTGTGTGTACTCACTAGTAAAGTTTGTGTGCCCAGTGTGTGTTTCTCCCCTAGTAACACTGGTGTGACCAGTGTGTGTACTCACTAGTAACACTGGTGTGACCAGTGTGTGTACTCACTAGCAACACTGGTGTGACCAGTGTGTGTACTCACTAGTAACACTGGCGTGACCAGTGTGTGTACTCACTAGTAACACTGATGTGCCCAGTGTGTGTACTCACTAGTAACACTGGTGTGACCAGTGTGTGTACTCACTAGTAACGTTTGTGTGCCCAGTGTGTGTACTCACTAGTAACACTGATGTGACCAGTGTGTGTACTCACTAGTAACACTGGTGTGACCAGTGTGTGTACTCACTAGTAACACTGGTGTGACCAGTGTGTTTTACTAACTATAACACTGATGTGCCCAGTGTGGGACTCACTAGTAACACTGTGTGACCAGTGTGTGAAATCACTAGTAACACTGGTGTGACCATGTGTGTGTACTCACTATAACGTTTGTGTGACCAGTGTGTGTACTCACTAGTAACACTGATGTGCCCAGTGTGTGTACTCACTAGTAACACTGGTGTGACCAGTGTGTGTACTCACTAGTAAAAACTGTTTTTGCCCAGTGTGTGTACTCACTAGTAACACTGGTGTGACCAGTGTGTGTACTCACTAGTAACACTGGTGTGCCCAGTGTGTGTACTCACTAGCAACACTGGTGTGCCCAGTGTGTGTACTCACTAGAACACACTGGTGTGACCAGTGTGGGGTACCACTAGTAACACTGGGGTGGGACCATGTGTGTACTCACTAGTAACACTGGTGTGTCCAGTGTGTGTACTCACTAGCAACACTGGTGTGCCCATGTGTGTACTCACTAGTAACACTGGTGTGACCAGGTGTGTACTCACTAGTAACACTGGTTGTGACCAGTGTGTGTACTCACTAGTAACGTTTGTGTGCCAGTGTGTGTACTCCTAGTAACACTGATGTGACCAGTGTGTGTACTCACAATAACACTGGTGTGACCAGTGTGTGTACTCATAATTTAAAACTGGTGGGGGCCCAGTGTGTTACCACTAGTAACACTGGGTGTGACCAGTGTGTGTACTCACTAGTAACACTGGTGTGACCCAGTGGTGTACTCACTAGTAACACTGGGTGACCAGTGTGTGTACTCACTAGTAACACTGGTGTGACCATGTGTGTACTCACTAGTAAACACTGGTGTGACCAGTGTGTGTACTCACTAGTAACACTGGTGTGACCAGTGGGGTGTACTCACTATTTAAAACTGGTGTGCCCAGTGTGTGGTACTCACTAGTAACACTGGTGTGACCAGTGGGGTGTACTCACTAGTAACACTGGGGTGCCCATTGTGTGTACTCACTAGTAACACTGGGGTGACCAGGTGTTTTGTACTCACTAGTAACACTGGTGACCAGTGTGTGTACTCACTAGTAACACTGGTGTGACCAGTGTGTGTACTCACTAGTAACACTGATGTGCCCAGTGTGTGTACTCACTAGTAACACTGGTGTGACCAGTGTGTGTACTCAAATAGTAACACAGGTGTGACCAGTGTGTGTACTCACTAGTAACACTGGTGTGACCAGTGTGTGTACTCACTAGTAACACTGGTGTGACCAGTGTGTGTACTCACTAGTAACACTGGTGTGACCAGTGTGTGTACTCACTAGTAACACTGGGGTGACCAGTGTGTTACTCACTAGTAACACTGGGTGACCAGTGTTGTAACTCACTAGTAACACTGGTGTGCCCAGTATGTGTACTCACTAGTAACGCTGGTGTAACCAGAGTTCGTACTTACTAGTAACGTTGGTGTGCCCAGTGGCTGTGTTCACTAGTAACGTTGGTGTGCCCAGTGCCTGTGTTCACTAGTAACGCTGGTGTGCCCAGTGCCTGTGTTCACTAGTAACGTTGGTGTGTCCAGTGGCTGTGTTCACTAGTAACGTTTTGGGGTGCCTATGCCCGTGTTCACTAGTAACGTTGGGTGCCCATGCCTGTGTTCACTAGTAACGTTGGTGTGCCCAGTGCCTGTGTTTTACTAGTAACGTTGGTGTGTCCCCGTGGCTGTGTTCACTAGTAACGTTGGTGTGCCCATGCCGTGTTCACTAGTAACGTTGGTGTGCCCAGTGCCTGTGTTCACTAGTAACGTTGGTGTGCCCAGTGGCTGTGTTCACTAGTAACGTTGGTGTGCCCAGTGCCTGTGTTCACTAGTAACGTTGGTGTGCCCAGTGCCTGTGTTCACTAGTAACGTTGGTGTGCCCAGTGCCTGTGTTCACTAGTAACGTTGGTGTGCCCAGTGGCTGTGTTCACTAGTAACGTTGGTGTGCCCAGTGCCTGTGTTCACTAGTAACGTTGGTGTGCCCAGTGCCTGTGTTCACTAGTAACGTTGGTTGCCCAGTGCCTTGTCACTAGTAACTTGGTGCCCATGGGTGTGTTCACTGTAACGTTGGTGTGCCCAGTGGCTGTGTTCACTAGTAACGTTGGTGTGCCCAGTGGCTGTGTTCACTAGTAACGTTGGTGTGCCCAGTGCCTGTGTTCACTAGTAACGTTGGTGTGCCCCTGCCCGTGTTCACTAGTAACGTTGGTGTGCCCAGTGCCTGTGTTCACTAGTACGTTGGTGTGCCCAGTGGCTGTGTTCACTGTAACGTTGGTGTGCCCAGTGGCTGTGTTCACTAAGTACGTTGGTGTGTCCAGTGGCTTTTTTCACTAGTAACGTTGGTGTGCCCAGTGCCTGTGTTCACTAGTAACGCTGGTGTGCCCAGTGCCTGTGTTCACTAGTAACGTTGGTGTGTCCAGTGGCTGTGTTCACTAGTAACGTTGGTGTGCCCCTTTCCTGTGTTCACTAGTAACGTTGGTGTGGCCCAGTGCCTGTGTTCACTAGTAACGTTGGGGTGCCCAGTGCCTGTGTTCCCCTATACGTTGGTGTCCAGTGGCTTGTGTTCACTAGTAACGTTGGGGTGCCCAGTGGCTGTGTTCACTAGTAACGTTGGTGTGTCCAGTGGCTGTGTTCACTAGTAACGTTGGTGTACCCAGTGCCTGTGTTCACTAGTAACGTTGGTGTGCCCAGTGGCTGTGTTCACTAGTAACGTTGGTGTGCCCAGTGCCTGTGTTCACTAGTAACGTTGGTGTGCCCAGTGCCTGTGTTCACTAGTAACGTTGGTGTGCCCAGTGGCTGTGTTCACTAGTAACGTTGGTGTGCCTAGTGCTTGTGTTCACTAGTAACGTTGGTGTGCCCAGTGCTTGTGTTCACTAGTAACGTTGGTGTGCTCAGTGCCTGTGTTCACTAGTAACGTTGGTGTGCCTAGTGCCTGTGTTCACTAGTAACGTTGGTGTGCCCAGTGCCTGTGTTCACTAGTAACGTTGGTGTGTCCAGTGCCTGTGTTCACTAGTAACGTTGGTGTGTCCAGTGCCTGTGTTCACTAGTAACGTTGGTGTGCCCAGTGCCTGTTTTCACTAGTAACGTTGGTGTGCCCAGTGCCTGTGTTCACTAGTAACGTTTGTGTGACCAGTGTGTGTACTCACTAGTAACGTTTGTGTGACCAGTGTGTGTACTCACTAGTAACACTGGTGTGCCCAGTATGTGTACTCACTAGTAACGCTGGTGTAACCAGAGTTCGTACTTACTAGTAACGTTGGTGTGCCCAGTGCCTGTGTTCACTAGTAACGTTGGTGTGTCCAGTGCCTGTGTTCACTAGTAACGTTGGTGTGCCCAGTGGCTGTGTTCACTAGTAACGTTGGTGTTTCCCAGTGCCTGTGTTCACCTAGTAAAAGTTGGTGTGCCTAGTGCCTGTGTTCACTAGTAACGTTGGTGTGCCCAGTGCCTGTGTTCACTAGTAACGTTGGTGTGTCCAGTGCCTGTGTTCACTAGTAACGTTGGTGTGCCCAGTGCCTGTGTTCACTAGTAACGTTGGTGTGTCCAGTGCCTGTGTTCACTAGTAACGTTTTGGGTTTTTCCAGTTTCCTGTGTTCACTAGTAACCCTTGGTGTGCCCAGTGCCTGTTTTCACTAGTAACGTTGGTGTGCCCATGCCTGTGTTCACTAGTAACGTTTGTGTGGGCCAGTGTGTGTACTCACTAGTAACGTTTGTGTGACCAGTGTGTGTACTCACTAGTAACACTGGTGTGCCCAGTATGTGTACTCACTAGTAACGCTGGTGTAACCAGAGTTCGTACTTACTAGTAACGTTGGTGTGCCCAGTGCCTGTGTTCACTAGTAACGTTGGTGTGTCCAGTGCCTGTGTTCACTAGTAACGTTGGTGTCCCCGTGGCTGTGTTCACTAGTAACGTTGGTGTCCCAGTGGCTGTGTTCACTATTAACGTTGGGTTGCCCAGTGCCTGTGTTCACTAGTAACGTTTTGGGGTGCCCAGTGGCTGTTTCACTAGTAAAGTTGGTGTGCCCAGTGCCTGTGTTCAGTAAGTAACGTTGGTGTGCCCAGTGGCTGTGTTCACTAGTAACGTTGGTTTTGCCCAGTGGCTGTGTTTCACTAGTAACGTTGGTGTGCCATGCCTGTGTTTCACTAGTAACGTTGGTGTGCCCCGTGCCTGTGTTCACTAGTAACGTTGGTGTGCCCAGTGCCTGTGTTCACTAGTAACGTTGGTGTGTCCAGTGCCAGTTTCACTAGTAACGTGGGGTGCCCCCGTGCCTGTTTTCACTAGTAACGTTTTTGTGCCCAGTGCCTGTGTTCACTAGTAACGTTGGTGTGCCCAGTGCCTGTGTTCACTAGTAACGTTGGTGTGCCCAGTGTCTGTGTTCACTAGTAACGTTGGTGTGCCCAGTGCCTGTGTTCACTAGTAACGTTGGTGTGTCCGGTGCCTGTGTTCACTAGTAACGTTGGTGTGCCCAGTGCCTGTGTTCACTAGTAACGTTGGTGTGTCCGGTGCCTGTGTTCACTAGTAACGTTGGTGTGCCCAGTGCCTGTGTTCACAAATAACGTTGGTGTGCCCAGTGCCTGTGTTCACTAGTAACGTTGGTGTGCCCAGTGCCTGTGTTCACTAGTAACGTTGGTGTGCCCAGTGCGTGTGTTCACTAGTAACGTTGGTGTGCCCAGTGCCTGTGTTCACTAGTAACGCTGGTGTTAATGTAGTTACCTCTGGTGGAACATATTAACGACCAGTGTCCGGTGTTTACAGTCGTAATGATCATAATTCACGGCGAGTGTCAGTCCTGGGACAGAATGTTCACTTCCGCGGCCGCTGAGTTGTTGTGTGGCACCCAGGACCAGTCCCAGCATCACTTCCGCGGCCCGCTGAGTTGTTGTGTGGCACCCAGGACCAGTCCCAGCATCACTTCCCGCGGCCCGCCTGAGTTGTTGTGTGGCACCCAGGACCAGTCCCAGCATCACTTTCCGCGGCCGCTGAGTTGTTGTGTGGCACCCAGGACCAGTCCCAGCATCACTTCCGCGGCCGCTGAGTTGTTGTGTGGCACCCAGGACCAGTCCCAGCATCACTTCCGCGGCCCGCTGAGTTGTTGTGTGGCACCCAGGACCAGTCCCAGCATCACTTCCGCGGCCCGCTGAGTTGTTGTGTGGCACCCAGGGCCAGTCCCAGCATCACTAGGGTAATATGTAACACCCAGTGCCAGTCCTAACATCACTGGAGTATTGTTGGGCACACAGTGCCAGTCCTAGCATTACTGGAGTAATGTTGGGCACACAGTGCCAGCCCTAGCATTACTGGAGTAATGTTGGGCACACAGTGCCAGTCCTAGCATCACTGGTGTAATGTTGGGCACACAGTGCCAGTCCTAGCATCACTGGAGTAATGTTGGGCACACAGTGCCAGTCCTAGCATCACTGGAGTAATGTTGGGCACACAGTGCCAGTCCTAGCATCGCTGGAGTAATGTTGGGCACACAGTGCCAGTACCAGAATGATACCTGGAGGATGTATCCGGGGGTCTCTGTCTCCGTGACGTGGCCCCAGACCAGGTTTCCAGGAGGATCAAGGCCTGAGGAACCAGGCTGTTACTGCTGAACTTACGTAGTTCAGTGTATGAAACAGCCCGGCTGGTCAGACACTGAGTTTGTTGGAAATTTACCTTATGCACGAAGAAGAGTTGGTAAAGAGTCGGGGACCTCTAACACTTACCGAGTTCTCTCTTAGTGTACTCGTCGTGCCCCTGCTGTTTAGTAGAGGTATTTTGCACCGTCTTCTATGTCTCTTGTCACACGGAGTGATTTCAGTGTTTAAATTTGGGACCAGTTCCTCCAGGATTTTCCAGGTATAAATAATTATGTACCTTTCTCGCCTATGTTCCAAGGAATACAGTTGAAGGGACTTCAAGTGCTGCCAGCAGTTCAGATGCTTGATTGCGTGTATACGAGCAGTGGAAGTTCTCTGTACGCTTTCCAGCTCAACAGTCTGGCCTGCCTTGAAGGTGGCAGTCAGTATATAACAATATTGCAGCCTAGAGACAAGTGACTAGAAAAGTATCACCAGTGGCTCAGCATCTCTTGTCTTGAAAGTTCTAGTTATCCAGTCTATCATTTTCCTTGAGGTAACAATAGCAACATTGTTGTGATTCTTGAATGTGAGATATTCCTACATCATTACTCCCAGGTCTCGCACGTGAAACATCCGCTGTTTTGAATAATATGAGTTTGTCCTGTACTTCTCACTGGGGTATTGTGTGTCACCAGCCTCACTGGGGTTCACACCTGACAGCTGTTTGTCAGCTGATGATCGTTCATTGTACCACAAGGGTTGCTAGTGTAAACGTTGGTGTCTGCTGCTGCTGTATATGTATGTGTGTGTGTGTGTGTGTGTGTGTGTGTGTGTGTGGTGTGTGTGTGGTGTGTGTGTGTGTGTGTGTGTGTGTGTGTGTTGTATATATATATATATATATATATATATATAATATATATATATATATATATATATATATATATATATATATACAATAAGATTGGAACATCATTGGAACATGAACAATGTGCTGGTACAGTATTCTTCGTAATCGTCACACTGAGGGAACAAACTATGTCTGTGTTACCCTGTCATATTCCTTCACACGGGCTGGAATATATCCTTTGTGTTAAGTCAGTCAGCCTGAGACAGGAGACTTAAGTAATGAGGATATCGTCAAGTGTTACATTAAATATTCACCAGCTACGGCAGCTTCATAGGTTTCCTTCCAGCAAAACTTAAGTTTGGCTTTATTTCTGTTGCTGGTCCCCTCAAGGGAGGTTCCTTGATGCTGGTGAGGGGCTCTTGATCTAGGGAATTGGATCTGTGCTCCAGTTCCCTGTATTGAGCCTGAATGCCTTCCATAACCCCCCCCCATGTGCTGTATAATCCTATGGTTTTAGCGCTCTCTCATAATTATAATAATAATAATAATCTGTTGCTGGCGAGGCAAGACGCAGTTGCTTGCGTGCAACACTCACTTATTTGTGGTTGCAGGGGTCGATTCACAGCTCTTGGCCCCTCCTCTTCGTTGATCACTACTAGGTCCACTCTCTCCCTGCACCAAGAGCTTTATCATACCTCTTAAAGCTGTGTATAGATCCAGCCTCCACTACATCACTCTCCAGACTGTTCAGCTTCCACTTACAGACGCTGGTGTCTACGGTATTAAAAAAACCGAAGGTTTAAAGTGATTAGTAGAAAAAACACCTGACGTTCAGCTGAAATATGGAAAGAATAAACAGTTCAAAGAGAAGAATATATACAAAACCCAAGAGGAACAAGTGTAACAAAAGAGACAGGTGAGAGTCCTGCATGTAACAGTATCAGCTGACCTTTCAAACAACACAATAACGTAAATGTCACAACAACCAGGAGAATGACGGGGTGGATAATGATAACTTTCAGTACAAGGAAAATAATGTCAGTGGAGATACTCTTAAAATTACTTGTGCTCTCGCTTCGAGTATTGTTCAGTAGTGACGGCTCCGTTCAGGGCAGGAGAGATATCAGAGATGGGACAGATACGGAGATCATTTACGTCCCACATATAGCCAACATATTTTAATTGCTGGGAACGCCTCAGAGACCTAAATATGTACTGAGTGGAGCAGAGATACAGGACAATATAAACTTGGAAGGTAGTTGATGCTCTGCTCCCAAATCTGCACACTGTACTGAAGCGAAAGATACGGGAAAACAGGGACGCCGTGGACACAATAGGAGACCATTGTATCAACATCCGTGGTCCCAGACTGTTTAACATCTTACCACAGGATACCAGAAACACTGCTAGGACAGCGTGTAGAAGTCTTCAAGAAGGAATTCGTCGAGTACCTCCACCAAGTGCCAGATCAACCAGGCTGTGATGGATGTGTCTACCAGCGAACCAACAGCAGCAACAGCCTGGTTAACCAGGCAAGCAGCAGACAAGCCTGGCCCACGGCCAGGTATGGAAGAGTAGCAGCAGAGTTACCACTGGGCTACCAGTAGTAATGGTACAACAAAGGGATGACGGGATGGATTAATGTCTGAGTCAAAAAGTGAAAAAATGCATGGTCTTAAAATTATTTGTGCTGTGTTCATATTTTAACAGTAGTTGAGTCACCAGGCAGTGTAATCATGGATGGATACAATCATTACTCCACAGTATTGAGCCAACATCAGTTTAACCTGGGAACACTCAAGACCTAAATATGTAGTGAGTGAGCAAGTACAGACAATATAAATTTGGAGATACATCAAACTCACACTGTAGCTGAGTCGAAAGTCGGAAACATGAGTGAACACAATATCACCTATTGAGTCACATCCGTGGTAACCTGGTGTACTCTACACAATACCACACTGTAGTGAGAAGTCATTCAAATGGGATCATCGATACTCACACTAGTTGCAGATCAACCAGTGTGATGGTGTGATCATACCCAGCGTTAAAGTCAACCAGCAGTAACACCTGGTTAACCATCAACACAGACAGCCTTTGGCCCAGCCAGGTAATGGGATACAGCAATTACCCACTGTGGCACCATTGAGTTTCAGTGGTAGACATGACATGATACTGTAGTTGAGTCACCAGTCAGGTGTAAACACTGTGTTGATACATCAATACCACACTGTAGTTGAGTCACCAGTCAGTGTAACACTGGTGATACATCAATACTCACACTGTAGTCACCAGTCAGTGTAACACTGGTGATACATCAATACTCACACTGTAGTCACCAGTCAGTGTAACACTGGAGATACATCAATACTCACACTGTAGTTGAGTCACCAGTCAGTGTAACACTGGTGATACATCAATACTCACACTGTGGTTGATTCACCACAGTGTAACACTGGTGATACATCAATACTCACACTGTGTAGTCACCAGTCAGTGTAACACTGGTGATACATCAATACTCACACTGTAGTTGAGTCACCAATCAGTGTAACACTGGTGATACATCAATACTCACACTGTAGTCACCAGTCAGTTTAACACTGGTGATACATCAATACTCACACTGTAGTTGAGTCACCAGTCAGTGTAACACTGGTGATACATCAATACTCACACTGTAGTTGAGTCACCAGTCAGTGTAACACTGGTGATACATCAATACTCACACTGTAGTCACCAGTCAGTTTAACACTGGTGATACATCAATACTCACACTGTAGTTGAGTCACCAGTCAGTTTAACACTGGTGATACATCAATACTCACACTGTAGTTGAGTCACCAGTCAGTGTAACACTGGTGATACATCAATACTCACACTGTAGTCACCAGTCAGTGTAACACTGGTGATACATCAATACTCACACTGTAGTCACCAGTCAGTTTAACACTGGTGATACATCAATACTCACACTGTAGTCACCAGTCAGTTTAACACTGGTGATACATTAATACTCACACTGTAGTCACCAGTCAGTTTAACACTGGTGATACATCAATACTCACAATATGGACAAAAAATCGGTCATATACTGCGACATTTCGTATTTTGAACTTTGTGTGTAGAGTTTTCGAGAGTTCATTGACAAATGTTCATTCACAGGTGTCATTTGACAGGTGTTCATTGACAGGTGTTCAGTAGACGGTAATACATCAACATACGTGGTAAGTGGCAAGGTGTGTGTACACCATCCTAGTGGATAAAACCGAGATTCTTTTAACTGTCTGGGAACGAGGGTGAATAATAGTTACCATAGTGTAAGATAACAGTCATTTATACAGTAAGATAAACAGTCATTTATACAGTTTGCGTAGTGTCTTAAATTATTCCAGTGGTGTAGAGTGGAGTGTGTCAGCACACTGTGTTGTATAAGAACTGTGACCACACCACAGTGTGGTCCACACTGTGACCACACCACAGTGCTGGTCCACTCAGTGACCACACCACAGTGCTGGTCCACACCACAGTGCTGGTCCACACCACAGTGCTGGTCCACACCACAGTGCTGGTACACACCACAGTGCTGGTCCTCACTACAGCGCTGGTCCACCACACGCCACACCCGTGGGGGCCACACAGTGACCACACCACAGTGCTGGTCCTCAACACCACAGTGCTGGTCCACATACCACAGTGCTGGTCTCACACATGTGTACCACACCACGTGCTGGTTTCCAACCACAGTGCTGGTCCACACCACAGTGCTGGTCCTCACCACAGTGTGGTACCACACCCAGTGCTGGTCTCACCACAGTGGTGGTCCACCACTGTGCCCCACCACAGTGCTGGTCCCCTCTGCACACCACAGTGCTGGTTCCCTTCACCACACATGCTGGTCCACACTGTGACCACACCACAGTGCTGTCCACACCAAAGTGCTGGTCCCCACACACCACATGTGCCTATGGACCACACCACAGTGCTGGTCCCACACTGTGACCACACCACAGTGCTGGTCCACACCACAGTGCTGGTCCACACTATGACCACACCACAGTGCTGGTCCACACTATGACCACACCACAGTGCTGGTCCATCATAACCACAGTGCTGGTCCACACACTGTGTCCACACCACAGTGCTGGTCCACACCACAGTGCTGGTACCCACACCACAGTGCTGGTCCTCACTACAACGGCTGGTCCTCATCCCACACTCCTGGTTCCACGACCGCCCCGTGCTGGTCCACACTGTGACCACACCACAGTGCTGGTCCACACCACAGTGCTGGTCCACTCAGTGACCACACCACAGTCCTGGTCCACACAACAGTGCTGGTCCACACTATGACCACACCACAGTGCTGGTCCACACTGTGACCACACCACAGTGCTGGTCCACACCACAGTGCTGGTCCACACTGTGACCACACCACAGTGCTGGTCCACACTGTGACCACACCACAGTGCTGGTCCACACACAGTGCTGGTCCACACTTACCACACCACAGTGCTGGTCCACACTGTGACCACACCACAGTGTGGTCCACAGCCCCACCACGTGCTGGTCCACCGTGACCACACCACAGTGCTGGTCCACACTGTGACCACACCACAGTGCTGGTCCACACTGTGACCACACCACAGTGCTGGTCCACACTGTGACCACACCACAGTGCTGGTCCACACAGTGACCACACCACAGTGCTGGTCCACACTGTGACCACACCACAGTGCTGGTCCACACTGTGACCACACCACAGTGCTGGTCCACACCACAGTGCTGGTCCACACCACAGTGCTGGTCCACACCACAGTGCTGGTCCTCACCACAGTGCTGGTCCTCACCACAGCGCTGGTCCTCACCACACTCCTGGTCCACACAGTTACCACACCACAGTGCTGGTCCACACCACAGTGCTGGTCCACACCACAGTGCTGGTCCTCACCACAGTGCTGGTCCACACTGTGACCACACCACAGTGCTGGTCCACACCAAAGTGCTGGTCCACACCACAGTGCTGGTCCACACCACAGTGCTGGTCCTCACCACAGTGCTGGTCCACACCACAGTGCTGGTCCTCACCACAGCGCTGGTCCTCACCACAGTCCTGGTCCACACAGTGACCACACCACAGTGCTGGTCCACACCACAGTGCTGGTCCACACCACAGTGCTGGTCCACACTGTGACCACACCACAGTGCTGGTCCACACCACAGTGCTGGTCCACACCACAGTGCTGGTCCACACCACAGTGCTGGTCCACACCACAGTGCTGGTCCACACCACAGTGCTGGTCCTCACTACAGCGCTGGTCCTCACCACACTCCTGGTCCACACAGTGACCACACCACAGTGCTGGTCCACACCACAGTGCTGGTCCACACCACAGTGCTGGTCCTCACCACAGTGCTGGTCCACCACAGTGCTGGTCCACCCACAGTGCTGGTCGCTCACCACAGTGCTGGTCGTCACCACAGTGCTGGTCCTCACCACAGTGCTGGTCCTCACCACAATGCTGGTCCATACTGTGACCACACCACAGTGCTGGTCCACACCAAAGTGCTGGTCCACACCACAGTGCTGGTCCACACCACAGTGCTGGTCCACACCACAGTGCTGGTCCACACCACAGTGCTGGTCCTCACTACAGCGCTGGTCCTCACCACACTCCTGGTCCACAAACCACAGTGCTGGTCCACACCAAAGTGCTGGTCCACACACAACAGTGCTGGTCCACACCACAGTGCTGGTCCTCACCACAGTGCTGGTCCACACACATGCTGGTCCACATCACAGGCTGGTCCTCACCACAGTCCTGGTCCCACACCGCAGTGCTGGTCCACACTGCGACCACACCACAGTGCTGGTCCACACCACAGTGCTGGTTCACACTGTGACCACACCACAGTGCTTGTCCACGCCACAGTGCTGGTCCACACCAAAGTGCTAGTCCACATCACAGTGCTGGTCCTCACCACAGTGCTGGTCCACACCACAGTGCAGGTCCTCATCACAGTGCTGGTCCACACAACAGTGCTGGTCCACACCACAGTGCTGATCCACATCACAGTGTTGGTCCACACCACAGTGCTGGTCCTAACCACAGTGCTGGTCCTAACCACAGTGCTGGGCCACACCACAGTGCTGGTCCACACCACAGTGCTGATCCACACCACAGTGCTGGTCCACACCACAGTGCTGTCCCAGCTACAGTGTGGTCCACCCACAGTGCTGGTCCACACAAAGTGCTGGTCCACACCACAGTGCTGATCCATCACCAAAGTGCTGGTCCACACGATGTTGCCACACCACAGTGCTGGTCCCAAAGTGCTGGTCCACACCACAGTGCTGGTCCTCACCACACTGTTGTCGCACACACGTGTAGGACCACACCTGTGCTGGACCACATGTGGTGGTACCACATGCTGGCCACACCAGTGTGGTCCTGCACTGTGGTGTGGATCCACACACAGTGTGGTCCTCAGACCACAGTGGGTGGCCCACACTGTGCTGGCTCACCACATTGTGGTCCACACGCATTGCTGGTCACACCACGTGCTGGTGCCACCACACTGGGCTAGCGTGGACAGCCACAGTGCTGGACCCACACAGTGGTTGGTCCACACTGCTGGTCAAGCACAGTGCTGTCCTCAGCACTGTGGTAAAAGTGAACCCACCACTGTGGCGCACAGCACTGTGGTGGGACCCACACCACAGTGCTGGTCTCCCACAGTGTGTGGTTCACCACTGTGGTGTGGTCCCACCCCTGTGGCTGGGCCACACCTGTGTGGCCCACACAGTGGTGGTCCACCCACTGTGGTCAACAACAGTGCTGGTCCACCACAGTGCTGGTCACACCACAGTGCTGTACACACCACAGTGTGGTCCACACCACATGCTGGCTACACCACAGTGCTGGTCCACACCACAGGGTGGTCACACACAGTGGGTGGTCCACACCACAGTGCTGGTCCACACCAAGTGCTGGCCCACACCACAGTGCTGGGTCCACTCCACAGTGCTGGTCACACCACATGCTGGTCCACACCACAGTGCTGGGACACCACAGTGGGTGGGCCACACCACAGTGCTGGTCTACACACAGTGCTGGTCTCACACGTGAGGTCCACACCACAGTGTGTCCCACCACTGTGGTCCAACAACAGTGCTGGTCCCACCTTAGTGTGGTCCTCACCACAGTGTGTCCACACTGCATGCTGGTCCACATCACAGTGCTGGTCCTCACCACATGTGGCCCACAACATAGTGCTGGTCCACTCCACACTGCTGGCCCACACCACAGTGCTGGTCCACACCAAGTGCTGGTCCACACCACAGTGCTGGTCCTCACCACAGTGCTGGTCCACACCACAGTGCTGGTCCACACCACAGTGCTGGTCTACACAACAGTGCTGGTCTTCACCACAGTGCTGGTCCACACCACAGTGCTGGTCCTCACCACAGTGCTGGTCCACACAACAGTGCTGGTCCTCACCACAGTGCTGGTCCCACCACATGCTGGTCCCAACATTGGGTCCACACCACAGTGCTGGTCCTCACCACAGTGCTGGTCCACACACAGTGCTGGTCCACACCACAGTGCTGGTCCACACCACAGCGCTGGTCCACACCACAGTACTGGTCCACGCCACAGTGCTGGTCCACACCAAAGTGCTGGTCCACACCACAGTGCTGGTCCTCACCACAGTGCTGGTCCACACCACAGTGCTGAACCACACCACAGTGCTGGCCCACACCACAGTGCTGACCCACACCACAGTGCTGGTCCTCCCCACAGTGCTGGTCCTCACCACAGTGCTGGTCCACACCACAGTGCTGGCCCACACCACAGTGCTGGCCCACACCACAGTGCTGGTCCACACCACAGTGCTGGTCCACACTACAGTGCTGGCCCACACCACAGTGCTGGTCCACAACACAGTGCTGGTCCTAACTACAGTTCTGACCCACACCACAGTGCTGGTCCACACCACAGTGCTGGTCCACACCACAGTGCTGGACTCCACACCACAGTGCTGGTCCACACCACAGTGCTGGTCTACACCACAGTGCTGGTCCTCACCACAGTGCTGGTCCACACCACAGTGCTGGTCCACACCACAGTGCTGGTCCACACCACAGTGCTGGTCCTCACCACAGGGCTGGTCCACAGCACAGTGCTGGTCTACACCACAGTGCTGACCCACACCACAGTGGTGGTCCACACCACAGTGCTGGTCCTCACCACAGTGCTGGTCCACCCACAGTCTGGTCCAAACACAGTGCTGACACAGCCACAGTGCTTGTCTAGACTCAAGTGCTGTCACACACTGTGCTGCTATCTCACCAAGTGCTGGCCCAACATCAGTGGCGTAAAAGTTGGCCCACACTACGTGTGGTCACACACATTGCTGGCACACCACGTCTCGTCACATCCTGTGCTGGCGTAACCCACAGTGGCTCGTCCCCAAGTGCTGTGCCCACCACAGGCTGTCACCCAAACACAGTGCTGGTCCATAAATGTGGCACACAGCACAGTGCCCGGTCAAACATGTGACCACACCACTGGGAGGTCACAGCATAGTGATGTCCTACCACGGTGCTGGTCCACACCACATGCTGCACACACAGTAGTGCTGGTACCCCCAGTAGCTGCCACACCACACTTCCACACCACAAATGTGGCCACACCACAGTGCTGGTCCCCACACATCTTTCACACCACATGCATGGCCCACACCACAGTGCTGGTCCACACCACAGTGCTCTTCAAGGGGTCTATACTTGTAGTTCACACACAGTGCTGGTCAACCACAGTGCTGCCCATACCACGTGTGGTACAGCAGTGTGATCCACAACAGGTGGCTGGTCCACACCACAGTACTGGCAACACAGGATGGCCAACCACAGTGATGGTCAGCACCACAGTGCTGGTCCACACCACAGGCGTCACCCACATGCGGTCCACACCACAGTGCTGGTCCACACCACAGGCTGGTCCTCATGCACGTGCTGGTCCAACCAAGTGCTGGTCCACACACAGTGCTGCCCACACACAGTTGGTCCACACCACAGTGCTGATCCACACGACGTGCTGGTCCACACACATGCTTGTCCACACCACAGTGCTGGCCACACCACAGTGCTGGCCACACCACAGGCTGGTCCACACAGTGCTGGTCCTCATCACAGTGCTGTCCACACCACGAGTGCTAGGTCACACCACAGTGCTGCCCACACCACAGTGCTGGTCCACACCACGAGTGCTGAATCCACACCAATGCTGTCCATCACACACATGCGTCCACACCACAGTCTGGTTCCACACCAGTTGCTGTCCACCCACAGTGCTGGTCCACACCTCAGTGCTAGTCCACTCCACGTCTGGTCACAACATGCTGTCAGCACACAGTGCGTGTCCACCCACAGTGCTGGTTCATCACAGTGCTGGTTCCACACCAGTGCTGGTCCACACTAGTATCCCATCACCACAGGCTGTCCACACCGCGAGTGTGATTCCAACCACAAGCTGGTCCAACACCAGTCTTTGGTCCACACCAAGTGAAGTCCACACCAAGTGTGGTCCACACCACAGTCTGGAGGTATACAACCACAGTGTGGTCCACACCACAGTGCTGGTCCATACACCATAGTGCTGGTCCACACCACAGTACTGGTCACAGCACAGTGCTGGCCACACAAGTCTGGTCCACATCACAGGCTGATCACACACAGTGCTGGTCCACACCACAGTGCTGGCCAACACAGTGCTGATGGCAACCACATGACTGGTCCACAACACAGTGCTGGTCCACACCACAGTGTGGTCCACAATCACTGTGCTGGTCCACGCTGGTTATGGTACTTAAGCATCACCATATAAAGTTCAGTTTTATACAGTGCTAATTTTTAGTTATGTTGTCAATTGTAGCGTTGATAATGTCAGGAATTTTCTGCGCCAGAGCGCTAGTGGCGGGCGTGAAAGTTGGGAGTTCCGGTGGTCGCTTGCTAGATCTCCCGTCATCGATCTGTGCCCCGCGGTAAACCCGGCGGTGGTGGTGGGTGACGTGACCCTCCACGCTTACACCAGACACATTCAATTTGCTGCTGGTGTAATGGTGGCAGCAGCAGCAGCGCCCTTGTTTTGAAGAGCAGAGATGGGAGGCACAGCATGGATGCCTCCCGGTGTGTGTACACACACATAGACACAGTAGTGATGGGGCCAGGAGCTACGAATCGACCCTTACAACCACAAATAGGTGAGCACACACACACACACACTAGTGGTGGAGTCACTCACCAAGGCAGGCTTCAGAGGGGTTATTTTTTAATTAAACAGAAGTAGGTACATGCGCAGTGTGCCGCTACTCACCGTATATGATAGTTCAGGTGTGAGTCTCAACAGGTGGGCGGAGCACAGGCTGTACTGGGGGAATTAGGAAGAGCCTATACACAGTAATGGGAAGGAGGGGGAAGACCGGAGGGTTTCACCGGATCATCGCTGCTCCTCCTGCGGCTGGACCTGAGACCAGGCCTCCTGCTGGACGGTCTGGCCTAGTGGTGGTCTCTGCATGCTGACCGATGTAGATACAACAGCCTGGATGATCAAGGACTGCTTTGTCAAGTTTTCTCTTGAAAATAGTGAGACGCTTGGAAGATTACCAAGGACTGGGAAATCTTACTAGGGCATCCAGCAGCAACGATCTGGTTGACTAGGCTAGCACCTGACGAGTCTGACCCATAGCCGGGTTACGGGAGTAGAAAGACACTCGAAACTCATCAAAAGTACATCAGAGTTAAAGGTATATCTTGAAGGGTTTAGCTATCCATCCTATCTCTTTGTAGTTGTGATAATATCACTACTCTGGTAAAGAATTAGAATCGTGCGTGTGCACTGCTAGGTATCTTATTTGTAGACGTTTCGCCATGTTGTGCATTTATTAATACCCTACAAAGACATAACGCGAAGACTGTATAACTCTATACAAAACATGAAGCAGAGAGTACCGTAGTCTTTAAGGATCTTAAGCACAAGCTGGAAGATACCCGTTATGGAAAACTGGAGGAGATAATAACTAGAACAGAGTATACTACAGACTCTGGCCATATAATAGAGCGGAAAAATAATGTAAGGGACCTGGGAGTAGTAATGTCTGAGGATCTCACTTTCAAGGATCACAACAGTGCCACGATCGCACGTGCAAAGAAAATGATAGGATGGATAATATTAGAGAACGTTCAAAACGAGAGATGCCAAGCCAGTGATGATCCTTTTCAAATCACTTGTTCTCTCTAGGCTGGAATACTGCTGTACATTAACATCTCCATTCAAAGCAGGTGAAATCGCAGATCTAGAGAGTGTACAGAGATCCTTTACTGCACGTATAAGTTCTGTCAAGCACCTTAACTACTGGGAACGCTTGTGTTACAAAAAACGCGATTCTAAAAGCTTAGAGATCTCCAGTGAATACTAGAAAGGACTTCCCTTCTAGCATCCAGCCTGTTACTGGGTTTTCGTAACAGTTAGTCGGTATCCTTGTCCAATTATCCATTAGAATTCAGTACAATTCAATAGTGCTTCAGGATTACAACTGGTAGGCTACTAACTAGATAAATTAAAATTTAATAAATTTATTAAGTTTCGTCTAGAGGTATATTATCAAAGTAAATTAAATTAATAATAATTAAAATAATAATAATCACTTCTCTCGTGTACAGTAGTATTGTGCTGAAAGCACATATCACATATTATGTCTTAAGTACCGTCTGGTACATTAACATTTAATAAGATATTACAAATATGTACAAGTAAGTTTGTGTGTTGTGTGTACGTTGCTCTAAGTATTTCGCTATGTCTCACGTCTCGACTAGACTTAAACAAAGTGTCGACAAAAAGTCTCAAATTAAACTTAAGTTCTTCACCAACTGGCAATCGAATAGTCTGCTTGAACAATAAAAAGATTGCTAGCCCAATAGCAATATAACAAGCAACTGAGACACAGAATCAGGGATAAAGGAGTTAATATTACGACACTGGGTAGGGACCATCAGCAGATCCTCCACAAAAGTCACAAAACTCCCATACTACTGAATCAAAGTTCAGCATCAGAAAATCCCCGACTGTGATAATACAAGATACAGTACAAGTTAGGTCAGAAGCTACAGCTCAGGACCTGAGTTGTTTAGTGTCTATGCGATACACAACCTTAGTACGACGTCGAAAATCACTAAGTCTATACAATGTTCTGTGAACAGAGTCTCCAGAACTAACAATAATGAGACAAGAGACGATCTTTCAACAAGGGCCTATAAGAAAGTTAAGACACATGTGCAACATCTGGATATCTTTATTGTAGACGTTTCGCCATCCAGTGGCTTTATCAATACAGATTCTAGGACATAATAGGAAGACAGTAGAACTATATACAAAAGATGAGGTAATCAGTCCCTCGGCCTTGGAGTTAGTGTTCACAGCATCATGGTGGAGGAGAATCTGGAGCAAAGGCAAGAAGACTGGCGGTTATATAGGGCGTCTGTGGATAAGGACGGGCAAGCAGAAGAGGGGCATAGTCACTGGTAGGTGGGATTCCAGTGGAAGTAGTCCTTCCAACAGTGTTGGGTTAGTTGCAGCAGCCGTGAAGAAGGTCTGTAAGATGTCCCTCTGACCAAGATTCATGGATGTTGCAGTGTCTGACAAGTTGTGCAAGAAGTAATAAAATATCGGGACCAAATATGAAAGTTAAGAAACATGTGCACCATCTGGATATCTTTATTGTAGACTTTTCGCGTCCAGTGGCTTTTATCAATACAAATTCTAGGAATAATAGGACGCATTGCGAAAACCCCACAAAGATGAGGTAATCAGTCCTCAGCCTTTGGAGTAAGTGTTCTTCACGTGCTGCTGGCAACTAACCCATCTCTTTGGGAAGAAACCTACTTCCATGGGGAATCCTGCTACAGTGACTTTGCATCATCTGCTGCCAGTCATTATCACTGACGCCTATATAACCACCAGTTTTCTTGTCTTTGCTCCAGATTCTCCTCCACCACGATGCTCGTGACCAACCATCCCCCCCCCCCCCAAGGCAAGGACTGATTACCTCATCTTTTGTATATAGTTTACTGTCTTCCTATTATGTCATAGAATCTGTATTGATAAAGGCCACTGGATGGCGAAACGGTCTACAATAAAGATATCCGATGTTGACAAGTTGTCTTAACTTTTCATAATTGTCGGTATTTTAGACCTTTCTTGCACAAGGGCCCTTATAAGGAAGAGTTAGGCTCTTGTCAGGGATACGTCATACACCAAGTGACGTTCTAGACCAGACTGGAAACTTCAGGGAGGTGAGGACACCCCCCTCCCCTCGTACGTGATAGCTCCGTGGGTCGCTGCCCCAGCAAGAAGCGGCAGGGAAATGAGAAAAAAGAGCGATAATTACAGTTAGTTAGACAATTCAAGACTTGAAACTGAGCAATTATATGTTACATCCTACCTAACGCATAACTAAGTAAATAATATATAAAGCATACATTTTACGTTTTAGCTATTATCGCAAATTTAAGCAATATAAAATTATATGAAAAGGTATAATTATATATATACATATTAATCATCTGAACCCATTCAGGGTTGAACAGCTTGGAAGCACTTGACTTGTACTCGTTGGAACGCACCAAATATTGCCATCCGGAGGGACCGAGAGGTGGAGGAGGAGATAGGTGGAGATCCGGGGAGAGGAGGAGAGGGTTGGAGATTGGGGAAGGGGAGTTGAGTGTGAGGGAAGAGGGATGGAGTGGCTGCTGGAGAGAGGAGGGGGAGGAGGGAGAGACGAGGTGGGAGTGGGAAGAGAGAGGGGGCGAGATAAAGAGTGATGAGAGGGAGAGAGAGAAAAGAGATACGGAGAAAGAAGAGAAGGGCGACGAAGAGAAGGGAGAGGAGGGAGAAGAGAGGAGATGAGGAGAGAGAGAAGAGAGAGAACCGAGAGAGTGAAGAGATACAGAAGGAGATAGAGAAGAGAGAGAGAGAGGAGAGAGAGAGAGAGAGAGATAGAGGAGAGAAGAGAGGAGAAGAGAAGGAGAGTGAAGAGATAGAGATAGAGAAGAAGAGAGAGAATGGAGTGGAGAGATAAGAGAGAAGAGACAGATGAAGAGATAAGGAGAGGAGAGATGGAGATAGAGAGAGAAGTGAAGAGAAGAGAGAGAGAGGCAGAGAAGAGAAAGAGAGAGATTAAGAGAGAGAAGAGGTGAGATAGGAAGAGAGAGAAAAGATGAGAGAGAAAGAGAGAGAAAGAAGAAGAGAAGGAGAGACGGAGATTAAGGAACTGAGAATTGAGAAGAGACGAGAGATGAGAGAAAGAGGAAGAGAGAAGGAGAGAGAAAGAGATTAGAGAAGAGATAGTGAGAAGAGAAGGGAGAAAGAAGAGAAGAGGAAGATGAAGAGAAGAGAAGTGAAGAGAGATGATGAGAGAACAGGAGAGAGAGAGAGAAAGGAGAAAAGAGAGAGGGAGAAGAGAGAGATACAAGAGAGAGATAGAAGACGAGAAGTTGTGAAGAGGAGAGGAGTGAAGAGAGAGAAGAGAGAGAGGAGAGGAGGAACGACGAGAAGGAGAGAGAGGAAGAGGAGAAAGATGTGATGGGGATGAAGAGTGGATGAGAAAGAGAAGTGTTGGGTAGATAGAAAGAGAAGAGAGAGAAGAGAAGCAGAAGAGAAGAGAATGAGAGAGAACTGTAGAGAGATAGAGAGAAGAGAAGAGAAGAGAGAGAAGAGAGGAGAAGAGAAGAGAGAGATGCCGGTGATAGGAGATAGAGGAGGACGAGGATAGAGAGAGAGATACAGAGAGAGAGACTGAGAAGAAGGAGTGTGATCGAGAAGTGAGGGAGAAAGAGAGAAGAGAGAGACGAGAGGAGAGGAAGAGAAGAGAGATAGAATGAGATAAGAGAGAAGAGAAGAGGAGAGAAGGAGATAAGGAGACTAGGAGATAGAGAGAGATAGAAAGAGAGAGAAGAGGAGATAGAGAATGGTGAGATAGAGAAAGAGAAGTGAGAAGAGAGAGATAGAGAAGGAGAAGGTGCAAGAGAAGTGAAGAGAGTGAAGAGAAGGGAGAAGAGAGAGAGAGAAGGAGAAGAGATAAGAGAAGAGATAGAGAAAGAGAACTGGAGATAGGAGAGAGAGAGGAGAGAGAAAGTGAAGAGGAAGAGGACCGAGTGAAAGAGAACCGAGAGAGAGAGAAGAGACGAGAATAGAGAGAGTGACAAAAATTTTTTTGTTCCCTCAAAATTTCCAAAGAAGGGATTGCCAACTTTTTGATATGGGTTTTCCGGTTAGTGGTTTCCCGGGGGATTTTTGCCACATTTTGCCCCGTTAGTGTTTTAGGGGCCAGTATTGAAAAATTATATATGCTTGTTTGTGTTCCGGGAGCACAGTTGCCCAAAATTATATGTCTCCCCCGTTGTGTTTTCCCGGGAGCACAGTATTGCCAACATTAAAAATTTTCTTTTCGTTAGTGTTCCGGGAGCACAGATTGCCAACAAATTTTCCCCCGTTAGTGTTCCCGGGGGCACAGTATTGCCAACATTTTATGTCTTCCTCGTTGTGTTCCGGGACACAGTATTTCCAAATTAATGTCTTCCCCCGTTATGTTCCCGGGCACAGTTTTTTGCCAACATTAGTATGTCTCCCTCGTTATGTTCCAGGGAGCACAGTTTAGTTACCACTTGTTTACCAAAAACCCCAAATTTTGAACTAGTTACCACTAGTGACAAAACCCCACTTTTGAAAATTGGTTTTTCCCCTTGTGACAAACCTTTACTGTGAACTAGTTAAAACTAGTGACTACCTCACTGGGGAACTAGTTTAACTTTTGGGGACAACCTCACTGTGAACTAGTTACCACTTGAAACCTCACTTGAATTTTTCCCTTGTGACAACCTATTGTGAACTAGTTAAAACTAGGGGCAACCTCACTGTGAAATAGTTACCCCCCTAGTGACAAACTCACTGTGAATATTTTCCTCTAGTTTTACAACCTCACTGTAAAATTGGGTTTCCCCTAGTGACAACCTTTACTGTTTAAACTAGGTTAAACCCCTAGGGGACTACCCCACTGTGAACTAGTTTGTCACTTTTTTTACAACCTCAATAAAATAGTTACCACTTGTGATTAAACCCCCACTAAAATTGTTAAAACTAGGACAACCTTTTACCCAAATAGTTACCACTGTGACAACCCAACTGTAAAATAGTTACCCTAGTGACAAAAACCCCCACTAAATTGTTACCCTTTGTGGACAACCCAACTGTAAAATAGTTTCCAATAGTGACAAACCCCAAATAAACTAGTTACCACTTTGGGCCCAAACCCAACTGTAAGGTAGTTTAACTAGTGGGCCCAAACCCCCTATTTTAGGTTTCCAAAAGTGACAACCCCACTAAAACTAAATTTCCAAAAGTGGGCAACCCTCAAAGTAGTTTTCCACTAGTGGCAACCTCCCCTTTAAAAAGTTACCATAGTGACAAATTAAAAAGGGAAACTAGTTTTCCCCTAGTGCAACCTCAATAAAGTAGTTTAACCCCTTTGTGAAACCTCACTAAAAATGTTACCCTTGTGCAACCCTACTAAACTAAATTTCCCCTAGTGAAACCTCACTTGACTAGTTACCACTAGTGACACCCTCACTGTTTAAACTTGGCACCACTAAGTAACCTCACTGTGAACTAAATTTCCCCCTATGACAAAATCACTGTAAAAAAAGGCACCACTTGTTAAACCTCACTGTAAAAAGCCCCACTTGTAACCCCCTTGGGAAATAAGGGACCCCTAAATTTAAACCCCACTGTAAAAATAAAATACCCCTTTTTTTGAGACTATTTTGGGCCCCCTAACTAGCCCTAGGGCTCCTAGGATGGGTTTAAAAATTTGGGACTTTTCCCTTTAAAATATTTGGGGAAACTTGACATTTTCAACCGGGTTTCAATTTTTTTTCACATTTTTTTTTTACTGAAATTTTTTAAAAATAAAGTATTGCCCGGGGGGGCACGACCGAAAATGGGAAATTAAAAATCCTCCGGAGGAAATGTACTCTACACTCACCCGGGCTTCTCCCTGGTTAGAAAACGGGGAAAAATTTCTTTTGGGAATTCGTTCCCGGAAAGAAATTCTAGGAAGGGAAAACAGGGGGAAAAAAAGCTGGTATTTTCCCTTCCAGATAGGAAATGTATAGGAAGGGAAAAAAGGGAAAAAATGTGGTATATTCGTTCCCGGAAAAGAATGTATAGGGAAAAAGGGCAGGGAAAAAAAGCGGTTTATTCGTTTCCAGGAACGAAATTTCTAGGAAAAAGACGGAAAAAATGCTGGTATATTCGTTCCAGGAAAAAGAATATACTAGGAAGAAGACAGGGGGAAAAAAAAGTGGTATATTCGTTCCCGGGAAAGAATATTTCTAGGAAGAAGACAGGGGAAAAATTTCTGGTATATTTTGTTCAGGAACGGGAATTTTACTAGGGAGAAGACAGGGGAAAAGGAAACAAAAAAAGTGTATATTGTTCAAATCCAATTTTTACTAGGAAAAAAGGGCAGGGGGAAAAAAAAAGCTGGGGGTTTTTCGTTCCCCGGAACGAAATTTTTAAATAGGAAGAAGACATGGAAAAAAATGTGGGATATTTTGGTTTTTCCAGGAAACAAAATAATTTTGGAAAAAGAAGGGAAAAAAAAAAGTGGGATATTCGTTCCAGGAACGGAATTTTTATAGGAAAAAGACAGGGGGGGAAAAATTTTGGTATATTCGTTCCAAAGGGAAAGAAAATTTTTTAGGAAGAAGACAGGGGAAAAAATGCGGTATATTCGGTTTCCCGGAAAAGAATTACTAGGAAGGGAAGGGCATGGAAAAAAAATGCTGGTAATTGTTCCAGGAACGGAAAAAACTAGGAAAAAAGACAGGGGGAAAAAAATTTTGGAAAATTTTTGTTCCTGGAAACGAAAGTACTAAGGAAAAAAAGACAGGGGAAAAAAAATTTCGGGTTTTTTGTTCCAGGAACGAAAAGTACTAGGGAAATTTGACGGAAAAAATGTGGTATATTCGTTCCGGGGAAAGGGAATTTACTAGGGAACAAACAGGGGAAAAAAAAAAACTTTTGGGATTTTTTCGTTCCGGAAAAAAATTTTACTGGGGAAAAAAGACAGGGAAAAAAAATTGCTGGTATATTCGGGTTTCCCGGAACCCAACTATACTAGGGCTTTTATCTTTTCTTCCAACACTGGGAAACTCCCGAAAAAAGGTTGTTGATAGCAAAGAGAAAAAGCCCTATACCCCATCATTCAACCCCCCTGTGTTTTTTTTGCCCCACAACACACACCCCACACACCACAAAACACATATATAAAAATTATATATTTATTTTATATATATATATTTTTATATTTTATTTTTTATATATATATTATTTTTTTATATATATTTTATATTATATATATTTTTAAAAATTATATATAATATTTTAAAATACAGGAAAATATTATATTATATATTATTATTTTTATATATATTTATCATATATATATAATATATCGTTTTTGGGGGGGAAAATTTTGTTACCCCCTTTACCAGGGGTCGTTTTTGTGGGAACATAACAGTCTAGAACAATGAGAGGCTGGTTGTTTCTAGCTGTGGCCTCCAAATGGGGTTTCTTTCGAGAGGGAAACTTTGGAAAAATGGTGATTGGGAAATTTTCGCCGAATGGGTTTTTTAATTACCCAATATAAAGTAAATTGTTTTAGGATGTTTCCCGGGAGGTTAAAATGAGGTGCGGGTGGCCCCTAAATGTGTTACTGTCCCCAAAAAATTTTACCTTCCCCGGATTTTGGTACTGAGGAGGTTTTTTTTCTCCCCCCCCTTACCCTTCTCACTAACTCCTCCCTTCCTTTTCAAACCTCTATTTTTCCCCTTTTTCCTGTCCTACCCCCAAACCCCCCCAACTGTTTCGTGGCTGGACTGCGTGACCCGGGGGGGGGAGCAGAAATTAACAACTTGGTCAAACTGGGGTGGTCTGGGTCGGGGAGCAAAGGGGGGGGCGTTGACCCCGAAAGCACCTTTTTAAAAATCCCCCCCGTTTCTTCCTTTGGGCTTTTCTGGAGTGTGTTGGTCTTATTGGGACTACGACACTCTTCTCTGTACAGCCCTGTAGGCGGGGGGCTGGGCAAGGTTTACGGGAAGGTTTCAGGGTTGAGGGTACGTACAAGGGTGAGGGAAATTACAGGGTAAGACCAAAGTTACAGGGGTGAGGGGGGGGTTGCGGGGAAAAAAGGGGAAATTTCAAGGGGGAGGGGGAAGGAAGGGTCAGGGGTGAGGGGTTTTAAAAGGGAAAGGGTCAGGGGGTGGGGGTGAAGGAAAGGTTTGAGGTCGGGGGAGAAAAAAAAAGAAATAGTTTAGAGAGTGGGAGAATAAACCCCAATGATTTAAAATGGGGCATTTAAAAACTCTGCAAGGGTGTGACTGTCAAAAAACTTACCAGAAAAGTTTTGATGTGGGCATGAGACAACCAGAATTTTTATTTTGCCAACACCAACAGTTCTTTCTGACCTCTCAGTAAAAGGGGATTTTTCCTTTGTATTTCCCTTTAAATCAGAGTGCAGTGAAACCGGGAAGGGATCTAAACTAGCATGTGGGAGGGTTAGGGTTTCTGCAGTTTGTGTGTGTGTTGTGTGTGTGTGTTTGTGTGTTGGGGTGTGTGGTGTTTTGTGTGTGTTGATGCACAGAACTTTTTTGTTTCATTTAGTGCGTACCCCCATTTTTTGGTTTCCCGGGTTCCCCTGTAAAAATTACTCAAGTATTTATGACAGCTGATAGTGACTCTCACACACGTACTCTTTACGTTTTTGTCTCTCTCTCTTCTAAAATTATAAAATATTTTATAATATATATTTTATATATAAAATATATATTTATATATATATATATTTAATATAAATTTTAATTTAAAATATATACTATATTTTTTTTTTATGTGTGTGTGGTTTGTTTGTGCCCCCCCAAAAGGTAAAATCGGTCAGTTTGTGAGGACTCATTTAAAGTTAGGTTCTTTCTAAAACTTTCTTTTATACGTTTAAAGATATATTTTTTCCGTTTATGTTAATGTAAATATTAATAATTTTGTACCAAAAGAACCTTAGAAAACTTGCCTAACCTTATTATAACAAGCACAATTTAATTTAGACTAATCCAATTTAATATATTTTAGATAAGTTTACAGTAATTTAATACTAAACAAACACAGTGAAATATATTTTTTTCGTTAGGTTCAGAATGATTTTTGCGAAATTATTGCATACACAAATTTTCGCATGCCTTATTCGGCAAGAAGAGTGTTGGTATATAAGCCAAAATCTCAAGCTTTACCTATTCGGCACGACATATATATATATATATAAAATATATATATATATATATATATATATATATATATATATGTGTGTGTGTGTGTGTGTGTGTTGTGTGTGTGTGTGTGTGTGTGTGTGTGTGTTTGTGTAGAATGTGTGCGTGTATATATATCACCCGAGACTCAGAAAAAGGAAAAAATGGTTAAGATAAGCTTGGATTACTCACTAAAAGGCTTCACCAATGCCATAGGGAAATATGCAAGAAATTCACATTCGGGTTCAGGTGAGACTGTAGCTGTGTTAGAGTGGAGGGGAGCAGTGGGAGTGTACTACCAGCACCTACCAGCCCTACAGTACTATTGAGTTAACACGAGGTTATCCATCTGGTAAAGTTATATGCCACCACTGCAATAACTGGTTATAACATCAGTAAGATGACAGAGCAGGAAACACCAGCGTTCCCAGTAAAACATATGTAGGATATGTGTTGAATAAAGACCATATGTGGTGAAGAATTAGACACATGTGCAATATCTGGGCGTCTTTATTTGTAGACGTTTCGATAACCAGTGGCTTTATCAATACAGTGCCTGGACCTGATGTGAAGAATGTAGAATTATATATACGATAGATGAGGTAATTATATTTCGTGAAGACCACCGTAGTCTTGAAGACTACGGTGGTCTTCACCAACTCCAAGACTGAGGAACTCATTACCTCATCTTTCGTATATAATTCTACATTCTACTGATAAAGCCACTGGTTGGCGAAACGTCTACAATAAAGATACCCAGATGTCGAAGATGTGTCTAATACTTCCTGTTATCGGTATTATATACCATTTATGCAAGAAATACCGTGTGTGATGGTAGCCTCCCCCAGCCATGGTATGTATACCTCACTATTAACACTTACCACACAACAACACAACATTGGCATTACTAATAAACAGTAATCAGCTAGAGCATGTTTAATTTGCTAATGTTAGACCATTAAACCTGAATGAAGACAATGCAAACGTTTGTGTCACTCTCCGAAGCTAAATGTCAGTGGTTCAGATACTATTATTACCATGTTACCCAAATTGGTATTTGCATCGCTCTGGATTTGTTATATTCCCGGATGGATAATATTGTATATTGCAAAGTCTCCAGCTGTGTCAGATGTTCCTCTGTAATATTGTCCAGTATTCCACAATGTGAGAATTTAAGCGTTTCTCTTAAAAGGACTATTGTTCCAGGATTACCCTCGGGGGCGATAACTTAGAGTACATAATAGGAAGGTGAGTATATAATAGGAAGGTGAGTACATAATAGGTAGGTGAATACATAATAGGAAGGTGAGTATAATAGGAAGGTGAGTACATAATAGGTAGGTGAGTACATAATAGGAAGGTGAGTACATAATAGGAAGGTGAGTACATAATAGGAAGGTGAGTACATAATAGGTATGGTGAGTACATAATAGGAAGGTGGTACATAATAGGGAAGGTGAGTACATAATAGAAGGTGAGTACATAATAGTAGGTGAGTACATAATAGGTAGTGAGTACATAATAGTAAAGGTGAGTACATAATAGGTGGTGAGTACATAATAGAAAGGTGAGTACTTAATAGGAAGGTGAGTACATAATAGGTAGGTGAGTACATAATAGGTAGGTGAGTAACTAATAGAGGTGAGTACATAATAGGAAGGTGAGTACATAATAGGAAGGTGAGTACATAATAGGTAGGTGAGTACATAATAGGAAGGTGAGTACATAATAGGAAGGTGAGTACATAATAGGTAGGTGAGTACATAATAGGTAGGTGAGTACATAATAAGGAGGTGAGTACATAATAGGTAGGTGAGTACATAATAGGAAGGGAGTACATAATAGGAAGGTGAGTCATAATAGGTAGGTGAGTACATAATAGGTAGGTGAGTACATAATAGGTAGGTGAGTACATAATAGGAAGGTGAGTACATAATAGGAAGGTGAGTACATAATAGGAAGGTGAGTACATAATAGGTAGGTGAGTACATAATATGGTAGGTGAGTACATAATAGGAAGGTGAGTACATAATAGGTAGGTGAGTACAATAGGAAGGTGAGTACATAATAGGTAGGTGAGTACATAATAGGTAGGTGAGTACATAATAGGAAGGTGAGTACATAATAGGAGGTGAGTACATAATAGGAAGGTGAGTACATAATAGGTAGGTGAGTACATAATAGGTAGTGAGTACATAATAGGAAGGTGAGTACATAATAGGAAGGTGAGTACATAATAGGAAGGTGAGTACATAATAGGAAGGTGAGTACATAATAGGAAGGTGAGTACATAATAGGAAGGTGAGTACATAATAGGTAGGTGAGTACATAATAGGTAGGTGAGTACATAATAGGTAGGTGAGTACATAATAGGAAGGTGAGTACATAATAGGAAGGTGAGTACATAATAGGAAGGTGAGTACATAATAGGAAGGTGAGTACATAATAGGAGTAATAATAAACAGACTAACGTCATCATCCATCAACCATACTGAAGACTAACGTCATCATCCATCAACCATACTGAAGACTAACGTCATCATCCATCAACCATACTGAAGACTAACGTCATCATCCATCAAGCATACTGAAGTTATCACCTGGAAGGTACTCGAGGGCTTGGTCCCAAATCTGCACACTGCCATAACAACATACTGGAGTGAGAGATATGGGAGGAAGTGTAAAATAAACCCAGTGAGGAGCAGGGGTGCGGTGGGCACAATAAGGGAACACTGTATCAACATCCGGGGTCCCAGACTTTTCAACATCTTACCAGAAGATATCAGAAACACTGCTGGGACAAGTGTTGAAGCCTTCAAGAGGAAACTAAACAAGTATCTTCACCAGGTGCCAGATCAACCAGGCTATGATGGATATGTGGGGCAGCGGGCCTCCAGCAGCAACAGCCTGGTTGACCAGGCGAGCACCAGACGAGCCTGGCCCATGGCCGGGCTCAGAGAGTAGATATACTCCCGAAATTCTTCAAAGGTAAGATAAAGGTAAAAGGTATACCTTAACCTGACTCAGTTTTCAGTGATTCACACATGTATGTGAGTATCAGTAGTCAAATAAGACTGTCAATATCAGAACTTTGTAATAAAGTTTACGATAAACTAAATCGTTAGTCGTAATTTCAGACCTTAAACAAGGTGAGATAAATGTGTTAAATTTAGTACTAACAATAAAGAAATTCACAACGAATAAGCTTCTAAACTTTTAACCTATAATTAACAGTTTTATAATAGGAGAAATACTGTAATAAGAGGAAATAAGCTGGAGAGAGGAAAGGCAGTCTGACTCACTTTACACTGAAGTTCCGGCAGCTGCATGAATCGACATTTTAACAACCCTGTAAGTTGAACATTGTAATTAAATTTTAAAAAAAAGGGATTTGGGTAGGGCTTATTTTTTTTTTTAAATGGGAGGCAGCTGATGAATGAGTCTGGGTTTTAAAGGGGCCCGGGTGCGGGAAAATAGGAAAACTCTCGACGACCCCCAGAGGGAAAAAAGGATGAGGTATAAGCAACAGTCTTCATTTTTTTGGTATGATTTAGGTATTTAAAAAAAAAAAATGGGCCACGTTATTGATCAAATAATTTCCCTTTTTAAAAAGTTTTTAAAGGCCATATTCAAAAAAACTCGTCGGGTACCCTGTTCCTAAAAATGGGGTGGGTTTCCCCAGAAAGGTGGTTCCCTAAACAACCCTTTTTTCCTAACATGTGTGTTCCCCAAAAGTTATTCCTAACATGTGTGTTTCCTAACGTGATTCCTTTAAAATTGGTTCCCAAAAGTGTGTGTTCCCCAACATGTTTGGAACAAGGTTTTTTTTTTTAAAATCCTCTTAACAAAAAACCCAAATTTCAGGTTTTTTGGTTTCAGAAACACATTCAATAATTTTACCATTTGGTCTATGTACTTGGCCAAAATCAAGGTGCAACACTTGGGTATCAATAAAAATACCCAAAAGGGTTTCACCCGTGTCTAATTTTATCAACTTGGTCCCGGGTTTTCGAACCCTTTTATCCACATGCTTTTAAGTACTATGAAAACATTCTTTTCCTGTTTAAATTAAAGACTGCTTTTCTCCTTTTCTTAATAAGAAAAAAGTTATTTTGTAGCGGGGTACAAAACCCTTTGGTTTTTTAAAAATTGAAACACTTTTTAAACCCCTTCATCAAAAACCTTGGTTTAATTGGCTTTTGGGGGCTGGTGGTAAAATTTTCCATCCCATCATTTGTTTTAAAAAAGAAACTCTGGTCTGGGGGGTATTAAAAGCCATTCCACATCATTTGTTTTTAATAGAGCTCTGGGGTGGTGGTATAATGGGGCCCTCCAAAATTTTTGTTTTTTAATTTGAGCTTTTGGTGCTGGGGGGTTTTAAAAGCCATCCAAAATTTATTTGTTTTAAAAAGAGTCTGGTGTGGTGGTATAATGTCATCCCCAAACATTTGTTTTAAATTTGAGCTCTGGTGGGGGTTTGGGGGTAAAAATGTCATCCACAAAAAAATTTTTTTTAAAAAGAGCTCTCTTTGCTGGGGGTATAATGCCCTCCCCATCCTTTGTTTTAATAGGGGCTCTGGGGCTGGTGGTATATGCCATCCAAATCATTTGTTTTAATAGAGCCCCTTTTGGGGCTTTGGGGTATACTGCCATTTCCCCTTCCTTTTAATTTCTCATATAGAGTCCCCGCCCCCGGCAAGTATAAATTCCCTTCCCAATTTTTTCCTGGATTTTACTTAAACCTGATAAAGAAATTTTTCGAAAGTCCGTTGACTTGATCGTACCTTTTTGGGGGTTTCCCATTTTGGATCCGAGATCTGCCATACTGCCGCAGAGTAGGGCATTCGAATTAAGTCCTTACAGGCAGTATTTCCAGTGCGTACCCCAGCGGTCGGGGCATGTTTCCTGCATCCTGCCCTGTTTTCCCTGCACTTCGATTTGGGAAAGATAGTGTCCGTTCCCTCAAGTGTGGGGGACGCCTGACACCTTGAGTGCTGGCCATCCCTGCTTGTCTGCTAGTTCAAGTAGTAGTTTCTCCCCCGGGGCGCCTTGTGGAAAAAAATTTACTTGAAAATGAAAAGCCAATTTTTGTTGATGTCACATGCCGTTGCGAAAACGTTTCTGTCGCAGCTAGTGCCCTACTAGAGTGTCTGTTGTTGTTCCCCAGTGTTCCGTGGTGATAACGTCCTAGTTGACAGTGATTCCCCGCAAATTAAAAGTCTATTTGTTGAAAAACCCTCCTTTCATGTTGTAAGAGTAGTAAGCCTTTTTTCCTAAAACACTTCTGGCACGTGTTCGTCTCAGAGCAAATACCCTTTTTGTTTACCCTTTTTCACTACCTTACCTGTTCAGGTGAGGATGAGTTGTCACCCCGACCATGGGGGCGGGTTATTTGCCGGGGAACCCCAATTCACTGGATCAATCTGTTTTCCCCCAGTTGAGGAGAAAGCTTAGCTCCCCTGTTCCCGACGGAAATCAAGCGTTTGTTGACTCTTTGAAAAAACGTGTAAAACCCTTGCCTTACAGGTGGAAAATGGGGTTTTAAAGAACTTATTGTCCCATTCGTATTCAACTTGAAACCCTGGTACTAGACCTATCTATTTACCTGCATAAGAATGCCCTCATTCACAAGTGCCTGTCACAGACGAATTGATCAATCAAATGCTTGATGAGGAGTTATTGCACCTAGCATTCACTTTGGAATGCGCCCTTTTTCTAGTACCCCTAAGAAGGGATGGTACTTGGCGCCCAGATGATTGAATTTTAGGATGTTAATGCGAAAAACTATACCAGATCGGCTTCCACTCCCTGTATGGGTGATCTTTTAAGTAAACATTTGGAGATAACAAAGTCTTTTCAACCCTGGATTGTTTACAAGGTTTGGCAAGTCCTCTTCACGGGACAGCCAAGAGCTAACTGGCATTCTCACTCTACAGGTCTTATACTTTCTCCATATGGCGTATGGATTACGATCCTCACCTATCACGGTTCTCAAGACTCATGACTAATATCTTTAGAGGTCTCATAGGTTAAGCATTATGGTGTACTTAGATGAAGTAATCGTCATGTCTTAAAGAACGTGGAGGATACCACTTGAAAAGACTTGATGTAGTATGTAAGCTTGAAGAAAGCCAATTTAAAGGATCAGACTGTCTAAATGGAATTTTTTAAGATCAAAAATTAAGTTTCTTGGTCACGTCAGTCACTCCTGATGGGTACGACTGACAAGTAAAGTAACTGCCAGTACTATATTTTCCAACACCCAAAACTGCTGATGCAGTAGATCCTTTGTGGCTTAGCAGGTTTTGTATAGATCTTTCATTGCCATTTTTTCTTCCATGTTGCTCACTCTAATGAGTTGCTTAAGAAAGATGCTCCTTTTGTTTGGTCATTCACGTCAGAAGAGCATCACAAAAAACTCTAAAGAAAAGCAAACATCTGCCTCCAATTTGTGAAATTCCAGATTTTTCTAAGCCATTATATTCTGACAATGATGCGAGTTCTATTGGCATAGGTGCGTTACTTGTCAGATGGACTGGATGGCAAGTACAAACGCAGTTGCATTTGCTAGCCGAGTCCTTACGAAGGTGAACGTAATTATACAGTAACTGAGCAAGAAGCATTTAGCAATAGTATGGTCTTTAAAGCACTTCCGAGACATTATTTATCAGTTACTCTGTTCATGTACCTGACTGGGAATATGTCCACGTACCTTTTTGCCAGAAACATACAACCTACTGGAAGGTTAGCAGATGGGACCTTGACTATCCAAGAGTTCAATCCCACCTTTGAACATTACTGGCAAGTCAAATGTAGTCGCGATGCCTTATCGCGACCATGCTTAGTATAGTAACTGCTGACCCTCCATTTAGTGCTGAAGCATGTAATGAATGCTCAAAGAACAGATCCCATGTGGTTGGTGTGATTCGATTCCTGCTCCAGGAAGATCTTATTTGATGTGAAAGCACAGCCACCCATACAGTGACTTTGTCATGAACCAAGAATTACTGTATCGAACAGCCGAGTTGGGTACTCATAGCAGAAGAGCGATACCAGTTAGTAATTAAACAGTCACTGTGGAATGTAGCCTACCAGCTAGTTCACGAATTACCAGGTGTTGCGCACCCTGTTATGGATCGATTCAGTAAAATGCCAGATGAAATAACTTTTGGCCTCGTATGGCAATCTGATATTTCTGCAGTTGTTTAGCAAATGAGTGTCTGCATGCAGCATAAAGGTAATGCTAATGGTCCTAATCCATTCCAAGTGTAATTCCAACTATAGCGAAACGTGGGATAGAGTTGCGCTAGATTTGTTAAATAATTTCCAATGTCCCTCCAGGGCAAACATACATCTATGTAGTTATGGTAGACCATTTCACCAGATATTGTGAGTTAGTTCCTATTGCAGAATAAGGACTGCCTAGACAGGTAGCTAAAGCATTTAAAGAACGGCATTTTTCTGCAGGCATACCACCCCTAAGTTCCTAGTTAACAGACTAATGGGAGGTGAATTCTGTAATGAGATTCTAGAAAATTTGTTTACCTTGTACAAGATCTCTAAATCCACCATTGTTCATCCTCTTCCTGCAGAATGGGTTAGCGGAACGCCACCAATAGAAAGTACTTGATGTCTTGTGAGCCACTATCAATCCCAACAGTGGAACTTGGGATGAGTTATTATGATGTGCAGTGTGCTATAATTCTGCTTAACAATGTTTCTTTAGGTGACAATCCACATGCTATGCATTGTACGGTGTAGATAAACGTTTGCCTTATGAGTTGGCTATATCTAATCCGAACAAATTACAAACCTGTGAATTCATAGCAACTCATACAGTTAGCTCAAAGTGTCTTTAGAAGAATCCGTGTAACACTTCATAAATCAACAGCAGAATTTACAAGAGTCGCAAACACTCGAGCAACGCCATCAAAATTAAAGTAGGTCGAGAGTTATGCTGACTAAACTTTAACAAACGTCTGCAATGGCCTAAGCTTGATCAAAAGTTTGTTGATTCCTTATCGAGTAGTTTGACAATCACTGGTAATAAAGTTTATGGTTAGAGAAATTAGTTACTGGTCAGTATAATGAATCGATTTAGATCACATTAAGTTAGTATGTGATGATATGATGTTCCAACCAGACTAATGTGACAGACTTGACAATCCTCTGCATCCTGTACTCTCTTCTCTGATACAAGTGAGTCGATCAACCTGAATGGCGTTATTCCTACGTACACCGGAAACAGGTATGAGGAAATCTCAAGTATCATTTGTAACTACCAATTCAGTTTTGCCTCAAAATACAGCATGAGTTAGCCAGTGCAAAAGAGTTTGATCCTCCCGAGATGACACCCATTCTGCATATATCAATCTCACCCTAGCAGAGTTGGAGTTAACTGTAAAATACCTGTATAGATGAATAATTTCATGTATAAACTTATCAGTATTCTAAGAATTTTTTGTGTGTGTTTCACATTCACTCCGAATTCTGAGAGTTAACAGGTCTTGATTTTGTGTGCACCGTATCTGTCTTTCTGTTAAATACTTCTTTCTTTGTGCATATATTCCTTCCTCAGAATCCGTAGGATCACATGATTAAGTTCGATCGATAAAAATTTTTTATAACTTTCCAATGTGTGAATTCAACGTTGAGTTTATCGATGAGTTGTGCTATAATTATAACCTTGTATTGCATTTCAGTTTCAGTTACGCAAGCTTCCATATTCCATTATTTACTTTTGTATGTCTTTAATGTTCAATTGTTGTGTACTTTGACACTGTATAGATCAGCCCAAGCCGTACCTGCCGTCTTAGTTTGTATTAGTGTATCTCGGAGACATACGTTAGCGTCAGCCGAGCTCTCATTAGTAGTACCAGTTCCTTGTAACAGTTACAGTAACCAGTGTACCAGTAGATGACTCACTACCAACTGTCTGTGTGAATCATTTACTGTAATTCATATTGCTGCTGACCATAGCAGGATTTCAACCACCCTCACCCTTAGGCACTCATGGGTCAGTCAAGATAGGGAGCAGAGAGAGGCAGGTCGGCTGTTGGTGCTTCCCCATACCTTCCGTTATATTATAAGTCGATCAGCCTACGTGAGTATATTACCCCATCACGTATCAAACAAACCCACATGACATAATGTTTATACCAACCAAACATTTCTCAATTTCTGTAGAATGTAATTGATATTCAGTTGCCACGAGATGATTTATGTGGGCGCTTCCAGTCATGGCTTGTGTTGCTTACACCTGTAAACCATATTTACTTAGTAGATGGGTCAAACCAAACCACGGGTGGGGTTTGAGCCCGCGGTCAGAGAGTCTCGAAACTCGAGACCGTCGCGTTAGCCACTGGACCAGCTAGCTTCAGCAGCCACTGCTATCCTCATCCCAAAACCCAATAAAAACCACTCTGACCCAACAAACTACCGCCCCATCAGCCTGCTCGAAGTACTGGGAAAGATCTATGAAAAAATCATAAACTCACGACTACGTAGACATCTCGAAACAAACTCCCTCTTATATAATGGCCAATTTGGCTTCAGATCAAACCGCTCCACCCAAGACGCACTCAATTTAATTCTAAACTACATCCACACAAACCAACACCAAGGGAAAAAAAACAGCTCTTGTAGCTAGTGATGTAGCAGAAAGCCTTTGTCACAGTGTGGCAAACTGGTCTAAAGTTTAAGCTATGTACCAACTTCGACTCCCTCAGACTATCAGCTAACTACTCTGTATACATTCCAACTTGATAGGTCCATGAGGGGGATTAAGGTTATTTTTTTTTTTTTTTCCAGGGATGCTTCTCTCAGTATTCCCTACTACATACTGGAGTTCCTCAGGGTTCAGTCCTCCACCCACCTATACATCCTTACACAACGACATCCCTACTCTGCCTTTGTACTCACCATCACTCATGCATATGCAGACGACATCACCCAATCTCACTAACTCTATCAATTAACAACTCTAGCCGACAGATACACAAGCCGAGTAGACCAGATCACACATTGGGAACAAAAATGGAGAATAAATTTCCAACCACTGCAAAATTCAAATTCACCTTTTCCACTACTGAAAAGCGAACCTCCACCTTCAGTAACACTCAGGATTATGATTCCACACTCTATCATCCCCTGTCCACGGAAAACCAACGTCTAGGGTACTTCTAGCCAAACAATGCGAATGCACTGTACACATCAACCCGAAGCAAGCCATTGCATCCAAGGCCCTATCAGGGCATTCAAGCTAAGGGCAAGCCTCCATACAAACGAAACTAACACCTGTACATAACCCTTCATTGTCCACTAATACTTACTGCCCACTTTGCCTCTCCTAGCAGTGTGACATACAACATAAATTACAACGATCCAGAAACAAAGCCTTAGCTGGGTGTTACACCTGCTGGGGTGAATTCATCACAAGTGAGTCCATCCACGCCCGTGCAGACATCCCTGCACTAACGTGTACTGGAAATTGTTTAGCGAAAAAACAAATAGAGAGTAAGACCAGACATGACTACTGGATCATACTTAGATGACGAACTACACAGACCTGCAAACACACACAACCTCTTCTCCCTCTCTACAGCACCGACCCAATTCCTATATACAAATAACCTTGCTAAAATCTTGAATCACTAACCTGTAACTCACAGGTATGGACCTTTAATATCACCCTTGTACCTGCGATCACGCTTTGTCGCCCCCTCTCCCCCCCCCCCCTCTCCAGTCCCAATTGCGCACGACCTCCTGAATCACCATCATCTCAGCTACTGGGTTAAGCCTGGTTCTTTCCCTCTTACAAAAACCCTTCCTCTAACCAACCTATTCTTCCTCTATCCACACTTCCCATCTCACCCCTTCTTGGGGTCTTACCTAGAATCTATAGCATACTTAGCTTCAATAAGATTCATCCAACTAGGGAATTTTTTACAAAACCCTAGGAAAGTTAGCAAAAGGCACCACTGTTGAAACCCGGGGTAACGCGACGGTTTGAAAGTTTTGGGCTCTGACCGGGGGTTCAAACCCCCGATTTTTATGAGTTTTAAAGTAGAAGGGGAAACCCGGGTTTTAGCCCCAAATGTTTGGGTTCCCCATCTTGGGTAGGCCTTTGGGGAGTAAACCTTTTGGTGAGCCGAGGTGTTTTTTTAATACAACCCGGCCCCTTGTAATTCAACTTTAAAGGAGAAAGGTTTTCCAAAACAGTCTGATAGGAGGGGGTGAAGAGCTAACCCCCTTTCCCCCCCTCTCCCTTTTCCCCCACCCTAAAGTTTCTTGTCCCCCCCCCCCCCCACCCTCATCCCCTCAGCCCACCTTCCCCCCCCTCTGGGGGGGGGGGCCCCTTTACCATCAACATTGGGGGGAATTGGTGGGGAAAGAGAAACATTTTTAGCTGGTCCTTTCTAGTGTTAGGACGACAATGTTCTCCAACACACTACCACCCGTTTTCGCTGCTGCTGGTGATGGTGGGGCCCGCTGCTGGTGATTGTGCTGCAGCGCTGGGATGGGGCTGTTTTCTGCTGGTGATGGCTGCTGCTGGTGAAAGGTGCTGTTTGTTTCGCTGCTTTTTGCTGGTGATTGGGGGCTGTTGCTGCCCGGGGATTTTGGCCCGCTGCGGGTTTATGGTGCTGTTTTTTCTGGGTGCTGCTGTGGGACGGCTGCTGGTGTTGGGTTTCTGCTGCTGCTGGTGATGGTGCGTTGCTGCTGCGCTTGGTGATGGTGTTTTTGCGCCCGCGCGGTGATGGCTGCTGGGTTTCGGTGGGTGGGTGCTGGTGCTGGGTTCTGCGCTGGGTGTGGTTCTGTTTTCTGGGTGAAAAACTGGGTAGGCTTTTCTGCTGCTGGTTTATGGTGCTGTTTTCTGCTGGTGCGGGTGGTGATGGGTGCTGGTGCGGGGGTGCTGTGGTGATGGGGGCTGGTGCTGCTGCTGCTGGTGATGGTGCGGGTTTTTTGGGTGTTTTCTGGTTATTTGGGTGCTGGTGCTGCTGCTGCTGCTCTGGGGATGGCTGCTGGTGCGTTTGGGTGCCCGCCCGCTGGGGAGGTGCTGTTCTGCTTTTGCTGGTGATGGCTTCTGGGTTCTGCTGCTGCTGGTGATGGTGCTGTTTTTTGCGCCCGCCTGCGGTTTCGCTGCTGCTGGGGATGGTGCTGCTGCTTTCGGTGAGGGCTGCCGCTGGTGATTGGTCTGGTTTATGGTGCCTTTTGCTGGGTGCGCGGTGATGGGGGCTGTTGCTGCTGCTGGTGAGGCTGCTGGGTTGCTGCTGTTTTGGGGATGGGGGAAAGCTGCTTCTTTCTGCTATTTATGGTGCTGGGTGCTTGGGGCTGGTGAAGGTGCTGTTGGGTGCGCTGCTGGGGATTTGGGGCTGTTTTCTGCTTTCTGCTTTTCTGCCCGCGCCTGGTGGGGGCTGCTGGGTTTTCCCGCTGCTGGGGGGATGGTGATGGTGCTGCTGCTTGGTTCTGCTGGGAAAAAATTTCTGGTGCTGCTGGTGATGGTGATGGGCTTTTTGCTGGGTTGTGGTGATGGTGGCCTGCTGGTTGGGTGGGCTGCTGGTGCAGGTGCGCTGGTGATGTGGGTGTTGCGCTGCTGCTGGGGATTGGGTGCGGGTGCTGCTGGTGATGGGGCTGTTGCTTTCGCTGCCTTTTGGGGATGGCTGCTGGTGCTGCTGCCCCTGGTGATGGTGAAAGGCTCTGTTGCGCTGATGCGGGGATGGTTTTCTGCGTTGCTGCTGTGCTGGGATGGGATGGGACTGCCCCCCCTTTTTTTTTTCTGGTGGGGGTAAATGCTGTTTCTTTCGGGTTTCTGGTGTGGCGATGGGGGCTGCTGTTCTTTCTGGGGGGAAGGTTTATGGTGCTCTTTGCGCCTGGTGATGGTGGGGTTTTTGCCCGCTGCTCTGCTTTGGAAAAAGGCGAAGGTACTGGCTGTTTCTGCCCGCTGCTGGGGTGTGGGCCCCGCTGTTCTGCCTTGGGTGCTGCTGCTGGTGATGGTATGGTGCTGGGGTGTTTTCTGCTCTGCGCTTCTGGTATGGGGATGGTGCTGCTTTTTGCTGCGGTGCGCGGGGGTTTATGCGCCCGGGGCTGGGGGCTGCTGGTGATGGCCTGGTGCTTGGGTCGGGGCTGCTGGGGATAGTTTTGCAGTTTTCTGCGGGGCTGCTGGTGATGGGCTGCTGGTGCTGCTTTTGCTGCTGCCCCCCGGTGATGGGACGGTACTGCTGGGTGTTTGGGGTGCTGCGCTGCCCGGGGATTTGGGGACGGACTGCTGCTGTTTGCTTGTGGGGTTTGGGATTTCCTGCTGCTGCTGCTGGTGATGGGCTGTTTTCTGCTGCTGCCCGCTGGTGAAAGGCTGCTGGTGCGGGTGCTGCTGGGATGGTGCTGTTGTTCTGCGCTGCGGTGATGGTGCTGTTTTCTGCCCGCGGTGATGGTGCTGTTTTTCTGCCCCTGCTGCGGGATGGGGTGCTGGGCTGCTGCTGCTGTGGATGGGGCTGTTGCTGCTGCTGGGATTTGGGTGCTGTGATGGGGGTTTCTGGGCTTTTTTCTGGGTTTCTGCTGGTGATTTTGATGGCCCGCTGGTGCTGGGGGCGCTGGTGGGTGGTGATGGTGGGGTTGCTTTTCTGCTGCTGGTGAAAGGCTTTTCTGGGGCTGTTTCTGCTGGGGAAAAAGGGGCTGTTTTCTGCTGGGGCGGTGATGGCTGATGGTGCTGCTGCTTTCTGGTGATGGTCCCCGCTGGGTGCTGGGATGGTTTATGGTACTGCTGCGGTGCTGGGGATGGTGGGGTTTTCCCCGCTGCGAGGGTGATGGTGCTGTTGCTGCTGCTGCTTGGGGATTGGGTGCAGGGTGCTGCTGGTGAGGTGCCTTTTTCTCTGCTGCTGGTGATGGTTGCGGTGCCTTTCTGCTGGGGAAGGGGGTGCTGGGCTGCTGCGCTGGTGATGGCTGCTTGGGGCTGCTGCGGGTGGTGAAAGGGGCTGCTGTTTTTTATTACTGGGTTTTAGTGTGCCTCTTTTTCCTCCTCCTCTTTCCCCTTCCCTCCTCCTCCTTTCCCCCTCCCCCTTCTCCTCCCCCTCCTCCCCCCTCCTCCTCCCCCTCCTCCTCCTCCTCCTCCTCCTCCTCCCCCTTTTTTCCCCCTCCTCCTCCTCCTCTTCCTCCTCCTCTTCCCCTTCTCTTTTTTCCCCCTCTTCTTTCCCCCCCCCCCTTCTCCCTCCTTCCTCCTCCTTTTTTCCTCCTCCTCCTCCCCTCCTCTTTTTTCCCCCTCCTCCTCTTCCCCCGCCCCTTTTTTCCTTCTCCTCCTCCTCTTCCTCCTCCTCCCCCCTCCCCTCCTCTTTCCCCCTCCTCCTCCCCCTCTTTTCCCCTCCCCCCCTCCTCCTTCCTCCCCCTCCCCTCCGCCCCTTTCCCCGCTCCTCCTCCTCCTCTTCCCCTCCCTTTTCCTCCCCCCTTCCCCCTTTCCCCTTTTTTTCCTCCTCCTCCTCCTCCTCCTCTTCCCCCCTCCCCCCCTCCCCCCTCTTCCCCCCCTCTTCCCCCTTTCCCCCCCTCCTCTTTTTCCTTCCCCCCTCCTTCCCTTCCCCCCCTTTCCCCCTCCTTTTCCTTTTTCCTTTCCCCTTTTTCCTCCTCCTCCTCCTACTCCTCCCCCCCCTCCTCCCTTCCCGCTCCTCCTCTTTTTCCCCCTCCTCCCCCCTTCCCCCCCCTCCTCCCTCCTCCTCCTCCTTCTCCCCCTTCCCCCCTCTTCCTCCCCCTTTTTTTTTCCCCCCTCCTTTTTCCTCCTTTTTCCTCATTTCCTCCTCCTTTTCCTCCCCTTTCCCCCTTTCCCCCTTTTCCCCTTCCCCTCCTTCTCCTCCTTTCCCCCTCCTTTTTTTATCCTCTTTTCCCCCTCCTCTTCCTTTCCCCCTCTTTTCCCCCCTCTTCCTCCCCCCTCCTCCTCCTTTTTTCCTCGTCCCCTCTTTTTCCTCCTCCCCTCTTCTTTTCCCCCCCCTCCCCTCCTCCCCTTTTTCCCCCCCCTCCTCTTCCCCCTCCTCCTTTCCCCCTCTTTTCCCCTCCCCCCTCCCTTATCCCCCCCCCCTCCTCTTTCCCCCTCCTCCTCTTTTCCCTTTTCCCCTTTTCCCCCCCCTCCTCCCCTTCCTCCTCCCTCTTCCTACTCCTCCTCTTTTCCCCCCCTGCTCCTCCCCCCCTTTCCTCCCTTTCCCCCTCCCCTTTCCCTTCCCCCCTTCCTCCTCCCCCCTCCTTTTTCCTCCCCCTTTCCCCCTCCTCCCTTTCCCCTTTCCCCCCTTTTCCCCCTCCTCTTCCCCCCCCTCCCCTCTTTCCCCCCCCTCCTCCTTTTCCCTTTCCCCTTTCCCCCTTCCCTTTTCCCCCTCCTTTCCCCTTCCCCCCCTTCCCCCCCCCCCCCTTCCTCCCCCCTCCTCCCCCCTCCCCCTCTTTCCCCCTCCTCTTCCTCCCTCCTCCTCCTCCTCCCTTTTTCCCCCTCCTCCTCCTCCTTCCCCCCCCCCCTTTCCCCTCCTCCTCTTCCTCCTCCTTTTTCCCCCTCCTCCCCCTTCCCTTTCCTCCTCCTCCTCCTCTTTCCTCCCCTCCCCTTTCCTTTTTCCCTCCTCCTTTCCCCCTTTTTTTCCTCCTCCTCCTCCTCCTTCTTCCTTTCCCCCTCCTTCCTCTTCCCTCCTCCCCTCCTCCTCTTCCTTTCCCCCTTTCCCCCTCCTCCCGCCTCTCCTCCCCTCCTCCTTTCCCCCCCCCTTCCTCCTCCCCCTCCCTTCCCTTTTCCCCCTCCCCTCCTCCTTTTCCCCTCTTCCCCCTTTTTTTCCCCCTCCTCTTTTTCCCCCTCCCCCTCCCTTCCTCCTCCTCCTCCTCCTTTCCTCTTTCCCCCTTTCCCTTTCCCCCTTTTTCCCCCTCCTTTCCCCCTCTTCCTCCTCCTCCCCCCTTTCCCCCCCCCCCTCCTCCTACTTCCCCCCTCCTCCCTCCTCCCCTTTTCCTCTTTTCCTCCTCCTCCTCTTCCTCCTCCCTTTCCCCCTCCCCCTTTCCCCCTCCTCCTCCCCCCTTCCTCCTCCTCCCTTTTCCCCTCCTCCCCTTTCCCCCCCTCCTTTCCCCCTCCCTTTCCTCCTCCTCCCCCCCTTCCTCCCCCCCTCTTTCCCCTTTCCCCCTTCCCCCTCCTCCTCCCTTTTCCTCCTCCTCCCTTCCTCCTTCCCCCCTCCTCCCCCTTCTTCCCCCCCTCCTCCTCCTCTTCCCCTCCTCCTCCTTCCTCCTTCCCCTTTTTCCCCTCCCCTCTCCTCCCCCTCCTCCTCCCTCCTTCCCCCTTCCCCTCCCCCCCCTCCTCCTCCCCTCTTTCCTCCCCCTCCTCCTCTTCCCCCCTCCCTTCCCCTCCTTTCCCCCCTCCTCTTCCCCCCTTTCCCCCCCTCCTTTCCCCTTCCCCTCTCCTCCATCCTCCTTTTCCCCCTCCCCCCTTTCCTTCCTTTTCCCCCTCCTTTCCCCCTCTTTCTCCTCCTCCCCCTCCCCTCCTCCCTTCCTCCCCTCCCCTCTTCCCCTCCCCTCCTCTTCCCCCCTTTTCCCTTCCCCCCCTTTCCCCCCCTCCTCTTCCTTTCCCCCTCCTCCTCCTTTCCCCTCCTCCTCTTCCCCCCTCCCCTCCTCTTCCTCCTTTCCTTTCCCCCCTTTCCCCCTCTTCCTCCTCTTCCTCCCTTTCCCCCTCCCTTCCTCCTCCTCCCCCTTCCTCCTCCCTTTTTCTCCTCCTCCTCTTCCCCCTTTTCCTCCTCCTCCCTCCTCCTCCTTTCCCCCCCCTCCTTTCCCCCTTTCCTCCTCCTCCTCCTTTCCCCCTCCCTTTCCCCCTTTTCCCCCCTCCTCCTCCCCTCCTCCTTCCCCCTCCCCTTCCCCTCCCCTCCTTTTTTCCCCCTCCTCCCTCCTCCTCCCCTCTTCCTTCTCCTCCTCCTCTTCCTTTCCCCCCCTTCCTTTCCCCCTCCTCCTCTTCCTCCTTTCCCCCTCTTTCCTCCTCCTCCTCCTTTCCCCCTCCTTTCCCTTTCCCCCCCTTTCCCTTTTCCCCCCACCTCCTCTCCTTTTCCCCCTTTCCCCCTTTTCCCCCTCTTCCTCCCCCTCCTCTTACCTCCTTTACCTCCTTTCCCCTCCCCCTTTCCCCCTCTTCTCCTTCCCTTTTCCCCACTTTCCCCCTTTTTCCACCTTTCCTCCTCCTCCTTTCCCCCTTCCCCCCTCCTCCTCTTCCCTTTTTTCCCCCTCCTCCTTCCCCCTCCTTCTCCAATCCTTCCCCCTCTTCCTTCCCCCTTTCTTCCCTTCCCCCTTTCCCACTTCTTCCCTCCTCCCTTCTTTTCCCTTCCCCCTTTTCCTTTCCCCTCCTCCTCCTCCCCCCTCTTTTTCCCCTTTTTCCTCCTCCCTTCCTTTCTCCTACCCCCTAAAATTTTTTCCTCTTTCCCTTTCCCCCCTTCTTTCCCCCTCCTCCCCTTTTTCCTCCTCCTCTTCCTCCTTCCCCCTTTCCTCCTCCTCCTCTTTTTTTTTTTTTTTTTTTAATTTTAATTTTTTTTTTTCCCCCTTCCTTTTTCCCCCTCTTCCCTTCCCTCCTTTCCCCCCTCCTTCCTCCAATTTTCCCCCTCCTCCTCTTCCTTCCCCCTCCCTCCCCTTTTTCCCCTCCTTTCCCCCTTTTCCCCCCCTCCTTTCCCCCTTCTCCCCCTTTCCTCCTCTTCCTTTCCCCCTCCCCTTTTCCCCTTTTCCCCCTCCTCCCCCCTTTCCCCCTCCCCCTCTTCCTCCTCCTCCTCCTCTTCCTTTTCCCCTCCTCTTCCTCCTCTTCCTCCTTTCCCCCTCCTCCTCCCCCTCTTTTCCTCCTCCCCTTTCCCCCCCTTTCCCCCTCCTTTCCTTTTCCCCCTCTTTCCCCCCTCCTCCTCCCTTTACCTTTCCTCCTCCTCCTCTTCCCTCCCCTCCTCCCTTTTCCTCCCTTTCCCCCCCTCCTCCTCTTCCTCCTCCTTTCCCCTTCCTCCTCACCTCCCCTTTTTCCTTCCCCTCCCCTTTCCCCTTTCCCCCTCCTTTCCCCCTCCTCCTTTCCCCCTCCCCTTTTCCCTTTCCCCCTCCCCCTCCCTCCCCTTTTCCCCCTCCTCCTCCTTTCCTTTCCCCCTCTTCCCCCCCCCCTTTCCCCCTCTTCCTCCTCCCCCCTTTTCCCCCCTCCCTTTCCCCTCTTTCCCCCCCCTCCCCCTTTCCCCCTTTCCCTCCCCCTTTCCCCCACCCCTCCTTCTCCTCCTCCTTTTTCCTCCTCCTCCTCCTTTCCCCCTCCTTTCCCCCTCCTTTCCCCCTCTTCCTCCTCCTCCTCCTCTTCCTCCTTTCCCTTTCCCTCTTTTTCCCCCTCCCCCTCTCCTCCCCTTCCATCTTTCCCCCTCCTCCCCCTTTCCCCTTTCCCCCTCCTTTTTTTTTAATTTCCTTTTTTTCCTTTCCTTTTTTTCCCTTTTCCCCCTCCTCCTCTTCCTCCTCCTCCTCTTTCCTCCCCCCTTTCCCCCTCCTCCTTTCCCCCCTTTCCCCCCTTCCTCCTCCTCCTCCTCCTCTTCCTCCCCCTCCTCCTTTTTCCTTCCCCCTCTCTTTCCCCCTTCCCTCCCCCCTCCTCTTCCCCTTTCCTCCTCCTCCTCTTTTTTTTTTCCTTCCTTTTTTTTCTCCTCCCCTCCCTTTTTCCCTCCTCTCCTCCTTTTTCCTCCTCCTCCTCCCCTCTTTCCCTTTTCCCCTCCTCCTCCCCCCTCCTCCTCCTCCTCCCCCTTCCTCCCTTTCCCCCTTCCCCTTTCCCCCTCCTCCCTTTTCCTTTTTCCCCCCTCCTCCTCCCTTCCCTTCCCCCTCCTTCCTCTTCCCCTCCTCCCTTCCTCCCCCCCCTTCCTCCTCCCTTTCCCCCTCTTTCCCCCTCCCTTTCCCCCTCCCTTTCCCCCCCTCTTTTCCCCCTCCTCCCCCCCTCTTTCCTCTTCCTCCTCCTCTTCCTCCTCCTCCCCCCTTCCTCTTTCCTCTCCCCCCCTTTCCCCCTCCTCCCCCTTTCCCCCTTTCCCCCTCCCCTCTTCCTCCCTCCTTTCCCCCCCCCCCCTCTTCCTCCCCTCCTCCTCTTCCCCCCTTTTCCCCCTCCCTCCTCCTCCCCCTTTCCTTTTCCCCTCCTCCTCCCCCTTTTTTTCCTCCTTTCCTCCTCCTCTTCCTTTTCCCCCCTCCTCCTCTTCCTTCTCCTCCTCTTTCCTCCCCTTCCCCCTCCCTTTTTCCTCCCTCCTCCCCCCTCTCCTTTCCCCCCTTCCTCCTCCATCCCCCTTTCCTTCCCCTTTCCCCCTCCTTTCCCCCCCTCTTTCCTTCCCCCTCCTCTTCCCTCCTCCCTTTCCCCCCTCCCCCCTTTTTCCTTTCCCCCTCCTCTTCTCCACCCCCTCCTCCTCCCTTCCCCTTTCCCCCTCCCCTCCTTTCCCCCCCCCTTTCCCCCCTCCTCCTCTTCCCCCCCTCCCTTTTTTTTCCTTTTCCTCCTCCTTTCCCCCCCTCTTCCCCCCCCTCCCCCCTCCTTTTCCTCCTCCCCCCCTTTTCCCCTTTTTCCTTCTCCTCCCCCTTCCTCCCTTTCCCCCCCTCCTCCCCCTCTTCCCCCCTTTTCCTCCCCCTCTTCCCCTCCCTCCTCTTCCTCCTCCTTTCCCCTTCCCCCTCCCCCTCCTTTCCCCTTCCCCCCCTCCTCCCCTTCCTCCCCCTTTCCCCCTTCCCCCTCCTCCCCTCCTTTTTCCCCCCTCCTTCCTTTTTCCCTCCTCCTCCTCTTCCTCCCCCTTTTTCCCTTTTTCCTCCCCCTCCTCCTCCCCCTTTTCCTTTCCCCACCCTTCCCCCCCTCCCCCCTTTTCCCCCTCCTCCTCTTCCCTTTCCCCCTCCTCCCCCTCCTCCCCCCTTTCCCCCTCCTTTCCCCCTCTTTCCCCCTCCTCCTCCCCTTTTCCCCCTCCTCCCCTCCTTTCCCCCTCTTTCCCCCCTCCCCTCCTTTTTTTTCCTCCTTTTTTTCCCCCTCCTCCTCCTCCTCCTCTTTCCTCCTCCCTTCCTCCTTTCCCCTTTTTTTTCCTCCTCCTCCTCCTCTTCCTTCCCCCTTTCCCCCCTTCCTTCCCCCTCCCCTTTCCCCTCCCCCCTTTCCCTTTCCCCCTCCTTCCCCCCCCTCCTCTTTTCCCCCTTCCCCCCTCCCTCCTCCCCTTCCCCCCCCTTCCTCCTCCTCTTCCTCCTCCTCCCCCTTTTCCCCTCCTCCTTTCCCCTTCCCCCCTCCCTTCCTTTCCTTTCCTCCCTCCTCCCCCCCCTCCTCCCCTCCTCCCCCTCCTCCCCCCTTTTCCTTTTCCCCCCCCCCCCTCTTCCTCCTCCTCCTCCCCCTTTTTTTCCTTTTTCCCCCCTCCTCCTCCTCCTCTTCCCCCTTTTCCCCCTTTCCTTTCCCCTTCCCCTCCTCCTCTTTTCCCCCCTCCTCCTCTTCCTCCTCCCTTTCCCCCCCCCTTTTCCTTTTCCCCCTTTTTTTCCCCTTTCCCCCTCCCCTCCCCCCTCTCCTTCCCCTTCCTCCTCCTCCTTTCCCCCCCCCTTTTCCCCTTTCCCCCTCCTCCTCCTTCCTTTTCCCCCCTTCCCCCTCCTTTCCCCCTCCTCCTCCTCCTCTTCCTTTTCCTTTCCCCTTCCTCCCCTTTTCCCCCCCTCTTCCTCCTCCCCCCCTCTTTTTCCCCCTCCCCCTCCCCCCCCCTCCCTCCTTCCCTTTCCCCCTCTTTCCTCCTCCTCCCCCCTCTTTTTTCCCCCCTCCTCCTCCTCATCCTCCCCTCCTTTTTCCCTTTCCTCCTTTCCCCTCCTCCTTCCCCCCTCCTCTTCCTCCTCCTCCTCCTCCTCTTCCTTTTCCCCCTCCCTCCTTTCCCCCTTTTTCCCCCTCCTCCTTTCCCCTTCCTCCCCCCCTCCTTTCCCCCTTTCCCCTCCTCCTCTTCCTCCTCCCCTTCCTCTTTCCCCTCCCTCCTCTTTCCCCCCTCCCTTTTCCCCCTTCCTCCCCCCTCTTCCCCCCCTCCTCCCCCCTCCTCCTTCCCCCTTTCCCTCTCCTTTCCCCCTTTCCCTTTTTTCCTCCTCCTCCTCCTCCTCCCTTCCTTCCTCTTCCTCCCCCTCTTCCTCCCTCCTTCCCTTCCCCCCCTCCTCCCTCCTTTCCCCCTTTTCCCCCTTTTTCCTCCTCCCTTTCCCCCCTCCTTCCCCCCTTTCCCCCTCCCTTTTCCCCTCCCCCCTCTTCCCTCCTCCCCCCCCTTCCTCCTCCCCCCTTTCCCCTTCCTCCCCCCCTCTTCCTCCTCCTCCCCCCTCCTCCTTTCCCCCTTTCCCCCTCCTCCTCCTCCTCTTTCCCCCTCCTCCTCCTCTTCCCCCCCTCCTCCTCCTCCTCCTCCCCTCCTTCCTCCTCCCCCCTCCTTCCCCCCTTTCCCCCTCCTCCCCTCCTCCTCCTCCTCCTCTTTTCCCCCTTCCCCTCCTCCCCTACCCTCCTTTCCCCCTCCCCTTTCCCCCCTCCTCCTCCTCCCCCTCCTCCTCCTCCCCCCCCCCCCCTTTTTAAACCTTTCCCCTTTTTTTCCTTTTTTTTTTTTTTTAAATTTTTCCCCTCCTCCCCCATTTTCCCCTCCTCCCTTTTTTTCCCTTTTTTCCCATTTCCTCCCCCTTTCACCTCCTCCCTTTTATCCTCCCTTTTTTCCCCTTTCCTCCATCCTTTCCCCCTCCCGTTTTTCCCCTTTCCTCCCTTTTCCTCCCCCCTTTTTCCATTCCTTCCCTTTTCCCGGTCCTCCCCTTTTTTCTACCTCCTCCTTTTTCCTCCTCCTTTTCCTCCCCCTTTTCCCATCCCTTTTCCTCCCCTTTCCCTTCCTCACTTTTTTCCTTTCCTCCCTTTTCCTTCCTCCTTTTCCTCCTCCCCCCACAAAATTTACGAGGTAAAAAAAATTTTCCCGAAAGGGGGGTTTAGGTTTTTAAGTGTGGGGGGGTGGGGGCGGGGGGGGCCATCCAAACGGTGGGGGCGGGGAGTGCCATCACAAATTGTGGTGCAGCGGGGGTGGGCCCCACAAAATTTTTTTTGGGGGCAGGGGAGTTTCAACACAAATTGTGGTTTCAGCGAGTGCCCTCACAAATTGTTTTGCGCGAGTGCCCTCAAAATTTTGGGGCAGGGGAAATGCCATCAAAAATAGTGGTGCAGCGAGTGCCCACAAAATTGTGGTGCAGCGAGTGCCATCACAACATTGTGGTGCAGCGAGTGCCATCACAACATTGTGGTGCAGCGAGTGCCATCACAACATTGTGGTGCAGCGAGTGCCATCACGAGATAGTGGTGCAGCGAGTGTCGTCACAAGATTGTGGTGCAGCGAGTGTCATCACGAGATAGTGGTGCAGCGAGTGCCATCACGAGATAGTGGTGCAGCGAGTGGCATCACGAGATAGTGGTGCAGCGAGTGCCATCACGAGATAGTGGTGCAGCGAGTGTCATCACAAGATTGTGGTGCAGCGAGTGTCATCACGATATTGTGGTGCAGCGAGTGTCATCACGAGATAGTGGTGCAGCGAGTGCCATCACGAGATAGTGGTGCAGCGAGTGTCATCACGAGATAGTGGTGCAGCGAGTGGCATCACGAGATAGTGGTGCAGCGAGTGCCATCACGAGATAGTGGTGCAGCGAGTGCCATCACGATAGTGTGCACGAGTGCATCACGAGATAGTGGTGCAGCGAGTGCATCACAGATAGTGGTGCAGCGAGTGTCATCAAAGATTGTGTGCACGGTGTCATCAGAGATTGTGGTGCAGCGAGTGGCATCACGAGATAGTGGTGCAGCGAGTGCCATCACGAGATAGTGGTGCAGCGAGTGCCATCACGAGATAGTGGTGCAGCGAGTGCCATCACGAGTAGTGGTGCAGGAGTGCATCACGAGATAGTGGTGCAGCGAGTGACATCACGAGATAGTGGTGCAGCGAGTGTCATCACGAGATTGTGGTGCAGCGAGTGTCATCACAAGATTGTGGTGCAGCGGGCATCACAGATTGTGGTGCAGCGAGTGTCATCACAAGATTGGGTGCAGCGAGTGTCATCACAAGTTGTGGTGCACGAGTGTCATCACAAGATTGTGGTGCAGCGAGTGTCACACAAAGTGGTGGGCCCAGGGTGCGAGTGTCATCACAAGATTGTGGTGCAGCGGTGTCACAAAGATTTGGTGCAGCGAGTGTCATCCAAGATTGTGTGCAGCGAGTGTCATCACGAGATTGTGGTGCAGCGGTGTCATCACAGATTGTGGTGCAGCGAGTGTCATCACAGATTGTGGTGCAGCGAGTGTCATCACACATTGTGTGCAGCGAGTGTCATCACAAGATGTGGTGCAGCGAGTGTCATCACAAGATTGTGGTGCAGCGAGTGTCATACAGATGTGGTGCAGCGAGCGTCATCACGAGATTGTGGTGCAGCGAGTGTATCACAAGATTGTGGTGCAGCGAGTGTCATCACAAGATTGTGGTGCAGCGAGTGTCATCACAATTGTGGTGCAGCGAGTGTCATCAGAGATTGTGGTGCAGCGGTGTCATCACAGATTGTGGTGCAGCGATGTCATCACAAGATTGTGGTGCAGCGAGTGTCATCACGAGATTGTGGTGCAGCGAGTTCATCACAAGATTGTGGCCGAGTGTCATCACAAGATTGTGGTGCAGCGAGTGTCATCACAAGATTGTGGTGCAGCGAGTGTCATCACAAGATTGTGGTGCAGCGAGTGTCATCACAAGATTGTGGTGCAGCGAGTGTCATCACAAAATTGTGGTGCAGCGAGTTTCATCACAAGATTGTGGTGCAGCGAGTGTCATCACAAGATTGTGGTGCAGCGAGTGTCATCACAAGATTGTGGTGCAGCGAGTGTCATCACAACATTGTGGTGCAGCGAGTGTCATCACAACATTGTGGTGCAGCGAGTGTCATCACAACATTGTGGTGCAGCGAGTGTCATCACAACATTGTGGTGCAGCGAGTGTCATCACAAGATTGTGGTGCAGCGAGTGTCATCACGAGATTGTGGTGTAGCGAGTGTCGTCACGAGATTGTGGTGCAGCGAGTGTCATCACAAGATTGTGGTGCAGCGAGTGTCATCACAAGATTGTGGTGCAGCGAGTGTCATCACGAGATAGTGGTGCAGCGAGTGTCATCACGAGATAGTGGTGCAGCGAATGTCATCACGAGATTGTGGTGCAGCGAGTGTCATCACAAGATTGTGGTGCAGCGAGTGTCATCACGAGATAGTGGTGCAGCGAGTGTCATCACGAGATTGTGGTGCAGCGAGTGTCATCACAAGATTGTGGTGCAGCGAGTGTCATCACGATATTGTGGTGCAGCGAGTGTCATCACGAGATTGTGGTGCAGCGAGTGTCATCACGAGATTGTGGTGCAGCGAGTGTCATCACAAGATTGTGGTGCAGCGAGTGTCATCACGAGATTGTGGTGCAGCGAGTGTCATCACGAGATTGTGGTGCAGCGAGTGTCATCAAGAGATTGTGGTGCAGCGAGTGTCATCACAAGATTGTGGTGCAGGAGTGTCATCCGAGATGTGGCGCGAGTGTCATCACGAGATTGTGGTGCAGCGAGTGTCATCGCAAGATTGTGGTGCAGCAAGTGTCATCACGAGATTGTGGTGCAGCGAGTGTCATCACGAGATTTTGGTGCAGCGAGTGTCATCACGAGATTGTGGTGCAGCGAGTGTCATCACAAGATTGTGGTGCAGCGAGTGTCATCACGAGATTGTGGTGCAGCGAGTGTCATCACAAGATTGTGGTACAGCGAGTGTCATCACGAGATTGTGGTGCAGCGAGTGTTATCACGAGATTGTGGTGCAGCGAGTGTCATTACTAGATTGTGGTGCAGCGAGTGTCATCACAAGATTGTGGTGCAGCGAGTGTCATCACAAGATTGTGGTGCAGCGAGTGTCATCACGAGATTGTGGTGCAGCGAGTGTCATCACGAGATTATGGTGCAGCGAGTGTCATCACGAGATTGTGGTGCAGCGAGTGTCATCACGAGATTGTGGTGCAGCGAGTGTCATCACGAGATTGTGGTGCAGCGAGTGTCATCACAAGATTTGGTGCAGCGAGTGTCATCACGAGATTGTGGTGCAGCGAGTGTCATCACGAGATTGTGGTGCAGCGAGTGTCATCTCGAGATTGTGGTGCAGCGAGTGTCACACGAGTTGTGGTGCAGCGAGTGTCATCACAAGATTGTGGTGCAGCGAGTGTCATCACAAGATTGTGGTGCAGCGAGTGTCATCACGAGATTGTGGTGCAGCGAGTGTCATCACGAGATTATGGTGCAGCGAGTGTCATCACGAGATTGTGGTGCAGCGAGTGTCATCACGAGATTTTGGTGCAGTGAGTGTCATGACGAGATTGTGGTTCAGCGAGTGTCATCACAAGATTGTGGTGCAGCGAGTGTCATCACAAGATTGTGGTGCAGCGAGTGTCATCACAAGATTGTGGTGCAGCGAGTGTCATCACGAGATTGTGGTGCAGCGAGTGTCATCACGAGATTGTGGTGCAGCGAGTGTCATCACGAGATTGGGGTGCAGCGAGTGTCATCACGAGATTGTGGTGCAGCGAGTGTCATCACAAGATTGTGGTGCAGCGAGTGTCATCACAAGATTGTGGTGCAGCGAGTGTCATCACAAGATTGTGGTGCAGCGAGTGTCATCACAAGATTGTGGTGCAGCGAGTGTCATCACGAGATTGTGGTGCAGCCTGTGCCATCACGAGATTGTGGTGCAGCGAGTGTCATCACGAGATTGTGGTGCAGCGAGTGTCATCACAAGATTGTGGTGCAGCGAGTGTCATCACGAGATTGTGGTGCAGCGAGTGTCATCACAAGATTGTGGTGCAGCGAGTGTCATCACGAGATTGTGGTGCAGCGAGTGTCATCACAAGATTGTGGTGCAGCGAGTGTCATCACGAGATTGTGGTGCAGCGAGTGTCATCACAAGATTGTGGTGCAGCGAGGTCATCACGAGTTTGTGGTGCAGCGAGTGTCGTCACGAGATTGTGGTGCAGCGAGTGTCATCACGAGATTGTGGTGCAGCGAGTGTCATCACGAGATTGTGGTGCAGCGAGTGTCATCACGAGATTGTGGTGCAGCGAGTGTCATCACGAGATTGTGGTGCAGCGAGTGTCATCACGAGATTGTGGTGCAGCGAGTGTCATCACGAGATTGTGGTGCAGCGAGTGTCATCACGAGATTGTGGTGCAGCGAGTGTCATCACGAGATTGTGGTGCAGCGAATGTCATCACGAGATTGTGATCTGCAGCTTTGTTGGCGAGGATCAGATGATAGAGCTACACCAGGCTTCCTTGTTGTGTGATTGTTGTCCTTGTGGCTGAGTGTGGTGTGATTGTTGCCTGTGTGGCTGAGCGTGGTGTGATTGTTGTCTACGTGACTGTGTGTGTGGTGTGATTGTTGTCTATGTGGCTGAATGTGTGTGTGATTGTTGTCCGTGTGGCTGAGTGTGGTGTGATTGTTGTCCATTTAGCTGTGTGTGTGGTGTGATTGTTGTCCGTGTGGCTGAGTGTGGTGTGATTGTTTTCCGTGTGGCTGAGTGTGGTGGGATTTTTGTATGTGGCTGGGCGTGGTGTGATTGTTGCCTGTGTGGCTGAGCGTGGTGTGATTGTTGTCTACGTGACTGTGTGTGTCGGTGTGATTGTTGTCTATGTGGCTGAGTGTGGTGTGATTCTTGTCCGTGTGGCTGAGTGTGGTGTGATTCTTGTCCGTGTGGCTGAGTGTGGTGTGATTCTTGTCCGTGTGGCTGAGTGTGGTGTGACTGTTGTTCGTGTGGCTGAGTGTGGTGTGATTGTTATCCATTTAGCTGTGCGCGTGGTGTGATTCTTGTCCATGTGGCTGAGTGTGGTGTGATTGTTGTCAATGTGGCTGAGTGTGTTGTGATTGTTGTCAGTGTGGCTGAGTGTGTTGTGATTGTTGTCAGTGTGGCTGAGTGTGTTGTGATTGTTGTCAGTGTGGCTGAGTGTGTTGTGATTGTTGTCAGTGTGGCTGAGTGTGTTGTGATTGTTGTCAGTGTGGCTGAGTGTGTTGTGATTGTTGTCAGTGTGGCTGAGTGTGTTGTGATTGTTGTCAGTGTGGCTGAGTGTGTTGTGATTGTTGTCAGTGTGGCTGAGTGTGTTGTGATTGTTGTCAGTGTGGCTGAGTGTGTTGTGATTGTTGTCAGTGTGGCTGAGTGTGTTGTGATTGTTGTCCATGTAGCTGTGTAGGTGGTGTGATGGTGAATGTGGTTGTGCGTGTGGTGTTATTGTTGTCTGTATAGGTGTATGTGTGGTGTGATTGTTGTCCATGTGGCTGAGTGTGGTGTGAGTGTTGTCCATGTGGCTGAGTGTGGTGTGATTGTTGTCCATGTGGCTGAGTGTGGTGTGATTGTTGTCCATGTGGCTGAGTGTGGTGTGATTGTTGTCCATGTGGCTGAGTGTGGTGTGATTGTTGTCCATGTGGCTGAGTGTGGTGTGAGTGTTGTCCATGTGGCTGAGTGTGGTGTGATTGTTGTCCATGTGGCTGAGTGTGGTGTGATTGTTGTCCATGTGGCTGAGTGTGGTGTGATTGTTGTGAATCTGGTTGTGGTGTGACTGTTATCTGTGTAGTAGTTGTTGTTTGTGTGATTATAAGGCTGTTTTGTGTTGTGTGATTGTTGTTTGTGGTGTGATTGTTGGTGTGGCTGTTGTTTGTGGTGTGATTGTGTGGCTGTTGTTTGTGATGTGATTGTTGGTGTGGCTGTTGTTTGTGGTGTGATTGTTGGTGTGGCTGTTGTTTTTGGTGTGATTGACTGTGTCAATCACACCACAAACAACAGCCACACCAACAATCACACCACAAACAACAGCCACACCAACAATCACACCACAAACAACAGCCACACAGTCAATCACACCACAAACAACAGCCACACCAACAATCACACCACAAACAACAGCCACACAGTCAATCACACCACAAACAACAGCCACACCAACAATCACACCACAAACAACAGCCACACCAACAATCACACCACAAACAACAGCCACACAGTCAATCACACCACAAACAACAGCCACACAGACACACCACAAAACAACAGCCACACAGTCAATCACACCACAAACAACAGCCACACCAACAATCACATCACAAACAACAGCCACACAGTCAATCACACCACAAACAACAGCCACACCAACAATCACACCACAAACAACAGCCACACCAACAATCACATCACAAACAACAGCCACACAGTCAATCACAGTCAATCACGCTGTTGTTTGTGGTGTGATTGTTGGTGTGGCTGTTGTTTGTGGTGTGATTGACTGGGGTGGCTGTTGTTTGTGATGTGATTGTTGGTGTGGCTGTTGTTTGTGGTGTGATTGTTGGTGTGGCTGTTGTTTGGTGTGTGATTGACTGTGTGGCTGTTGTTTGTGGTGTGATTGTTGGTGTGGCTGTTGTTTGTGGTGTGATTGACTGTGTGACTGTTGTTTGTGATGTGATTGTTGGTGTGGCTGTTGTTTGTGGTGTGATTGTTGGTGTGGCTGTTGTTTGTGGTGTGATTGACTGTGTGGCTGTTGTTTGTGGTGTGATTGTTGGTGTGGCTGTTGTTTGTGGTGTGATTGACTGTGTGGCTGTTGTTTGTGATGTGATTGTTGGTGTGGCTGTTGTTTGTGGTGTGATTGTTGGTGTGGCTGTTGTTTGTGGTGTGATTGACTGTGTGGCTGTTGTTTGTGGTGTGATTGACTGTGTGGCTGTTGTTTGTGGAGTGATTGACTGTGTGGCTGTTGTTTGTGATGTGATTGTTGGTGTGGCTGTTGTTTGTGATGTGATTGTTGGTGTGGCTGTTGTTTGTGGTGTGATTGTTGGTGTGGCTGTTTGTGTGTGATTGACTGTGTGGCTGTTGTTTGTGGTGTGATTGACTGTGTGGCTGTTGTTTGTGGTGTGATTGACTGTGTGGCTGTTGTTTGTGATGTGATTGACTGTGTGGCTGTTGTTTGTGGTGTGATTGACTGTGTGGCTGTTGTTTGTGGTGTGATTGTTGGTGTGGCTGTTGTTTGTGATGTGATTGACTGTGTGGCTGTTGTTTGTGGTGTGATTGACTGTGTGGCTGTTGTTTGTGGTGTGATTGACTGTGTGGCTGTTGTTTGTGATGTGATTGACTGTGTGGCTGTTGTTTGTGATGTGATTGACTGTGTGCTGTTGTTTGTGGTGTGATTGACTGTGTGGCTGTTGTTTGTGGCGTGATTGACTGTGTGGCTGTTGTTTGTGATGTGATTGACTGTGTGGCTGTTGTTTGTGATGTGATTGACTGTGTGGCTGTTGTTTGTGGTGTGATTGACTGTGTGGCTGTTGTTTGTGGTGTGATTGTTGGTGTGGCTGTTGTTTGTGGTGTGATTGACTGTGTGGCTGTTGTTTGTGATGTGATTGACTGTGTGGCTGTTGTTTGTGGTGTGATTGACTGTGTGGCTGTTGTTTGTGATGTGATTGTTGGTGTGGCTGTTGTTTGTGGTGTGATTGTTGGTGTGGCTGTTGTTTGTGGTGTGATTGACTGTGTGGCTGTTGTTTGTGGTGTGATTGACTGTGTGGCTGTTGTTTGTGGTGTGATTGACTGTGTGGCTGTTGTTTGTGTGTGATTGTTGGTGTGGCTGTTGTTTGTGGTGTGATTGTTGGTGTGGCTGTTGTTTGTGGTGTGATTGACTGTGTGGCTGTTGTTTGTGATGTGATTGTTGGTGTGGCTGTTTGTGGTGTGATTGACTGTGTGGCTGTTGTTTGTGGTGTGTCTGTGTGGCTGTTGTTTGTGGTGTGATTGACTGTGTGGCTGTTGTTTGTAGTGTGATTGTTGGTGTGGCTGTTGTTTGTGGTGTGATTGTTGGTGTGGCTGTTGTTTGTGGTGTGATTGACTGTGTGGCTGTTGTTTGTGATGTGATTGTTGGTGTGGCTGTTGTTTGTGGTGTGATTGTTGGTGTGGCTGTTGTTTGTGGTGTGATTGACTGTGTGGCTGTTGTTTGTGGTGTGATTGACTGTGTGGCTGTTGTTTGTGATGTGATTGACTGTGTGGCTTGTGTTTGTGGTGTGATTGACTGTGTGGCTGTTGTTTGTGGTGTGATTGTTGGTGTGGCTGTTGTTTGTGGTGTGATTGACTGTGTGGGCTGTTGTTTGTGGTGTGATTGACTGTGTGGCTGTTGTTTGTGGTGTGATTGTTGGTGTGGCTGTTGTTTGTGGTGTGATTGACTGTGTGGCTGTTGTTTGTGATGTGATTGACTGTGTGGCTGTTGTTTGTGGTGGATTGTTGGTGTGGCTGTTGTTTGTGGTGTGATTGTTGGTGTGGCTGTTGTTTGTTATGTGATTGACTGTGTGGCTGTTGTTTGTGGTGTGATTGTTGGTGTGGCTGTTGTTGTGGTGTGATTGTTGGTGTGGCTGTTGTTTGTGATGTGATTGACTGTGTGGCTGTTGTTTGTGGTGTGATTGACTGTGTGGCTGTTGTTTGTGGTGTGATTGACTGTGTGGCTGTTGTTTGTGGTGTGATTGTGTGGCTGTTGTTTGTGGTGTGATTGTTGGTGTGGCTGTTGTTTGTGGTGTTATTGACTGTGTGGCTGTTGTTTGTTGTGTGATTGTTGGTGTGGCTGTTGTTTGTGGTGTGATTGTTGGTGTGGCTGTTGTTTGTGATGTTATTGACTGTGTGGCTGTTGTTTGTGGTGTGATTGACTGTGTGGCTGTTGTTTGTGGTGTGATTGTTGGTGTGGCTGTTTGTTTGTGGTGTGTGATTGTTGGTGTGGCTGTTGTTTGTGGTGTGATTGTTGGTGTGGCTGTTGTTTGTGGTGTGATTGACTGTGTGGCTGTTGTTTGTGGTGTGTCTGTGTGGCTGTTGTTTGTGGTGTGATTGACTGTGTGGCTGTTGTTTGTGGTGTGACTGTTGTTTGTGGTGTGATTGTTGGTGTGGCTGTTGTTTGTGGTGTGATTGTTGGTGTGGCTGTTGTTTGTGGTGTGATTGACTGTGTGGCTGTTGTTTGTGGTGTGTCTGTGTGGCTGTTGTTTGTGGTGTGATTGACTGTGTGGCTGTTGTTTGTGGTGTGATTGACTGTGTGGCTGTTGTTTGTGGTGTGATTGTTGGTGTGACTGTTGTTTGTGGTGTGATTGTTGGTGTGGCTGTTGTTTGTGGGTGTGATTGACTGTGTGGCTGTTGTTTGTGATGTGATTGTTGGTGTGGCTGTTGTTTGTGGTGTGATTGTTGGTGTGGCTGTTGTTTGTGGTGTGATTGACTGTGTGGCTGTTGTTTGTGGTGTGATTGACTGTGTGGCTGTTGTTTGTGGTGTGATTGTTGGTGTGGCTGTTGTTTGTGGTGTGATTGACTGTGTGGCTGTTGTTTGTGGTGTGATTGACTGTGTGGCTGTTGTTTGTGATGTGATTGACTGTGTGGCTGTTGTTTGTGGTGTGATTGACTGTGTGGCTATTGTTTGTGGTGTGATTGACTGTGTGGCTGTTGTTTGTGATGTGATTGACTGTGTGGCTGTTGTTGTGATGTGATTGACTGTGTGGCTGTTGTTTGTGATGTGATTGTTGGTGTGGCTGTTGTTTGTGGTGTGATTGTTGGTGTGGCTGTTGTTTGTTGTGTGATTGACTGTGTGGCTGTTGTTTGTGATATGATTGTTGGTGTGGTTGTTGTTTGTGGTGTGATTGTTGATGTGGCTGTTTTTGTGTGTGTGATTGTTGGTGTGGCTGTTGTTTGTGGTGTGATTGACTGTGTGGCTGTTGTTTGTGGTGTGATTGACTGTGTGGCTGTTGTTTGTGGTGTGATTGTTGGTGTGGCTGTTGTTTGTGGTGTGATTGTTGGTGTGGCTGTTGTTGTGGTGTGATTGTTGGTGTGGCTGTTGTTTGTGGTGTGATTGTTGGTGTGCTGTTGTTTGTGGTGTGATTGACTGTGTGGCTGTTGTTTGTGGTGTGTCTGTGTGGCTGTTGTTTGTGGTGTGATTGACTGTGTGGCTGTTGTTTGTGGTGTGATTGACTGTGTGGCTGTTGTTTGTGGTGTGACTGTTGTTTGTGGTGTGATTGTTGGTGTGGCTGTTGTTTGTGGTGTGATTGTTGGTGTGGCTGTTGTTTGTGGTGTGATTGACTGTGTGGCTGTTGTTTGTGGTGTGTCTGTGTGGCTGTTGTTTGTGGTGTGATTGACTGTGTGGCTGTTGTTTGTGGTGTGATTGACTGTGTGGCTGTTGTTTGTGGTGTGATTGTTGGTGTGACTGTTGTTTGTGGTGTGATTGTTGGTGTGGCTGTTGTTTGTGGTGTGATTGACTGTGTGGCTGTTGTTTGTGATGTGATTGTTGGTGTGGCTGTTGTTTGTGGTGTGATTGTTGGTGTGGCTGTTGTTTGTGGTGTGATTGACTGTGTGGCTGTTGTTTGTGGTGTGATTGACTGTGTGGCTGTTGTTTGTGGTGTGATTGTTGGTGTGGCTGTTGTTTGTGGTGTGATTGACTGTGTGGCTGTTGTTTGTGGTGTGATTGACTGTGTGGCTGTTGTTTGTGATGTGATTGACTGTGTGGCTGTTGTTTGTGGTGTGATTGACTGTGTGGCTGTTGTTTGTGGTGTGATTGACTGTGTGGCTGTTGTTTGTGATGTGATTGACTGTGTGGCTGTTGTTTGTGATGTGATTGACTGTGTGGCTGTTGTTTGTGATGTGATTGTTGGTGTGGCTGTTGTTTGTGGTGTGATTGTTGGTGTGGCTGTTGTTTGTGGTGTGATTGACTGTGTGGCTGTTGTTTTGTGATGTGATTGTTGGTGTGGCTGTTGTTTGTGGTGTGATTGTTGTGTGGCTGTTGTTTGTGGTGTGATTGTTGGTGTGGCTGTTGTTTGTGGTGTGATTGACTGTGTGGCTGTTGTTTGTGGTGTGATTGTTGGTGTGGCTGTTGTTTGTGGTGTGATTGACTGTGTGGCTGTTGTTTGTGGTGTGATTGACTGTGTGGCTGTTGTTTGTGGTGTGATTGTTGGTGTGGCTGTTGTTTGTGGTGTGTCTGTGTGGCTGTTGTTATCATGTTGTTCCCTATCCCTCCTGTGTCATCAGGTCGATTTCCCTTAAGCTCTCCTCGTAGGACATAACCTTTAGCTCCGGGACTAATCTTGTTGCAAACCTTTGCACTTCCTCTAATTTCGCGACGTGTTTGTCCAGGTGTGGGTATGATTGTGTGGCTGTTGATTGTGGTGTGATTGATGCCTGATTGGCTGCTGTTTGTGGTGTGATTTCTGTCTGTGTTGGTGTGTGACTGTTGTCTGTGTGGTACCCACCTGGTTCCAGCAGTAATTTACAGTGACTAGAGAAATGGAGAACATAGACACAAACTGTTTACATCACACAGAGACAAGGAGATACAGATACAGAAATAAGCGAAATACCGAAATCACAGTTCGACTCTGTGTTCAGCGAACCACTCATCAGTCGACAGGTCGACCACCATAAGGAGTTCTTCATGAATGGGGTTCAAAGCACACAACAGAGCAGCAGGTGTACGATAGTGTGGGAACCATCAGTTTGAAGGATGATACAGTATCCCAAGGTTGAGTCACTGGCGAGTGTGGTAACACTTGATGCTGGAGTCATGTAAACACCCGCCATACTGTGTGTGTTGTGGGTGCTCTGTAGCAGAGTACACTGTGTGTTGTGAGTACTCTCTCTAGCAGAGTACACTGTGTGTTGTGAGTACTCTCTCTGTAGCAGAGTATACTGTGTGTTGTGAGTACTCTCTCTGTAGCAGAGTACACTGTGGTTGCGAGTACTCTCTCTGTAGCAGAGTACACTGTGTGTTGTGAGTACTCTCTGTAGCAGAGTACACTGTGTTGTGAGTACTCTCTCTGTAGCAGAGTACACTGTGTTGTGAGTACTCTCTCTGTAGCAGAATACACTGTGTGTTGTGGATGCTCTGTGGCAGAGTACACTGTGTGTTGTGAGTCTCTGTAGCAGAGTACACTGTGTGTTGAGAGTACTCTCTCTGTAGCAGAGTACACTGTGTTGTGAGTACTCTCTCTGTAGCAGAGTACACTGTGTGTTGTGAGTACTCTCTGTAGCAGAGTACACTGTGTGTTGTGAGTACTCTCTCTGTAGCAGAGTACACTGTGTTGTGAGTACTCTCTCTGTAGCAGAATACACTGTGTGTTGTGGATGCTCTGTGGCAGAGTACACTGTGTGTTGTGAGTACTCTCTCTGTAGCAGAGTACACTGTGTGTTGTGAGTACTCTCTCTGTAGCAGAGTACAGTGTGTATTGTGAGTACTGTCTCTGTAGTAGAGTACACTGTGTGTTGTGAGTACTCTCTCTGTAGCAGAGTACAGTGTGCATTGTGAGTACTGTCTCTGTAGTAGAGTACACTGTGCTGTGAGTACTCTGTCTGTAGCAGAGTACATTGTGTGTTGTGAGTACTCTATAGCAAAGTACACTGTGTGTTGTGAGTACTCTCTGTAGCAGAGTACACTGTGTGGTGAGTACTCTCTGTAGCAGAGTACACTGTGTGTTGTGAGTACTCTCTCTGTAGCAGAGTACACTGTGTGTTGTGAGTACTCTCTCTGTAGCAGAGTACACTGTGTGTTGTGAGTACTCTCTCTGTAGCAGATTACATTGTGTGTTGTGGGTACTCTCTCTGTTGTAGAGTACACTGTGTGTTGTGGGTACTCTGTAGTAGAGTACACTGTGTGTTGTGGGTACTCTCTCTGTAGTAGAGTACACTGTGTGTTGTGGGTACTCTCTCTGTAGTAGAGTACACTGTGTTGTGGGTACTCTCTCTGTAGTAGAGTACACTGTGTGTTGTGGGTACTCTCTCTGTAGTAGAGTACACTGTGTGTTGTGGGTACTCTGTAGTAGAGTACACTGTGTGTTGTTGGTACTCTCTCTGTAGTAGAGTACACTGTGTTGTGGGTACTCTCTCTGTAGTAGAGTACACTGTGTTGTGGGTACTCTCTCTGTAGTAGAGTACACTGTGTGTTGTGGGTACTCTCTCTGTAGTAGAGTACACTGTGTGTTGTGGGTACTCTGTAGTAGAGTACACTGTGTGTTGTGGGTTCACTCTGTGTAGCAGGGCGAGACATCTGGGCACATTACCGAGCGAGCGTAGCAATGTGTCCCAGTCTGACCGTCAAGGTACGACGTATGAGCCCACGAACGTCATCGTTACGAAGTACGACGTGTGAGCCGAAAGGCTGGTCACCGTCAGATTTCCTGAGCCAATGTCGGTTCGGATGTTTGGAGCGAAGCTGGGCTCCCGAAATTAGGGGTAAGCCTGGTCGTGGACCGGGTAGCGGGGGCGTTGATCCCCGGAATACCCTCTAGGTAGCAGAGTACAGTGTTGTAGGTACTCTGTAGTAGAGTACACTGTGTTGCGGGTACTCTCTCTGTAGCAGAGTACACTGTGTGTTGTGGATACTCTCTATGTAGTAGAGTACACTGTGTTGTGGGTACTTTCTCTGTAGCAGAGTACACTGTGTGTTATGGGCACTCTGTAGCAGAGTACACTGTATGCGGGTACTCTCTCTGTAACAGAATACACTGTGTATTGTGGGTACTCTCTCTGCAGCAGAGTACACTGTGTATTGTGGGTACTCTCTCTGCATCAGAGTACACTGTGTATTGTGGGTACTCTCTCTGTAACAGAATACACTGTGTATTGTGGGTACTCTCTCTGCAGCAGAGTACACTGTGTATTGTGGGTACTCTCTCTGCAGCAGAGTACACTGTGTATTGTGGGTACTCTCTCTGCAGCAGAGTACACTGTGTATTGTGGGTACTCTCTCTGCAGCAGAGTACACTGTATTGTGGGTACTCTCTCTGCAGCAGAGTACACTGTATTGTGGGTACTCTCTCTGCAGCAGAGTACACTGTATTGTGGGTACTCTCTCTGCAGCAGAGTACACTGTATTGTGGGTACTCTCTCTGCAGCAGAGTACACTGTATTGTGGGTACTCTCTCTGCAGCAGAGTACACTGTATTGTGGGTACTCTCTCTGCAGCAGAGTACACTGTATTGTGGGTACTCTCTCTGCAGCAGAGTACACTGTATTGTGGGTACTCTCTCTGCAGCAGAGTACACGGTGTATTGTGGGTACTCTCTCTGCAGCAGAGTACACTGTGTATTGTGGGTACTCTCTCTGCAGCAGAGTACACTGTGTATTGTGGGTACTCTCTCTGCAGCAGAGTACACTGTGTATTGTGGGTACTCTCTCTGCAGCAGAGTACACAGTGTATTGTGGGTACTCTGCAGCAGAGTACACTGTATTGTGGGTACTCTCTCTGCAGCAGAGTACACTGTATTGTGGGTACTCTCTCTGCAGCAGAGTACACTGTATTGTGGGTACTCTCTCTGCAGCAGAGTACACTGTGTATTGTGGGTACTCTGCAGCAGAGTACACTGTATTGTGGGTACTCTCTCTGCAGCAGAGTACACTGTATTGTGGGTACTCTCTCTGCAGCAGAGTACACTATATTGTGGTACTCTCTCTGCAGCAGAGTACACTGTATTGTGGGTACTCTCTCTGCAGCAGAGTACACGGTGTATTGTGGGTACTCTGCAGCAGAGTACACGGTGTATTGTGGGTACTCTCTCTGCAGCAGAGTACACTGTATTGTGGGTACTCTCTCTGCAGCAGAGTACACGGTGTATTGTGGGTACTCTCTCTGCAGCAGAGTACACTGTATTGTGGGTACTCTCTCTGCAGCAGAGTACACTGTATTGTGGGTACTCTCTCTGCAGCAGAGTACACGGTGTATTGTGGGTACTCTCTCTGCAGCAGAGTACACTGTGTATTGTGGGTACTCTCTCTGCAGCAGAGTACACTGTGTATTGTGGGTACTCTCTCTGCAGCAGAGTACACTGTGTATTGTGGGTACTCTCTCTGCAGCAGAGTACACAGTGTATTGTGGGTACTCTGCAGCAGAGTACACTGTATTGTGGGTACTCTCTCTGCAGCAGAGTACACTGTATTGTGGGTACTCTCTCTGCAGCAGAGTACACTGTATTGTGGGTACTCTCTCTGCAGCAGAGTACACTGTGTATTGTGGGTACTCTGCAGCAGAGTACACTGTATTGTGGGTACTCTCTCTGCAGCAGAGTACACTGTATTGTGGGTACTCTCTCTGCAGCAGAGTACACTGTATTGTGGGTACTCTCTTTGCAGCAGAGTACACTGTATTGTGGGTACTCTCTCTGCAGCAGAGTACACGGTGTATTGTGGGTACTCTCTCTGCAGCAGAGTACACGGTGTATTGTGGGTACTCTCTCTGCAGCAGAGTACACTGTATTGTGGGTACTCTCTCTGCAGCAGAGTACACGGTGTATTGTGGGTACTCTCTCTGCAGCAGAGTACACTGTATTGTGGGTACTCTCTCTGCAGCAGAGTGCACTGTATTGTGGGTACTCTCTCTGCAGCAGAGTACACTGTATTGTGGGTACTCTCTCTGCAGCAGAGTACACGGTGTATTGTGGGTACTCTCTCTGCAGCAGAGTACACTGTATTGTGGGTACTCTCTCTGCAGCAGAGTACACGGTGTATTGTGGGTACTCTCTCTGCAGCAGAGTACACTGTATTGTGGGTACTCTCTCTGCAGCAGAGTACACTGTATTGTGGGTACTCTCTCTGCAGCAGAGTACACGGTGTATTGTGGGTACTCTCTCTGCAGCAGAGTACACTGTATTGTGGGTACTCTCTCTGCAGCAGAGTACACTGTATTGTGGGTACTCTCTCTGTAGCATAGAGTAGATAAATGGTACACAATACCAACAAGATGAAGAATTAGACACATGTGCAACATCTGGGTATCTTTATTGTAGACGTTTCGCCCACCAGTGTTTATCAAAACAGTACAAGAACATAATGATAATCTTGGTACAGAAAACATCTGTACAGACATCTTTCTTACTACTGGCACGTTCCTTGGGTATAACCTACTTGTACCGGGAATTACCGCCTGCCAGTGACAATACCTTCGTCTGCAGCACTTACCACTACCCCTGTCGCCAGTCATGGAGTCTGGCGCCACCTGGCGCCAGACATAGACCGTAAGGAATTGGTAACAAGACTTAGTGGTACTGTAATTACGTCAGAGAATCTGTCATTTGGAAAACGCAATAAGGCAAATGCAGCGACGGCCAGAACAATGCCAGGCTGGGTTAGGAGACGCTTCAGCACTAGAGAAGCAATGACAAGGTGATACTTTACAAAATTAGCTGTACTCCCAACACTTATACAGATCTCTGACCGCGAGTTCAAATCCCACCCGTGGTATGGTTTCTTATACAGATCCTTAGGTACGAGTTTCGTTCCGACCGACTGGTCGGATCTTGTAATGGAGGGATGTGGGAATTATGTTAACATGTTGTGTACAAGTAGCGTACCTCTACAACATTCTTTGAGACTAATAAATTTATGTCATGGTTATCCAGTTTTTTAATTAACCTGTTTTATTAGTTTAAGTTTCATTACTCACAAACCGTTGTATATATACATATATTTTTTTATTTTTTGTTGTGTTTATAGTGTATTTTTTCTGTTATATATGCGAGTGGAAGTAAATCACATAGGTGGGTAGTCGAGGAGGAGCTGTATATTGTTGTGTTAACAGAGACTTTCAAGGGTGAACTGAGGTTATATGTACTGGGAGGTGAACTGTGGTTATATGTACTGGGAGGTGAACTGAGGTTATATGTACTGGGAGGTGAACTGAGGTCATATGTACTGGGAGGTGAACTGAGGTTATATGTACTGGGAAGTGAACTGTGGTTATATGTACTGGGAAGTGAACTGTGGTTATATGTACTGGGAAGTGAACTGAGGTTATATGTACTGGGAAGTGAACTGTGGTTATATGTACTGGGAAGTGAACTGAGGTTATATGTACTGGGAGGTGAACTGTGGTTATATGTACTGGGAGGTGAACTGTGATTATATGTACTGGGAGGTGAACTGAGGTCATATGTACTGGGAGGTGAACTGAGGTCATATGTACTGGGAGGTGAACTGAGGTTATATGTACTGGGAGGTGAACTGTGGTTATATGTACTGGGAGGTGAACTGTGATTATATGTACTGGGAGGTGAACTGAGGTCATATGTACTGGGAGGTGAACTGAGGTCATATGTACTGGGAGGTGAACTGAGGTTATATGTACTGGGAGGTGAACTGTGGTTATATGTACTGGGAGGTGAACTGTGATTATATGTACTGGGAGGTGAACTGAGGTCATATGTACTGGGAGGTGAACTGAGGTTATATGTACTGGGAGGGAACTGAGGTTATATGTACGGGAGGTGAAATGAGGTTATTTTGTACGGGGAAGTGAACTGAGGTTATATGTACTGGGAGGTGAACTGAGGTCATATGTACTGGGAAGTGAACTGGGGTTATAGTACTGGGAGGTAAAACTGAGGTCATATGTACGGGGAAGTGAACTGAGGTTATATGTACTGGAAGTGAACTGAGGTTATATGTACTGGGAGGTGAACTGTGGTTATATGAAACTGGAGGTGAACTGTGATTATATGTACTGGGAGGTGAACTGAGGTCATATGTACTGGGAAGTGAACTGAGGTCATATGTACTGGGAAGTGAACTGAGGTCATATGTACTGGGAAGTGAACTGGGGCCCATATGTACTGGGAGGTAACTGAGGTCATATGTACTGGGAAGTGAACTGAGGTCATATGTACTGGGAGTGAACTGAGTCATATGTACTGGAAGTGAACTGAGGTCATTATGTACTGGGAAGTGAACTGAGGTTATATGTACTGGGAGGTGAACTGGGGTCATATGTAACTGGGAAGTGAACTGAGGTCATATGTACTGGGAAGTGAACTGAGGTCATATGTACTGGGAGGTGAACTGAGGTCATATGTACTGGGAAGTGAACTGAGGTCATATGTACTGGGAGGTGAACTGAGGTCATATGTACTGGGAAGTGAACTGAGGTCATATGTACTGGGAAGTGAACTGAGGTCATATGTACTGGGAAGTGAACTGAGGTCATATGTACTGGGAAGTGAACTGAGGTCATATGTACTGGGAAGTGAACTAAGGTCATATGCACTTCACAATAAATCTCTATAACAAGCTAACTAATGGATAACCTCAGCATAGCTGTGATTGTCTCTCTGGAGTGGAGAGAACTAACTGTGATAATATGTGTGTTTACCTGGAGTTTACCTGGAGAGAGTTTCGGGGGTCAAAGCCCCCGCGGCCCGGTCTGTGACCAGGCCTGTGGAAAATGGATAAATAAAGTGTGATGAACACTTATCAATACACTGCTGGAACAAGTGGTGGAGTCTTCAGGAGAAAAGTGGAGAAGTATCTTCACCAGGTGCCAGATCAATCAGGCTGTGATGGATGTATGGGTCAGTGGGCTTCCAGCAGCAACAGCCTGGTTGTTGATCAGGCTAACACCAGACGAGCCTGGCCAATGACCGGGCTCCGAGAGTAGAAAGACTCTCGAAACTCATCAAAGGTATATCAAAAGTATAGCTCAATAATAACCACATGACGACAAACACAAAACATTAGTTGATCTGTATATTTCGTTTCCCTTCTGGGATCCTCCTCTCACTTACGTATCTGCTGAAGAGGACCCCAGAAGGGGATCGAATATACAGATCAATTAATATTTCGAATTTCTATCTTCATGTGGGTTATTATTGAGCATATGGACAATACTTAAGAGTGCCTGCTTCCTAACCTGCATACTTCTGTAACAACTTTTACTGCACTGAAAGATGTGTCATAAAGTGTGGAATAAACACAGTGACAAACAGGAGGGAGTCATGGATCTAGTGGAGAACTGTATATCATCATACGTTGTCCAAGGTTGCAACATACTACAAGCAGAGACAGAAGTTTTCAAGAAGCTGGGCACTTGCAACAAGTGCTGGATTAACCAGGTTGTGATGGCTAAGTGGGCCTGCGCGGTGCTAGCAGAAACAATCTTGTTGACTAGATGGTCAACAGGTGGCGGCGGCGGCGGCTTCTCTTGTTTCGCTTCTGAGGATCTCCACACAGCATCTCTTCCAAGCACTCTACACTGACTTCTGACTTAAAGCTGGACCTACACTACGTGGATAACAGTCACAGACATGTTACAACAACACGTAGTTTACGTGTCACAGCAACAGTCACACATGCATGAGACTGTCATCCACTGAGGACACGGTAAATATCCAAGAAAATATAAACCAAGTTTTCCAGAGGAGAAATTTCAAAATACTCCGTTATGCAAAACTGGAGGAAATAATAGCTAGAGAGCGGAAAAGTAGTGTGAAGGACCTGGGAGTGTTAATGTCTGAGGATCTCACCTTCAAGGACCACAACAATGCCACTACCACATCTGCGAGGAAAATGATAGGATGGATAATGAGAACATTCAAAACAAGGGATGCCAAGCCAAAGATGATCCTTTTTAAATCACTTGTTCTCTCTAGGCTGGAATACGGCAGGTGAGATTGCAGATCTAGAGAATGTACAGAGAACCTTTGCTGCACATATAAGTTCCATTGAACACTTTAATTACTGGGAACGCTTGGAATCACTTGACCTGTACTCACTGGAGCGCAGGCGAGAGAGATACATCATAATCTACACCTGGAAAATCCTACAGAGACTGGTCCCAAATCTGCACACAGAAAGCACTCTCTACCAAAGCATAAGACTTGGAAGGCGATGCAACATACTCCAAATGAAAAGTAGGGGCGTAATTGGTACACTAAGAGAAAACACATTAAGTGTCCGGGGCTCAAGACTGTTCAACAGCCTCCCACCAACCATAAGGGAGGTTACCAATAGATCCCTGGTTGCCTTCAAGAGGGAGCTGGACAGATACCTAAAGCCAGTACCCGATCAGCCGGGCTGTGGTTCGTACGTTGGACTACGTGGGGCCAGCAGTAACAGCCTGGTTGATTAAGCCCTGATCCACTGGGAGGCCTGGTCACAGACCGGGCAGCAGGGGCGTTCACCCTCGGAACACCTTCCAGGTAGACTCCAGGTAGACTCCAGGTAGATGCATTACAGCAATATAGTCACTGACATGTCACTGTAACATGCAGCCACTTACATATCACAGTAACACATAATTTGACATGTCACAGTAACACATAGCTTAACATGTCACAGTAACAGTCGCAGACATTTCACGTCTGGACAACCTCTGACACGTCATATAAAACGTTAGGATTTTGCGCATTTTTCCCTCAAAATACATCTTAGAGAGCAAGTTTGACGATAAGTTGCGATACTGGACAACAGCTGACACAGTTGACCACTAGTCATCACTCTCAGTAGTAGTACCAGTTCCTAGTAACCAGTTACCAGTAACCAGTGTACCAGTAGATGACTCACTACCAATCGTCTGTGTGAATCACTGACTGTTACTCATGTTGCTGCTGACCATAGCATGTTTTCAAACACCGCTCACCCTGTAGGCACTGGTGGGTCAGTCTGAGATAGGGAGCAGAGAGAGGCAGGGTGGCTGATGGCGCTCCCCATACTTTCCGTTATAATTACACGTACAAACCAGCCTATGTGAGTATTTTTACCCCATCCACGTTATCGAACCCACATGACAATCACCACCACTGGTCATCACCATCATTGGTCATCACCATTGGTCACCACCAACATTAGTCATCACCATTGGTCATCAGTGGTCATCACCACCAGTGGTCACCACCATCATTAGTCATCAACACCATTGGTCGTTCCAGTGGTCATCACCACCAGTGGTCACCACCATCATTAGTCATCACCACCACTGGTTATGATAATTTAGACACATGCGCAACTCTTGAGTATCTTTAATGAGGAAACGTTTCGCCATGTGTCTAATTTAACAACTTGTCGGTTCTTTGAACTATTCAGCTACATTTTTGTCTGACACAGCAACATGTGGAAGTAGGTCATGCCTAACCATTAGGCACGACCTACTTCCACATTTATCAAATGTGATACCACCTATGACTGCTGCACCTCACCTGCCTACAGTATATAAGCTACTTCGCACATATGCTGTATTATTTTCGAGACTGATGAACTGATTACATCGACTCAAGGCTGAGGGACTGATTACCTCAAACTCCTCCTTCACCATTCGCCTTTGTATGGACTGATGAAGCCATTGTATGGCGGAATGTTTCCACATTAAAGATACCCAAGTGTTGCATATATGTCTAATTTATCAACTTGTCGGTTCTCTGAACTATTCATCTACCACTGGTCATCACTACCACTGGTCATCACTATCACTGGTCATCACCATTGGTCATCACCATCATTAGTCATCGCCACCAATGGTCAACACGAATAATCAGAACCAGAGTAACCAGGGTGCCTTAACAGGAGCAGATGTTGTTCCAGTAACGTATGTAAAAGCTTCTTTGTTCCTTGAAGTAGGAGGTTATCACCCATCACCAGTGTTCTGACACTCAGTGTGACGCTCAGGGTGCCAGGGTGTGTCAGCACGCTGTTATCAGTGCCAAGTTAACCGAGGAGGTAGTGTCTGCCTCACCCGAAGTGAAACGAGTCGGTCGCTCTTCCCTAACTTCCCATCCAAAGACCAGCCGGTATATATCTCAGGTATAGCTCCCTGGAATTATTAGGTAAGATTCAATCATGACTCACAAAATCGTAATAAGACGATACCAAGCAAACCAGATACTGGTGGGTTAAGAAGCCATGGTGAGTGGTAAACTCCAGGTGGTCAGTGCGTAAGCCACTGGGCCAGCTGGTTACAAAAATATTCATCCAATTAAGCATGTTTATACATCATAGAGAGGTTAGCATAGGCCCATTTTAGAGTCAAGTGATGCTTGTATCAGGCTGTATCTCCCTTCTGAGAAAAAAGAAGGGAGATACAGATTTCTGCCTAATATTGTAAGGGGAAAAATAACAAGAAATTGGTGGGTGTTCCAGCGAATAAGTGTTCTCTGATCATAGAGTTCACGGCGAGGTATTGCCATCTACCTGCTGGAACAGCAACTAGTTTCTTGTTATCTTGCCCTCACAAGCTTGGTTGATGAGGCCCTGATCCACCGCGAGGCCTGGTCATGGACCGACCCGCGGGGGCGTTGATCCCCAAAACATCCTCCAGATAGATCCCAGGTAGATAATATTAGGCAAAAGTCTCACAAGAAATGTGGTGAGCAGGGTATACGTAAAGCTGCCTGTATCTTCCTTGAGAAGGAAGATACAACCTGATACATCAAGGCTCATAGATATTCCATACTGTCATGTATCATACTCGTGTACTTTCATGTGCAACGAAAGGAATACTTAACAAGCTTAGGAATAATCATGTCAGATGACCTATTGTTTAAAGAAAACAATAAAACGAATGTATAAACTTCCCAGAGAAAATGACACGTCGGATAATGAGAGTTTTTCAAAACGTGGGAAGTCATAAACACGGTACGGGGTGGAATTGAACTCGCGGCTAGTGAGTCTTAAAACACCGCCACACTAGCGGGAGATTCTTCTGTAAAAACTTGCATTTGTGGTCACAGTGGTGGCCCATGCTAACTTTCCAATGGTGTATAAATATACCTAGTTGGATGAATCCTATTGTAACTAGCTGGCCCAGTGGCTAACGCGCCGGTCTGGACTTTTACGACTCACTAGCCGCGAGTTCATTCCCCTGTCGTGCCGTGCTTTGTTTGCAATCGTGAGTCGTGGGAAGCCATGTTAATAACAATAATGTCTCAGTCACTATATAACTAGGACATTGTTCTGTGTGAAGAGCGAGTTTCAAGGCAGAAGATATATCACAGCTTAAATGTACAGCGTTAACTTACCGCTGAGTAAAATATATAAACCCAGGGAAGCTGTCAGAGTACCTGAAATGTACTCTCTGGAAAATACTTCAGGATTAGCGTCCCACTTCACACACTGCCATAACTTCATATATTGAGAGATGTTAATGAAGTGTTGAGGCACCATTACACTTCAGTAGTCCACGGATCTATATTGTGAGACCTGTGTAAGCGTTCAGACTGCTGGCAGCCACAATCCACTTGACCAGGCATTCAGACGTTTGACCTCAAGCCAGGATTAGAGAATAGAAGAACTCTTGAAACCTGTAACAAGTATATATATATATATATATATATATATATATATATATATATATACAAATACAAAATTTAACAGCTCACCATAATTACAAATGACAGGATTACAGGCAAAATGTATTGAATTGATATTTTAAATTAGGTTGATAATGTGATTATTTTCTACTCTGGAGAAGGTGGATAATACCGAGAAGGTGGAGAGAGACTTTGTTTATTTTATCACTGCTTAGAGCTTTCAGGTGTGCGGCAGTTGTTAAATATATTTAGAACAAAATTTTAAATGACATTCTCCCCCTAAGTTAAAAGACGCTCTACTGTTTTAAAGACCTCTACTGTTTAAAAGACGCTGATACTGTTAAAAGACTTCTACTGTTTAAGAGACCTATACGTTAAGAGACCTGAAGTTAAAAACGCTGATTTCTGTTAAGAACTTTCATACGGGTTTAAAGACGCTGAAACTGTTTTAAAAGCGTAAAAAGTTAAAGACGTCATACTGTTAAGAACCCCAATGTTAAAACCTTACGTTAAGAGCGCTGAACGTTAAGAACGCTGATACGTTAAAAAACGCCATACTGGTTTTAAAAGACGCTCATACTTTAAGAGACGTCTATGTTAAGGAAAGCTCAACTGTTAAGAGACCTGATATGTTTAAAAACGCTGTTTTGTTAAGAACGTTCTACTGTAAAGACGTGAATGTTAAGAGACGCTCAACGTTAAAGACTTTATACTGTTAAGAACGCTCATACTGTTAAGAGACCTCTACGTTAAAGACCGGGTACTGTTAAGAGACCTGATACTGTTAAGAGACGTTTTTAATGTTAAAGCCTGTACTGTTAAAGACCCATACTGTTAAGAGACGCTCTACTGTTAAGAGACCGATACTGTTAAGAGACGCGTACTGTTTAAAGACCCTACGTTAAGAGACCGATACTGTTAAGAGACGCGATACTGTTAAGAACGCTGATACGTTTAAAAGACGTTCATACTGTTAAGAACGCTGAACGTTAAGAGACGCTCATACGTTAAGGACCCATACTGTTAAGAGACGCTCATACTGTTAAGAGGACCCAAACTGTTTAAGGCCTGAAAAGTTAAAGACGCTGTACGTTAAGAGACGCTGATACTGAAAAAAGACCTCATACTGTTAAAAGACGTCATATGTTAAAGACGTCATACTGTTTAAAAAACGTGTACTTTAAGAGACGCTCATACTGTTAAGAGACGCTCATACTGTTAAGAGACGCTCATACTGTTAAGAGACGCTCATACTGTTAAGAGACGCTGATACTGTTAAGAGACGCTCATACTGTTAAGAGACGCTCATATGTTAAGACACGCTCTTACTGTTTGAGACGCCAACTGTTAAAAAAACGCGATTTCCCCCAGCCTGGAGAAATTAGAGGGGTTTATCCCCAGTGAGAAGTTAGAGGTGGTGAGTCCTCCCCGGAGAAGTTAAGGTGGGATCCCTCAGCCTGGAGAAGTTAGAGGGGGGAGTCCCTCCCGGAGAAGTTAGAGGGGGGAGTCCCCAGCCTGGAGAAAATTAGAGGGGGTGAGTCCCCAAACCTGGAAAGTTTGAGGGGGTGAGTCCTCAGCCTGGAGAGTTAGAGGTGGTGAGTCCCTAGCCCGGAGAAGTTAGAGGTGGTGGTCCCCCCAGCCCGGGGAAGTTAGAGGGGGGCGATCCCTTAGCCCGGAGAAGAAAAGTTGGGGGGACCCCACCCCGGAGAAGTTAAGGGGGTGATCCCTCCCGGAGAAATTGAGGTGGTGTCCTCACCTTGAAATTAGAGGTGGGGATTCCCCCCAGCTGGAGAAGATAGAGGTGGTGAGTCCCCAGCCGGGGGATTAGAGGGGGTGATCCCCAGCCTGGGGAAAATTAGAGGGGTGAGTCCCCCAGCCCGGAGAAGTTAGAGGTGGGGAGTCCCCCAGCCTTTTGAGTTAGAGGTGGTGACCCCACCCGGAAGTTAGAGGTGGTGGTCCCTAGCCCGGAGAAGTTTGAGGTTGAGTCCCCCACCCGGAGAATTAGAGGTGGTGAGTCCCCAGCCCGGAGAATTTGAGGTGGTGATCCCTCGGGCCCGGAGAAGTTAGAGGGGGGAGTCCCTCACCGGAGAAGTTAGGGTGGCGAGTCCCCCAGCCTGGAAAGTTAAGGTGGTGACCCCTCACCTGGAGAATAAGGTGGTGATCCCCCCAGCCTGGAGAAGTTAGAGGTGGGGATCCCCCCAGCCCGGAAAGTTAAGGGGTGATCCCCAGCCGGAAAAATTAAGGTGGTGGTCCCCCAGCCTGGAAAGTTTAAAGGGGGTGATCCCCCAGCCGGAGAATTAGAAAGGGGGTGAGTCCCCCAGCCCGGGGAAAATTAGAGGTGGTGATCCCTCAGCCCGGGGAAGTTAGAGGTGGGGATCCCCCCAGCCTGGGGGAAATTAGAGGTGGTGATCCCCCCAGCCTGGAGAAGTTAGAGGTGGCGGGGTCCTCGGCCCGGAAAGTTAGAGGGGGTGAGTCCCTCAGCCCGGAAAGTTAGAGGGGGTGAGTCCCCCAGCCTGGAGAAGTTAGAGTGGTATCCCTCAGCCTGGAAAGTTTGAGGGCGGTGAGTCCCTCACCCGGGAAGTTAGAGGGGGTAGTCCCCAGCCTGGAAAGTTAGGTGGTGAGTCCCTCAGGGAGAAATTAGGGGGGAGTCCCTCAGCCCGGGGGAAAATTAGAGGGGGTGAGTCCCCCCAGCCTGGAGAAGTTTGAGGGGGTGAGTCCCTCAGCCTGGAAAGTTTTGAGGGGGGTCCCCCAACCTGGAGAAGTTAGAGGTGGAGAGTCCCCCGCCTGGGGAAATTAAGGGGTGATCCCCCACCCGGGAAGTTTTAAGGGGGGAGTCCCCCAGCCGGGGGAAGTTAGAGGTGGGAGTCCCCAGCCCCGGAGAAGTTAGAGGGGGTGAGTCCCCGCCCGGAAAGTTAAAAAGGGGTGAGTCCTCAGCCCGGAGAAGTTAAGGTGGGGATCCCCCTCACCTGGGGAAGTTGAGTGGCGAGTCCCTCACCTGGGGAAGTTTGGGGGCGACCCTCGCCAGAAAAATTAGGGTGGCGAGCCTCAGCCCGGAGAAGTTAGGGGTGGGATCCCTCACCTGGGGAAAATTAGAGGTGGTGATCCCCCAGCCTGGAGAATTAGAGGGGGGCGGTCCCTCAGCCTGGGGAAAATTAGAGTGGGGAGTCCCTCAGCCCGGGAAATTGGGTTTTTGAGTCCCTCAGCCTGGAGAATTTGAGGGGGTGAGTCCCTCAGCCCGGAGAAGTTAGAGGGGGTGATCCCCCACCGGAGAAGTTAGAGGGGGAGTCCCCCAGCCTGGAAAGTTAAGGTGGTGAGTCCCCCACCCCGGAGAAGTTAGAGGGGGGAGTCCCTCAGCCTGGGGAAAATTAAGGTGGTGAGTCCCTCAGCCTTGGAAAATTAGAGTGGGGTCCCCCAGCCTGGAGAAGGGTAGAGTGGGGGTTCCTCACCGGGGGAAGTTTGAGGTGGTAGTCCCCCCAGCCGGAGAAGTTAGAGGTGGTGAGTCCCTCAGCTGGGAAGTTGGGGGGATCCCCCGCCTGGAGAAGTTAGAGGGGCGAGTCCCCGGCCCGGAGAATTAGAGGTGGGGATCCCTCGCCCGGAGAGTTAGAGGGGGGTGATCCCTCAGCCCGGAAAGTTTGAGGTGGTGAGTCCCTCAGCCCGAGAAGTTAGAGGCGGGGACCCCCGCCTGGAGAAAATTAGAGGTGGTGATCCCCCCGCCTGGGAAATTAGAGAGGTGAGTCCCTCACCTTGGGGAGTTAGAGGTGGTGGCCCTCACCTGGAGAAGTTAAAAGGGGGTGATCCCCCCACCTGGAAAGTTAGAGGTGGGGAGTCCCCCAGGGAAAGTTTGAGGTGGTGAGTCCCCCCAACCGGGGAAGTTAAGGGGAGAGTCCCCCCGCCCGAGAAATTAGAGGTGGGGAGTCCCTCAGCCCGGAAAGTTAAGGGGGCGGTCCCCCCAGCCTGGGGAAGTTTGAGTGGCGGTCCTCACCGGGGAAGTAGAGGGGGTGAGTCCCCCCGCCCGGGGAAGTTAGAGGTGGTGAGCCCTCAGCCGGAGAAAATTTAAAGGGGGCGAGTCCCCCACCTGGAAAGTTTTAAAAGGTGGCGAGTCCCTCAGCCTGGAGAAGTTAGAGGTGGTGAGTCCCTCAGCCTGGAGAAGTTAGAGGTGGTGAGTCCCTCAGCCTGGAGAAGTTAGAGGTGGTGAGTCCCTCAGCCTGGAGAAGTTAGAGGTGGTGAGTCCCTCAGCCTGGAGAAGTTAGAGGTGGTGAGTCCCTCAGCCTGGAGAAGTTAGAGGTGGTGAGTCCCCACCCGGAGAAGTTTGAGGTGGCGATCCTCAGCCCGGGAAGTTAGAGGGGGTGTCCCTCAGCCTGGAGAAGTTAGAGTGGTGGTCCCTAGCCCGGAGAATTAAGGTGGTGATCCCTCAGCCCGGAGAAGAGAGGGTGAGTCCCCAGCCTGGAGAATTAGAGGTGGCGGTCCCTCAGCCCGGGGAAGTTAAGGTGGGAGTCCCTCAGCCCGGAGAATTAGAGGTGGTATCCCTCAGCCCCGGGGAAGTTAGAGGTGGCGGTCCCTCAGCCCGGAGAAATAAGGTGGCGAGTCCTCAGCCTGGAGAAGTTAGAGGTGGGGAGTCCCTAGCCCGGGGAAATTAAGGTGCGAGTCCCCCCTGGAGAAGTTTTGAGGGGGTTTGGGCCCTCACCTGGAGAAGTTAGAGGTGGTGAGTCCCTCAGCCGGAGAAGTTAGGGTGGCGATCCTCAGCCTGGAGAATTGAGGGCGAGTCCCTCAGCCCCGGGAAGTAGAGGTGGGGTGAGTCCCCCACCCGGGGAAAATTTGAGGTGGTGAGTCCCTCAGCCTGGAGAAGTTAAAAGGGGGTAGTCCCTCAGCCTGGAGAAGTTAGGGGGAGTCCCCCCAGCCCGGAGAAGTTAGAGGGTTGGGATCCCCCACCTGGGGAGTTGAGTTGTGAGTCCCTCAGCCCGGGGAAGTTTGAGGTGGTGAGCCCCCAGCCCGGGGAAATTAAGGGGTGATCCTCAGTGAGAAGTTAGAGGTGGGGATCCCCGGCCTGGGGGTTGAGGGGGTGAGTCCCCCGCCTGGAGAAGTTAGAGGTGGTAGTCCCCCAGCCCAGAAGTTAGAGGGGGTGAGTCCCTCAGCCTGGAGAAATTAGAGGGGGTGAGTCCTCAGCCTGGGGAAAAATTTGAGGTGGGGATTCCCTCAGCCTGGAGAAAATAGAGATGGGAGTCCCTCAGCTGGGGAAATTAAGGTGGTGATCCCCCAGCCTGGAAGTAGAGGTGGGGAGTCCCCAGCCTGGAGAAGTTAAGGGGGTGAGTCCCTCGCCTGGAGAATTGAGGGGGTGAGTCCCCCAACCTGGAGAAGTTAAGGGGGGGCCCTCAGCCGGGGAAGTTAGGGTGGTGGCCCCCAGCCTGGGGAAGTTGAGGTGGTGAGTCCCTCAGCCTGGGGAAATTAGAGGTGGGATTTCCCCACCCGGAGAAGTTAGAGGTGGTGAGTCCCTCACCCGGAGAAGTTAGAGTGTGATCCCCCACCTGGAGACGTTGGGTGGCGATCCCCCGGCCCGGAGAAGTTTAAAGGGGTGATCCCCCACCTGGAGAAGTTGAGGTGGTGATCCCTCAGCCCGAAGAAGTTAGAGGGGGTCCCCCAGCCCGGAGAAGTTAGAGGTGGTGACCCTCAGCCTAAGAAGTTGAGGTGGGGAGTCCCCCATGGAGAATTTTAAAGGGGGGGTCCCCCAGCCTGGAAAGTTAGGTGGGGAGTCCCTACCTGGGAAGTTAGAGGGGGTGAGTCCCTCAGCCTTGAGAATTAAGGTGGTGAGTCCCTCAGCCTGGGGAATTGAGGTGGTGAGTCCCCACCCGGAGAAATTTAAGGTGGGAGTCCCTCACGGAGAAGTTAGAGGTGGCGAGTCCCCCAGCCTGGGGAAAATTTAAGGTGGTGAGTCCCTTTCCGGAGAAGTTGAGGGGGTGGTCCCTAGTGGAGAAAATTAGAGTTGGCGGGCCCCCAGCTGGAGAATTAGAGGTGGGGAGTCCCTCACCTGGAGAATTGAGGGGGCGAGCCCTCACCTGGGGAAGTTAGAGGTGGCGAGTCCCTCAGCTGGAGAAGTTAGAGGTTGAGTCCCCAGCCTGGAGAAGTTAAAAGGGGGTGAGTCCCTCAGCCCGGGGAAAATTAGAGGTGGTGATCCTCAGCCTGGGGAAGTTTGAGGTGGTGAGTCCCTCAGCCCGGAGAAGTTAGAGGTGGGGGAGTCCCCCACCCGGAGAAGTTTGAGGGGTGAGTCCCTCAGCCGGAGAAATTAGAGGTGGGGTCCCTCGCCTTGAGAAGTTTGAGTGGTGATCCCCCAGCCCGGAGAAAATAGGTGGGAGTCCCCCCAGCCGGAGAAGTTAAGGTGGTGAGTCCTCACCTGGAGAAGTTTGAGGTGGTGGTCCTCAGCTGGAGAAGTTTAAGGGGGTAGTCCCCCAGCCTGGAGAAGTTAGAGGTGGTGAGTCCCTCAGCCTGGAGAAGTTAGAGGTGGTGAGTCCCTCAGCCTGGAGAAGTTAGAGGTGGCGAGTCCTCACCCGGAGAAGTTTTTAGAGGTGGTGAGTCCCCCACCCGGGAGAAGTTAGGGTGGGATCCCCCCCCTGGGGAAGTTAGGGTGGCGAGTCCCTCAGCCTGGAGAAGTTAGAGGTGGCGAGTCCCTCAGCCTGGAGAAGTTAGAGGTGGCGAGTCCCCCACCCCGGGGAAGTTAGAGGGCGAGCCCTCACCTGGAAAGTTAAGGTGGGGGTCCCCCAGCCCGGAGAAGTTAGAGGGGTGAGTCCCTCAGCCTGGAGAAATTAGAGGGGCGATTTCCCTCACCTGGAAAGTTAGAGGTGGCGAGTCCCCCAGCCTGGAAAATTAGAGGTGGGGAGTCCCCCACCCGGAGAAGTTAGAGGGGGGGTCCCTCCCTGGGGAAATTTTGAGGTGGTGAGTCCCAGCCTGGGGGAAGTTAGAGGTGGTGATCCCCCGCCCGGAGAAGTTTGAGGGGGTGAGTCCCTCAGCCTGGGGAAATTTTGAGGGGGTGAGTCCCCCAGCCTGGGGAAGTTAGAGGGGTGGTCCCTCGCCTGAGAAATTTGAGGTGGTGAGTTCCCCCAGCTGGGGAAGATAGAGGGGTGAGTCCCTCAGCCGGAGAAGTTTTTGGGGGGTGGTCCCTCAGCCGGAGAATTAGGGTGGGAGTCCCCCAGCCCGAGAAGTTAAGGTGGTGGTCCCTCAGCCGGAGAAATTTTAGGTGGTGAGTCCCTCGGCCCGGAGAAGTTAGAGGTGGGGAGTCCCTCGCCTGGAGAAGTTAGAGGGGGGGGGCGGTCCCCTTTGGCCTGGAGAAGTTTGAGGGGGTGACCCCCAGCCTGGAAAGTTAGAGGTGGTGAGTCCCCACCCGGAGAAATTAGAGGGGTGAGTCCCTCACCTTGAGAAGTTAGGGTTTGGGATCCCCAGCCTGGAAAGATAGAGGGGTTTGAGTCCCTCAGCCTTTAGAAGTTAGAGGTGGGGAGTCCCCCCAGCCCGGGAATTTTAAATTTTGGGGTCCCTCACCCGGAGAATTAAGGTGGGGAGTCCCTCAGCCCGGAGAAAGTTAGAGGGGGAGTCCCCCAGCCCGGAAAGTTAAGGTGGTGAGTCCCTCAGCCTGAGACGTTAAGGTGGGGAGTCCCCCCCCTGGGAAGTTAAGGTGGGAGTCCCCCAGCCGGAGAATTAAGGGTGGTGAGTCCCTAGCCCGAAGAAGTTTTGAGGTGGGGGAGTCCTCAGCCTGGAGAAGTTAGAGGTGGTGGTCCCCAGCCCCGAAGAATAGAGGTGGTGATCCCAGCCCGGAGAAGTTAAGGTGGTGAGTCCTCATGGAGAAATTAGAGGTGGTTATCCCCCCAGCCCGGAGAATTAGAGGTGGTGGTCCCCAGCCTGGAGAAGTTAGAGGGGGTGAGTCCCCCACCGGAGAAGTTAGAGGTGGGAGTCCCCCAGCCTGGGGAAAGTTAAGGGGGTGAGTCCCTCACCTGGAGAAGTTAGGGTGGTGAGTCCCTCAGCCCGGAAAATTTGAGGGGTGAGTCCCCCCACCTGGAGAAGTTAAGGGGGGCGAGTCCCTCACCGGAGAATTAGAGGTGGCGAGTCCCCCACCTGGAAATTGAGGTGGCGAGTCCCCCACCCGGAAAGTTAGAGGTGGGGGAAATCCCCAGCCTGGGAATTAAAGGGGGCAGTCCCTCAGCCTGGAGAAATTAGAGGGGGCGGGCCCCCACCTGGAGAAGTTTGAGGTGGTGAGTCCCTCACCGGGGAAGTTTAAAGGGGTGAGTCCCCACCTGGAGAAGTTAGAGGTGGTGAGTCCCTCAGCCGGAAAGTTAGAGGGGTAGTCCCTCACGGGGAAGTTAGGTGGCGAGTCCCCAGCCTGGGGAAGTTAGAGGGCGAGTCCCCCCACCCGGAGAAGTTGGGTGGCGAGTCCCTAGCCTGAGAAGTTAGAGGTGGGAGTCCCCAGCCGGAGAGTTGAGGGGGGTGGTTCCTCAGCCTGGAGAAGTTAGAGGTGGGGTTGGGCCCTCATGGAGAAGTTAGGGTTTTGGGGGTCCCCCAGCTGGGGAAGTTAAAGGGGGCGGTCCCTCAGCCGGAGAAATTAGAGGTGGCGGTCCCCAGCCCGGAGAAGTTTAAAGGGGCGAGTCCCCCCCTGGAGAAGTTGAGGTGGTGGCCCCCCCCCTGGAGAAGTTAGGGTGGTGAGTCCCTCACCCGGGAAGTTGAGGGGTGATCCCCCAGCCCCGGAAAGTTAGGGTGGGGAGTCCTCACCTGGAGAAGTTAGAGGTGGCGAGTCCCTCAGCCTGGAGAAGTTAGAGGTGGCGAGTCCCTCAGCCTGGAGAAGTTAGAGGTGGCGAGTCCCTCAGCCTGGAGAAGTTAGAGGTGGTGAGTCCCTCAGCCTGGAGAAGTTAGAGGGTGATCCCAGCCTGGAGAAATTTGAGGTGGCGAGTCCCTCACCTGGAGAATTTAAAGGGGGTGAGTCCCTCACCCGGAGAAGTTAGAGGTGGCGACTCCCCAGCTGGAAAAGTTAAGGGGGTGAGTCCCTCAGCCCTTTAGAAGTTAGGGTGGCGAGTCCCCTTTGCCGGAGAGTTTGAGGGGTGAGTCCCTCAGCCCGGAGAATTGAGGTGGGATCCCTCAGCCTGGAGAAGTTAGAGGTGGTGAGTCCCTCAGCCTGGAGAAGTTAGAGGTGGTGAGTCCCTCAGCCTGGAGAAGTTAGAGGTGGCGAGTCCTCAGCCCCGGAGAATTAGAGGTGGCAGTCCCCTCACCCGGAGAGTTGAGGGGGGGTCCCCCCCAGCCCGGAGAAGTTTTTGGGGGGGAGCCCTCGGGCCCCGGGGGAAGTTTGAGGGGGGGTCTCTCAGCCTGGAAAGTTAGAGGGGGGATCCCTAGCCTGGATAAGTTTGAGGTGGTGAGTTCCTCAGCCTGGGGGAAATTAGAGGTGGGGTCCTCACCTGGGGAAAATTAAGGGGTGAGTCCCCACCTGGGGGAAGTTTTGAGGGGGTATCCCTCACCTGGATAAGTTAGAGGGGGCAGTCCCCCCAGCCTGGAGAAGTTAGAGTGGGGTCCCTCAGCCGGAGAAGTTTGGGTGGTGAGTCCCTCAGCCTGGGGAAATTAAGGTTTGAGTCCCCCCGGCCGGAGAAGTTTGGGTGGTGGTCCCCCGGGCCCGGGGGAAGTTTGAGGTGGGGAGTCCCCAGCCTGGGAAGTTGAGGTGGTGACTCTCTCAGCCGGAGAATTAGAGTGGTGAGTCCCAAAAACCCGGGGAGTTTGGGTGGTGAGTCCCCTCGGCCTGCAGAAGTTAGAGGTGGTGATCCCTCCCTGGAGAAATTAGAGGGGTGGTCCTCGCCCGGAAAAATTAGAGGTGGTGATCTCCAGCCTGGAGAAGTTAGGGGGTGGTGATCCCTCAGCCCGGGAAGTTTGAGGTGGTGGTCCCCCACTGGGGGAAGTTGAGGTGGTGAGTCCCCCAGCCTGGGAAGTTAGAGGTGGGTCCCCCAGCCTGGAAAGTTAGGGTGGGGGAGTCCCTCACCTGGAGAAGTTAGAGGTGTTATCCCCCAGCCTGGAGAATTAGAGGGGGTGACCCCCAGCCTGGGAAAATTTTGAGGTGGTGATCCCTCAGCCGGGGAAGTTAGGGTGGCGAGTCCCTCGCCCGGGAAAATTGAGGTGGCGAGTCCCAGCCTGGAGAAGTTAGAGTTGGCGAGTCCCCCACCCCGGGGAATTAGAGGTGGCGAGTCCCTCGGCCTGGGGGAAGTTTAAAGGGGTGAGCTCTCAGCCCGGAGAAATTAGAGTGGGAGTCCCCCCAGCCCGGGGAAGTTTGAGGTGGTGAGTCCCCCAGCCTGGGGAAATTAGGGTGGTGAGCCCCCAGCCCGGATAAGAGAGGTGGGGAGTCCCCCCGCCCGGGGAAGTTAAGGTGGTGAGTTCCTCACCTGGAGAATTGAGGTGGTGAGTCCCTCAGCCTGGAGAAGTTTGAGGTGGTGAGTCCCTCAGCCCGGGGAAAATTAGAGGTTGTGAGTCCCCCGGCCAAAAGTTAGAGGGGGTGAGTCCCCCCACCTGGAGAAGTTAGAGGTGGTGAGTCCCTCAGCCGGAGAAGTTAGAGGGGGACTCTCTCACCTGAGAAGTTAGAGGTGGTGAGTCCCTAAGCCGGAGAATTGAGGGGGTGATCCCTCGGCCTCAGAAGTTAGAGGTGGTGGGTCCCCAGCCCGGAGAAGTTTGAGGGGTGACCCTCGCCCGGGGAATTAAAGGGGGGATCTCTCAGCCTGGAGAAGTTAGAGTGTGAGTCCCTCAGCCTGGGGAAGTTAGAGGGGGTGATCCCTCACCGGAGAAGTTAGAGGTGTGATCCCCCAGCCGGAAGTAGAGGTGGTGGTCCCCCAGCTGGGGGAAGTTAAGGTGGTAGTCCCCCACCCGGAAAGTTAAGGTGGTGATCCTCCCCTGGAGAAGTTTGAGGTGGTGAGTCCCCCAGCCCGGAGAAGTTAGAGGGGTTAGTCCCTCATGGAGAAGTTAGAGGGGTAGCCCCCCGCTGGAAGTTAAGGTGGGGGGTCCCTCGCCGGAGAAGTTAAGGTGGGATCCCCACCGGAAAGTTTGAGGTGGTGATCCCCCAGCCCGGGGGAAGTTAGAGGGTGAGTCCCCCCCAGTTGTGGGTACAAAACCCCCCAACTTGGTGCTAATGTTGCTGGGGACAACCCCAACTTTGGGGGCTAAAATTTTTGGCTAAACCCCCAAATATGGTGCTAATGTTTGTTGGCTACAACCCCCAAATATTTGGGGGCTAATTTTGGGGTAAAACCCCACTTTGGGGCAAAAGTTGCTGGTACAACCCCAAAATGGGCTATGTTGCTGGCTACAACCCAACTGTGGTACTAAGTTGTGGGTACAAACCCCCAAATGGGTGCTATGTTGCTGGCTACACCCAACTATGGGCAAGTTGTGGCTACAAAACCCCCAAAGTGGTGCTAATGTTGCTGGGGTACAACCCCCAAATGTGGGCTAAAGTTTCTGGCTACACCACAAATGTGGGGCATGTTTCTGGCTACAACCCCCAAATGTGGGGCTTGTTGCTGGCTACAACCACAAACTGTGGGCTAATGTTGTGGGGAAACCCCAATATGGTCTAAAGTTCTGGGTAAACCCCCAAATTTGGGGCTATGTTGCTGGGACAACCCAACTGGTGCTAATGTGCTGGCTACAACCACAACTGTGGTGCTAATGTTGCGGCTACAACCCCCCAAATTGGTGAAAAGTTGCTGGCACAACCCCAACTAGGTGCTAAGTTGCGGCTACAACCCCCCGTGGGCTAATGTTCGGGTAAACCCCCAATGGGTGCTAATGTTGCCCCTACAACCCCCCCAAATATGGTGCAATGTTGCTGGCTCAACCCAACTGTGTACTAAGTTCTGGCTACAACCCCAACTATGTGCTAATGTTGCTGGTACAGCCCCAACTGTGGTGCAATGTTGCTGGCTACAACCCCAACGTGGTGCTAATGTTGCTGGTACGCCCCAACTTTGGAAATAATGTTGTGGCCAACCAAACTATGGTGCTAATGTTTGCGGCTACGCCCCAACTGTGGGGCTAATGTTGCTGGGTACGCCCCAACGTGGTACTAAAGTTGCTGGCTACAACCATAACTATGGGGCTAAAGTTGCGGTTTCAACCCAATCTGGTGCTTATGTTGCGGCTACTACCCCCCAAATATGGGCTAATGTTTTGCGGGTACAACCCCAATTTGTAATGTTGCTGGCACAACCCCAACAGGTGCTAATGTTGCTGGTACAACCCCAATTGGGGCTAAGTTGCGGCTACAACCCCCAAAATGTGGGACTAATTTTCTGGCTACAACCCTAACTATGGTGAATGTTGTGGCTACAACCCCAACTCTGGTGCTTAGTTGCTGGGTTCTACCCAACTATGGGGCAAAAATTGGGGCTACAACCCCAACTGTGGGCTAATGTTGCGGCTACAACCCCCAAATTGGTGTAATGTTGGGCTACAACCCCCAAATGTGGGCTAATGTTCTGGGACAACCCCCAAATGTGGTGCTAATGTTGCTGGCTCAACCCAACTGTGGTGCTAAAGTTGCTGGTACAACCCCAAATATGGTGCTTATGGTGTGGCTCAACCCCCAAATATGGTCAATGTTGGCTACAACCCCCCCTATGGGGCTAATGTTTCTGGCTACAAACCCCCTCTATGGTCAATTTGCTGGTCAACCCCCAATATGGTGCTAAGTTGCGGCTACAAACCCCCAAATTGGTGAATTTGCTGGGTCAACCCAGCTATGGGCTAATGTTGCTGGTACGACTAACTTGGTGTAAAGTTTTGGGTACAACCCCAATAGGTGCTAATGTTGTGGCAAACCCCCAATATGGGGCTTATGGTGCGGTACAACCCCCAAATATGGTCTATGTGCTGGGGTACAACCCCCCAAATATGGTGGTAATGTTGGGGCTACAAACCCCCAAATATGGTGTAATTTTTGGCTACAAACCCCCAAAAGTGCTAAGTTCCTGGCTACATCCCCAACTATGGGGCTAATGTTGCTGGTACAACCCCCAAATAAGGGGCTAATGTTGCTGGGTACAACCCCCAAATGTGGTGCTAATGTTGCTGGCTACAACCCCAAGTGGGGCAATGTTTCTGGCTACAACCCCCAAAATGGTGCTAAGTTGTGGGTAGAACCCGAAGTGGTGCTAATGGGAATCGGAAATGTGTACATAGCCATGTTTGGGCCCTTTAATTGATTATGTGCCCTTTGACATTACTAGAGAAAGTTCTCTGCACCCTGGGTTTAAGCACAATGAAGTCTCAAAATTTTTCTTGGTTGCCCAGGTCAGAAAGCTTTGAATATGAGGAAGAAGCTTGGTATTCCCGTTCAGTGATAGGATTATTGAAAATTTAAAACTTTACTTGGTTATTAAATGCTTTGAAATGAACAGACACTGTCACAAATCTTTAAAAAGTCTAGAAGTAAATACACAGATCTAAAAGGGTTGTGAAAACAGCAAATTTATTTAATTTTATAACCTATGAACTTATCACTAGACAAGAGCATTTCACCCCCCCATGGAAGAGTGTTCTTTTTAAAATTTCCCTACCCCGCAAGTCCATCCCAAAAAAGCTTATTGTAGTAATTCCCCTTTCCCTTTAAAACATATTTATAGCAACCACTAGAAGAAATTTTTCACCCAGCTGGTAGTAAAAAGTTATCACAATTATGACGCTGATGGGTCTAATTATTATAATATGGAACCTAAACCCGTAGATTATAAGCGGTGGCAGGGGGGTGGAGGGATTTTCTTAAATTTAGAGAACTGGGCACGATTCAATTCCCTAAAAAAGAGTCCTCACCCAAGTCAAGGAACCTCCCCGAAGGGGTCAAGCAAGAGTCTTCTGGCAGGGGGGCATTGCTCTTGTTGCCACCTCCCTAGTTAAGAACCATAATTGATTTGTTGAGTTAGGCATAAGAATTAACAACTGGGCGTCTACGCTTCGAACTGAATAGTTTGCCATCCTGATGGTGCTGAAGCTAACTTATACCACTGAGCTTGAATATCATTATTTCTGATTCTGTGTCATCCATGAAGGCTAACAACATGCTCACCAATAACAAAAAAAGGCACAATACCGTGACTGACTAGAACGATACACAAATAACCCGCACATAGAAGAGAGGAACTTACGACGACGTTTCGGTCCGACTTGGACCATTTACAAAGTCACACTAACCAGAAGTGTAGCAGGACGGCTATATATAGGCAGGAAGAGGTAGTGGTGGAAGTAGTAGCAGTAGTAATGGTGGTAGTAGTAGTAGTAGTAGTGGTGGTAGTGGTAGTAGTGGGGAATTGATTTCCTTAGAGAGAAGGCCCTTGAAGGGTTTCTACATCTCCCTATACCTATTGAAGTCTTTCTTGATCTTATCCGCCTCTGTGTGGACTCTAATTCCTTTTCCTTCCAAGCGAAATATTATTCTCAAACCATCGGTGTCGCTAAAGGCTCTCCTCTCTCTCCTGTCCTTGCTAATCTTTACATGGAATACTTCGAGACTGTTCTTTCTACCATCGATGTGCAACCTTCACTCTGGCTCCGCTATGTGGATGACATCTTTGCTCTGTGACCTCATGACTCCAGTCTCTTCCAACCTTTTCTTGAAGCTCTTAATAATCTTGCCCCTTCCATTAAGTTTAAAGCTGAATGGGAATCTAATTCCTTGCTTCCTTTCCTTGATATCCATGTCCACCGCTCAGATACAGGTTTTTCCTTTTCCGTTTACCGAAAACCTATGCACAGTGGCATGTACATTCACTACTTTTCCTATCATGCTTCCCCTGTCAAGAAAAGTGTTCTTATCTCCCTCTTTCTCCGTGCCCTCCGCATCTGTGATCCTCAGTTCCTTCCAGCAGAAATTTCCACTCTTCATAATTCGTGTTCCCGTCTTGGCTACCCTTCCCATTTCATAGACTCTGCCCTCTCACGTGCTAAACGTAATTTCTTCCCTCCCAAACTCTCTACTCCTGGGAGCTCTTCTGTCCTCTGCCTTCCCTACATTTCCGGTCTTTCTAATCTCAACAATTCTCTCCGTCCCTTAGACATCAAGCTTACCTTCCGCCAGACTAACACTCTTCGCACTAATCTCGTTCATACCTCTCCTCCCTCTACAGATGTTCCTGGTGTCTACTCTATTTCTTGCTTCTCCTGCCTATATATATTATTATTATTATAATCAAGAAGAAGCGCTAAGCCACAAGGGCTATACAGCGCTGCCTATATATAGCCGTCCTGCTACACTTTCGGTTAGTGTGACTTTGTCGGACCGAAACGTCGTCGTAAGCTCCTCTCTTCTATGTGCGGGTTATTTGTGTAACATGCTCATTGGAGAAGCCAGACCCCTCAAGGAAGGTTCCTTGATGCTGGTGAGGGGCTCTTGATCTAGGGAATTGGATCTGTTCTCTAATTCCCTAAATTAAACCTGAATACTTTCCACAACCCCCCCTCAGGCGCTGTGTAATCCTACGGGTTTAGCGCTTCCCCCTTGATTATAATAATGGAGAAGCCAGGTACAGGTACTCAAAAATCCGGGAAAAGGGAATTAAAGCACAATTACTATGGATCCCATCACACATTGGATTATTCCTTCATGATAAAATTGATGTGTTAACTAAAAAGAGTACCTAGAAGGAGATGTAGAATATAACTTTGGTATCTCTGTGTCTAGCATTAGGAATAATATTAGGAGAGACGTAAATAATGAAAATGAAAGTTACAGGAATGCAGTTAGAAGTCTGAGTAGATCAATAAATCTGTGAAGGTGTGAGGGCCCCTTCAGACCCTGAAAGAGCCTCTGAAGGAACCTCCTCCTTCAAGAAAACAGAAAAATAAACTATAATAAGGATCAATTTATTGAATATAAGCAAATCTTCCAACATATAAAACAAATATGAACTCGTCCTGATGAAGTAAATGATGGAAAAAAAAAGTGAAGCAAGTCTAATATGTAGTGAATGGCGTTGTAAATCTGCCGTTGGTATGGCGAGGTGTACAGGAATAACTGGAAGCTGGAGGTAGTAACGTCACAGGTGGTTGTGACTCTTGTCAGCTCCAGTTTCATTGTTATTATAATGGGAAAGCGCTAAACCTGTAGGGGAAGCCCAGCTTCAGAAAGTAACATTGCCTATGAAGGTGCACATCTAGCAGCTTAGCTAACAGAGTTGGCCGCTGGCAATGGTAGACGACTGGAAATCGGCACGAGGAGGTGTAAGGAACAGATCAAGTTCCTCAGTCGTTAAATATTGCAGAAGTACTAGTCCGGTCCTGGTGGTGTAGGAAAAACTGTGTTCTCAAGATGAGGCTTTTGATGAGATCGTTAATTAACGTACACAGAAGTAGAACATCAGGGTTCTCGTAATGCAGTGGAATTATAGACACAAACCCAAAAGTGTAGGAACAACAGAGTTTCCAAGGTGAAAAAATATCAGGTTTCTGATCTGTTATTATTTTTATTATTATTATAATCACAGGGAAGCGCTAAACCCCTAGGATTATACAGCGCGTGTGGGGGGAGTATTCAGGCTCGATTCAGGGAACTGGAGCACAGATCCAATTCCCTAGATCAAGAACCCCTCGCCAGCGTCAAGGAACCTCCCTTGAGGGGTGATCTATTATCAGATGGTGCTGCTCGTCTCGCATCTGACGGCCGACAGAACAAAAAGAACAAAAAAAAAAGAACAAAAGAAAGGAGGAACACTGCAGCAGGTCTGTTGTCCCATACTAGGCAGGTCCTTTACGCGTGGAAAAAGACACTTATGTACAATTCAGGACATTTATTAAAGGAAACGTTTCTCCACGAGTGGCTTCTTCAGTCAGTAAGATTGAAAATAAAATAAAAGGAAATTACGAACCGGACAAGTAGTCGTCCACGTGATAGACTGAAGGTCTTTAAAAGAAATGTTGACTAAACATTACATTATTGTAACGAATCTAGTCCTGACAAATAAGTTAAAAATCCTAACAAGAGTAGACTATTGTCTACATTAAATTAAGTAAAAATTCTAACGTGAAATAACTAGTCAAAAGGGGAACTCCATACTTGCAGAGTTGATGAGAGCAGGCAGCCAAGTGACGCTACTCCGTCAGCAGGTGTCCCTTGCTGACACCCACCCGATGGAGAAGGGGGGGGGTTAAAGGAAACTGTTCACATACCCCTTTCTGAACAGTCACACTACCAGTCATACTACCTCCACCACTCATTCAGTCTTCCACTCAGTCTTCCACTCAAAATTTATAAGCCACTATGATATAATGAACGTAGATAAGTATGTTTATGGAACAACGTGCAATGTGAACAGACAGACTGATGTTGTAGTGGCCAGGCTTAGGCTTGGTTACAAGTACTTCTGGCAGTTTGGGAGACACACAGATGATGATCAAACTAAATGTAAATTATGTGATCAGGCATATGGTCACTCTCTTGAACACTATGTGCTTAATTGTCCACTTATTGAGGAATACAGAGACAGACAGTATGACGTATGTGACATATCAAAACATCATATTAATGAAAATAAGATACCAGATATACTAAGCAAATTTCCTAAATTTGCTTGCAACAGATAAGGGAACTATAGATATGTAGATATAAATCCAGATGTACACCTGTTAACCCTTTTGGGGCCTAGTTTCTAGTACTTTCGTGTATCCATATGCTCTTGCGCTACCGTCCACAGGATGGATATGGGGTCCACAATACACTAGCCACTTAAGCGGCAAAATATATAAAAAATAACTAATCTACCACCGTTGTTACTATTACTGCTAATATTACTCAACTCATCCTTCTAATATCTATGTCTTACATTCACATAAGGTTTGCAGCCCATATCTAATTTGTGTTTCGTTAGGTCAGAATAGGTTGCGTTAGGTTAGTTTAGAATAGGTTATGTCATGTTAGGTTAGGGTAGGTAAGGTTAGGTTGCGTTAGGTTGGTTTAGATTAGGTTAGGTCGTAGTTAAGTTAGGTCAGGTTACATTAGGTTAGGTCATAGTTAGGTTAGGTCAGGTTAGGTTAGATTAAGCTAGGTCAGGTTAGGTTAGGTCAGGTTAGGTTAGGTTAGGTTAGGTTAGGTTAGGTTAGGTTAGGTTAGGTCAGGTTAGGTTATGTTAGGTCATGTCAGGTCAGGTTAGGTTAGTTTTAGGTTAGGTCAGGTTAGGTTAGGTTAAGTTAGGTTAGGTTAGGTCAGGTCAGGTTAGATTAAGTTACGTTAGGTCAGATCAGGTCAGGTTAGGTTAAGTTACGTTAGGTCAGATCAGGTCAGGTTAGGTTACGTTAGTTTAGGTTAGGTCAGGTTAGGTTAGTTTAGGTTAGGTCAGGTCAGGTCAATTCAGGTTAAGTTAGGTTAGGTTAGGTTAGGTCGGGTTTCAGGTCAGGTCAATTCAGGTTAAGTTAGGTTAGGTTAGGTTAGGTTAGGTTAGGTTAGGTTAGGTTAGGTTAGGTCAGGTTAGGTTAGTTTAGGTTAGGTCAGGTCAGGTCAATTCAGGTTAAGTTAGGTTAGGTTTGTTTTTAAAAATGGTTATTTGTGTCGTTGTTGCAGGCAAGGTTCAGCGATAAGGCTTCGGAGGGTTCTTTCTTTATTTGTGATATCTGGGTACATAGGCAGTGTGTTTGTGCCCATGGCCCTAAGGGGCCATGCCAGCGAGGAAGAGAGGAGTAGGCCTTGTTGACTCTAGGATGCCTGGACGCTGAGTGAGAGAGGGAAAGGGGTGGGCAGGCTGAAGTGGCATGCCCACCTGGCTTGCCCTCTTTGGGAAACTATGGGAACTACAGGCTACATGTTAGGTTAAGTTAGGTTAGGTTAGTTTAGGTTAGGTTAGGTTAGTTTAGAAGAGGTTAGGTTAGGTTAAGTTAGTTTAGGTTAGGTTAGTTTAGATTAGGTAAGGTTAGGTTAGGTTAGGTTAGGTAAGGTTAGGTTAGGTTAGGTTAGGTTGCGTTAGGTTAGGTTAGGTTAGGTTAGGTTAGGTTAGGTTGCGTTAGGTTAGGTTAGGTTAGGTTAGGTTAGGTTAGGTTAGGTAAGGTTAGGTTAGGTAGGTTAGGTTGCGTTAGGTAGGTTAGGTTAGGTTAGGTTAGGTTAGGTAAGGTTAGGTTACGTTAGGTAAGGTTAGGTTGCGTTAGGTTAGGTTAGGTTAGGTTAGGTTAGGTTAGGTTAGGTTAGGTTGCGTTAGGTTAGGTTAGGTTAGGTTAGGTTAGGTTAGGTTAAGTTAGGTTAGGTTAGGTTAGGTTAGGTAAGGTTAGGTTAGGTTAGGTTAGGTTAGGTTAGGTTAGGTAAGGTTAGGTTAGGTTAGGTTAGGTTAGGTTAGGTAAGGTTAGGTTAGGTTAGGTTAGGTTAGGTTAGGTTAGGTAAGGTTAGGTTAGGTTAGGTTAGGTTAGGTTAGGTTAGGTAAGGTTAGGTTAGGTAAGGTTAGGTTAGGTTAGGTTAGGTTAGGTAAGGTTAGGTTAGGTTAGGTTAGGTTAGGTTAGGTTAGGTTAGGTAAGGTTAGGTTAGGTTAGGTTAGGTTAGGTTAGGTTAGGTTGCGTTAGGTTAGGTTAGGTTAGGTTAGGTTAGGTTGCGTTAGGTTAGGTTAGGTTAGGTTAGGTTAGGTAAGGTTAGGTTAGGTTAGGTTAGGTTAGGTAAGGTTAGGTTAGGTTAGGTTAGGTTAGGTTAGGTAAGGTTAGGTAGGTTAGGTTAGGTTGCGTTAGGTTAGGTTAGGTTAGGTTAGGTTAGGTGCGTTAGGTTAGGTTAGGTTAGGTTAGGTAAGGTTAGGTTAGGTTAGGTTAGGTTAGGTTAGGTTAGGTAAGGTTAGGTTAGGTTAGGTTAGGTTAGGTTAGGTTAGGTTAGGTTAGGTAAGGTTAGGTTAGGTTAGGTTAGGTTAGGTTAGGTTAGGTTAGGTTAGGTTAGGTTAGGTTAGGTTAGGTTAGGTTGCGTTAGGTTAGGTTAGGTTAGGTTACAGTGGAAAAACTATAAATACAAAATATAAAATAAAATCTTGTGGGGCGGGAACAGAAAACGGGCAGCAGTCACTGCGCGGGGAGACTCCTGGAACTACGTCATATTTCAGTTTCGGTAAATTCATCCACAATAATGAAAGACACAATGTCAAGGCAAACAAGGAAGAATACAATACTTCCTGGAAAACCTAGCGACTCACTCTTAACCCTCTGCCATCTTCCTTCCTTCCTGATCCTCCCACCTTCCTAGCTGGAGTCTAACTAGAGGGTGTTCCAGGGGGTCAGCGCCACCGCTGCCCCAGTCTTTCTTCCCTCTTTCTTCTTCCCTCTTATCTCTTCCTATTAATCTAATATTGATCAACTTTTTTTCCATTGTATTGCTCCTGGTTATTGCTTTCTGTTACGTCAGTCCTCATTTTTGGAAGGTCTCTGTTAGATGACCAGAAGCTCCAGCTGCGGGTCGTCATATGACTAAGACCCCTTCAGGAAACACTTGTCCTTTTTCCTGAAAAACCTAACCTAACCTAAGCTAACTTAACTTAACCTAACTTAACCTAACGTAACCTAGCCTAACTTAAAATAACCTAACCTAACCTAACCTAACCTAACCTTGTACATGGATGGTTTACAATACCGACAAGATGGAAATTATACACTTGTACAACATCTGGTTGTCTTTATTGTTGATATTTCACCAACCACTGGCGTTATCAGTACAATACAAGGGCATAATTGGAAGACAGTAGAACTATATACAAAAGATGCGGTAATCAGTCCCTCAGCCTTGACAATCAGTCCCTCAACCTTAACAATCAGTCCCTCAGCCTTGACAATCAGTCCCTCAGCCTTGACAATCAGTCCCTCAGCCTTGACAATCAGTCCCTCAGCCTTGACAATCAGTCCCTCAGTCTTGGAGGGACCGACTGCCTCATCTACCTAACCTAACGTAGCCTCTCATTTAAATTATATTTCACGTAGAACCAGACAGTTAATTGCTATTGTACCATCAAAGCATTCAGTAATTGTTCCCCTTACTCTTTCCTCTCCATTTTCCCCTCTCCTCCCCTCCTTCTTCTCCTCTCCTCCCCCTCCCTGGTCTTTCAGGGGGTCTGGAAGCCTCGGCAGCAAAAGGTTTCTTTGAAGACAGGATGTGATGGGTCTTCGTGGCTCAGGTCGCCTTTAAAGATGTGAGTAAAGACGTGTAAAGACGCCTTTAAAGACGTGTCGTCCTTGTTCAGGTAGTGTCAGTTACTGGCACTGCTCTGACGCATGGTGTCAGCTCCTGGCACTGCTCTGACGCATGGTGTCAGCTGCTGGAACTGCTCTGACGCATGGTGTCAGCTGCTGGAACTGCTCTGACGCATGGTGTCAGCTGCTGGAACTGCTCTGACGCATGGTGTCAGCTGCTGGCACTGCTCTGACGCATGGTGTCACCTGCTGGCACTGCTCTGACGCATGATGTCAGCTGCTGGCACTGCTCTGACGCATGTTGTCAGCTGCTGGCACTGCCTGACGCATGTTGTCAGCTGCTGGCACTGCCCTGACGCATAGTGTCAGCTGCTGGCACTGCTCTGACGCATGGTGTCAGCTGCTGGCACTGCTCTGACGCATGGTGTCAGCTGCTGGCACTGCTCTGACGCATGGTGTCAGCTGCTGGCACTGCTCTGACGCATGGTGTCAGCTGCTGGCACTGCTCTGACGCATGGTGTCAGCTGCTGGCACTGCTCTGACGTTGACTTAAGTTATTTGCAGTGAAGTTGCAGTTTTCTGAATGTAAAAATGTATGGAAGCCAATTAAAAGTTTCTCAGTTCAACTCCAGAAGCAGAAGCAGCAGCAGCAGCAGCAGCAGCAGCAGCAGCAGCAGCAGAAGCAGCAGCAACAGTAGCAGCAGCAGCAGCAGAAGCAGCAGCAACAGTAGCAGCAGCAGCAGCAGCAGCAGCAGCAGAAGCAGAAGCAGCAGCAACAGTAGCAGCAGCAGCTGTAGCAGAAAGCTAAGACACTTGTGCAACATCTGGTTATCTTTATTGTAGACGTTTCGCCATCCAGTGGCTTTATCAATACAGATTCTAGGACATAATTAGAAGTCAGTAGAACTATATACAAAAAATGAGGTAATCAATCCCTCAGCCTTGGAGTTGTGGAGAGCACCGTGGTTTCAGAGAGCAACTCAAAGCAAGAGGAGTGGATGCAACCAGAGTCAGTGAGTGTCTGCCTCCCAGCCAGACAGCTAGGTGTGGCGTCACCCTGCTGGGGAAGCTGGCTCTTGCCTGATTGGTGGATCGAACTGGACAATTAATACAAGAGTGGGGGCCCCAGCACTGCTATACTCTGGTCGAGAGAGTATGATAATGATTGTGATGAACGTTGAATAAAATGTAACTTACTCGGTGATGAATAAGACAGTTGTGCAATATTTGGGAATATCTACTGAGGAAAGGTTTCATCACACAGTGGTTTTATCAGTCCAATAGAAACAACGATGTAAAAAAGAGGCAGAGTTTGAGGCAATCAGTCCCTCAGCCTGGAATAAATATATTCAGTCCATCAATCTTGAACTGAACACATCGACCGAGGGACTGATTACCTCAGATTCCTCTTTTTCCGCCGTAAATTGTATAGGACTGATGAAACCACTGTGTGGCGAAACGCTTCCTCAATAGAGATTCCAAAATTTGCACATGTGTCTTATTCCTCTACTTATCGGTTTTCTAGACCCATTAGTAGAACACTGCGCACGCCGCAGCCAGAGTCACGAAACTGTTGACAAAGACATACAAAGTACCACTAACACGAGCTTAAAAAAAGAGTTAGACAGAGCTCTATTGAACAGAGAAGGTGGTAGAGCCTGGGAGAGAAAATTATAGACCAGTAGACTGTTATTATAATAAAATGAAGCGCTAAACCCACTTGGATCATACAGCGCTGCTACAGACAGTGGGGCTAACGTCATGCATTATAAACATCTGTGAACCAGTAATGAAACATAAACATTGTGAACCAGTAATGAGACATCACATTAAAAGATTTAACACCATAAGTCGACCTTACTGTGTCTCGTCAGCCAGATCAACCAGCCTGTGCTGTCCGCATAATGTGGGCCAGCGGGCCGCCTGCAGCAACAGCCTGGCTGAAAAGGCGATCAAGAGAAAAGCCTGGCTCCAGGCCGGTTTTACAGGGTAGACAGTCTTGAAACTTGTCACGGATATGTTGCAATCTTCTGTATAGTAAACTTCTATATTGCAAACCTCTACATTCCAGACTTCTGTATTGCAAGCTTACGTATTATTGCAAGCTTACGTATTATTGCAAGCTTACGTATTATTGCAAGCTTACGTATTATTGCAAGCTTACGTATTATTGCAAGCTTACGTATTATTGCAAGCTTACGTATTGCTACCTTCTATATTACAACCTTTTATATTGCAAACATCTATAAGTTTGTACAGAAGATTGTATAGTATAAGATTGTATAGTATAAGATTGTATAGTATAAGATTGTATAGTATAAGATTGTATAGTATATGATTGTATAGTATATGATTGTATAGTATAAGATTGTATAGTATATGATTGTATAGTATAAGATTGTATAGTATAAGATTGTATAGTATATGATTGTATAGTATAAGATTGTATAGTATATGATTGTATAGTATAAGATTGTATAGTATAAGATTGTATAGTATAAGATTGTATAGTATAAGATTGTATAGTATATGATTGTATAGTATATGATTGTATAGTAAAGATTGTATAGTATATGATTGTATAGTATATGATTGTATAGTATAAGATTGTATAGTATATGATTGTATAGTATAAGATTGTATAGTATAAGATTGTATAGTATATGATTGTATAGTATAAGATTGTATAGTATAAGATTGTATAGTATAAGATTGTATAGTATATGATTGTATAGTATAAGATTGTATAGTATATGATTGTATAGTATAAGATTGTATATAAAGATTGTATAGTATATGATTGTATAGTATAAGATTGTATAGTATAAGATTGTATAGTATAAGATTGTATAGTATAAGATTGTATAGTATAAGATTGTATAGTATATGATTGTATAGTATAAGATTGTATAGTATAAGATTGTATAGTATAAAAGATTGTATAGTATATATGATTGTATAGTATAAGATTGTATAGTATAAGATTGTATAGTATATGATTGTATAGTATAAGATTGTATAGTATATGATGTTAGTATAAAGATTGTATAGTATAAGATTGTATAGTATAAGATTGTATAGTGATAAGATTGTATAGTATATGATTGTATAGTATAAGATTGTATAGTATAAGATTGTATAATATAGATTGTATAGTATAAGATTGTATAGTATATGATTGTATAGTAAGATTGTATAGTATATGATTTATAGTATAAATTGTATAGTATAAGATTGTATAGTATAAGATGTATAGTATAAGATTGTATAGTATATGATTGTATAGTATAAGATTGTATAGTATAAGATTGTATAGTATAAGATTATAGTATAATTATATAGTATAGATGATAGTATAAGATTGTATAGTATAGATTGTATAGTATAAGATTGTATAGTATAAGATTGTATAGTATAGATTGTATAGTATAAGATTGTATAGATAAGATTGTATAGTATAAGATTGTATAGTATAAGATTGTATAGTATAATGCATTATAGTATATAGATTGTATAGTATAAAATATGTAATAATTATAATAAATTGTAATAGTATAAGATTGTATAGTAATAAGAATTCGTATATACTAAATTCTATAGTATAAGATTGATAATAGATATAAGATGTATATAAAGTAAATCAAGTAACTACACCTCAAGTGTACACTACACCGAATACACGTACAGATTCAATAACACACTCAATGACACTGACATCTCTATACACTACACCTCAATACGATTACACCGTCAATTACATACACATCATATACAGACATCAATACACACACCTCAATACACTACAATCAATACCTAACCTCAATACACGACACTCTGCAATACACTACGACCTCAAGTACACTACGACTCATACACTACACCCAATAATAGCAATCAATACACTACACTCAATACACTACACTCAATACCTAACGATCAATACACTACAGCATCAATACACTTACACTCATATAGCATAGCTCAAGTACACTACACTCTATATACACACACTCAAATAAAAGCATCAATACACACATGCTATAACTACACCGCAATCACTACAACCAATAGCACTACATCAATACACACTTATCAATATACACTACACTTTAAACACTACACCTCAATACATCTTTAATCAATACACTACACCTCAATACACAAATCTCAATACACTACACGCAATAACTACACCTCAAATACACGTACACATCAATACACTACACCTGAATACCTGACACCTCATATACACGACACTATCAAATACACATAATGCTCAATACACTAACATCATATACACTACACTCCTCAATACCTACTACTCAAATTACACTACCATGTCAAACACTAACATCAAGTACACTACACCTCAAATCACTACACATCAATACCTAAACTCAATACACTACACATCAATACACTACACACCTCAGACACTACACCTATACATAAATCTAGCACTACACCTCATTATAATACACTCATACACTACACTGCAATAAACGACACATCAATGACATACACGTCAATAACGATCACTCAATACACTACACCGACATACACTACAATCAATACCACTACACCTCAATACATCACATCAATACACACACTCAATACACTACATCAATTACACTAACCTCAATATCACTACACATCAATGACACTACACCTCAATACACTACACTCAATACACTACACTCAATACACTACACATCAATACACTACACCTCAAATACACTACACATCAATCACTACACACTCAATACACTACACCATCAATACACAAACACCTTTAATACCCACCCAAACAATACCAATACCTCCCAAAACACACACTCATACACTACACCCCAATACACTACACACATACACACACTCAATACACTACACCTTATACACTACAACTCAATACACTACACTCAATACACTACACTCAAAACCACTACAAAATACACTACACCTCAAACACTACATCATCAATACACTAAAAACCCCTAAACACACATCAATACACTACCTCAATAATACCTCAATACACTACACCCAATACACTAACCTTCCCAAACCTACACATCAATACACTACACCCAAAACACTACACCCAATACACTACACCTCAATACACACACCTCAAAACCCACACCAATAAAAATACACCTCAATCCCCTACACCTCAAAACCACACACAATACACTACACTAAAACAACACATCAATTTTTTCCACAAACCCCCCCACCCCAAAACTCCCCCAAAACACTACACCCAATACACACACCCAATACACTACACCTCAAGAAATTTTTTGTTTAAGATTTATAGTAAAATGTTAAGAAATTGTTAAAAATAAAGTATTAAAATATTGAAGAAAAGATTTTATAGTTAAAAATTTATATATAAGATTTTTTAAAAAAAAATTTTTATAGAAAAAAATTAAAAATAAAAATAAAAGATTTAAAAATAAAAAAAAATTTTTAAATAAAAAATTTAATAAAAAATTGTTTATAAAAAAAAATTTAAAATAAAAAATTTTTAAAAAAAGTTTCAAATTTATAATTTGGGCATAATTAAAGACTAAAAATTTTTAAAAGATTTAAAAAGTAAAAAATTTTTATATATATAAAAAAATTAAAAAATTATGAAAGTAAAAATATAATTTAAAAATTTAAATTTATAAAATATAAGATTGTTATTAAGATTGTTTGTTTAAAAAATTGATTGTAAGTATAAGTTGTAAGGGAAAAAAGATTTAAAATTTTTAAAAAAGATGTAAAAAAATTTGAATTTTAAATTTTTTTTGGGGAAATTTAGAAAAGTTTTAGTTTAAAAATTTATAGAATTTGATGTATTAGATTTTGTATAGTTATAGAAAATTGATGTTAAGATTGTTTAGTAAATTTTAAAATTAGTTTGTATAGTATAAGATTTACGTATTATGTTTTTTAAAAGTGATAGATAAGATTGTACAGTATATGATGTATAGAAAAAATTTTATAATATAAGATTTACGATAGATTGTATAGTATAAGATTTTATAGTATATGTTGTATATATATGATTGTATAGTATATGTTTTTTTTAAATTAAAAATTTTATAGTATAAGATTTTATGTATATATTTTATAGTATAAGATTGTATAGTAAAAATTGATATTAAGATTGTACAGTAGAAGTTTTGTATTGTACAGCTTTTTGTTGTTGTGGGTAGGTTTGAGAACAGTCGGGGTTTAGTTTTACCGGGGTTACTTTACCCTGGGTTACTTTTCCGGGGTTTTTAGGGGCTAATGTACCCTGTTTAGTTTCCCCTAGGTTATTTTTATCCGGGTTTACTTTTTTCCTGGGTTAGTTTACCGTGGGCTAATGTACCCTGGTTAGTTTACCTGGTTATTTACCCTGGGTTATTTTATCCGGTTAGTTTCCCGTGGCTAATGTCCCCTGGGTTAGTTCCCCTAGGTTATTTACTGGGGGTTACTTTCCCTGGATTAGTCAACCTTGGGTACTTTCCCTTGGGTTAATTTCCCTTTGGGGTTTCTTTACCCTGGTTATTTTTACCCGGGGTTTACTTTCCCTTGGGTTTTTCCCTTTGGGTTACTTTACCCTGGGTTAGTTTATCCGGGGTTTCTTTACCTGGGTTACTTTACCTTGGGTTACTTTCCCCCGGGGTTAGTTTCCAGGGGTTATTTTCCCCTGGGTTAGTTTCCTTTGGGTTTTACTTTACCCTGGGTTACTTTCCCCTGGGTTGCTTTATTCTGGTCTTTCCCCTGGGTTGTTTCCCCTGAGTTACTTTTTCCCGGGGTTTAGTTTACCCGGGTTGTTTCCCCAGGACGGAAAACCCTCTTAATTTAGCTGGATTAAAAGTTATGGTGTCCTGAATTAAATTTTTTTAGCCAGATATTGTTTTTTTTTCCCCGAGTGGGGGTTTGGTGTATCACCATCTCGGGCTGGGGGGTCGATCACAGCTTTGGGCCCCGCCTCTCTGGTAAATACTGGGTCACTTTTCCCTCCCAGGTTTTATATACCTCTTCTTAAAAATTTTGTAGGATCCTGCCTCCATTACTGACGTCCCAGATATTCCACTTCTGACAACTTGTGATGAAGAAATACTTTAAATCCTTGTGTTCATTTGAGTCTTTAACTTCCAATGTGTCCCCTTTTTGTTGTGCCATCTGGAACATTCTGTCTTTGTCCACCTTGTCGATTCCTCTCAGTATTTTATATGTCGTTATCATGTTCTCTCCTATCTCTCCTGTCCTCCAGTGTCGTCAGGTCGATTTCCCTTAACCTCTCCTCGCAGGACATACCTCTTAGCTCTGGGACTAGTCTTATTGCAAACCTTTGTACTTTCTCGAGTTTCCTTACGTGGTTGTCTAGGTGTGCGTTCCAAACTGGTGCTACATAGTCCAATATGGGCCTAACGTACACAGTGTACAGGGTCCTGAACGATTCTTTATTTAGATGTCGGAATGCTGTTCTGAGGTTTGCTAGGCGCCCATATGCTGCAGCAGTTATTTGGTTGATGTGCGCTTCAGGAGATGTGCCTTGTGTTATACTCACCCCAAGATCTTTTTCCTTGAGTGAGGTTTGTAGTCTCTGGCCCCCCTAGACTGTACTCCGTCTGCGGTCTTCTTTGCCCTTCCGCAATCTTCATGGCTTCGCACTTGGTGGGATTGAACTCCAGGAGCCAATTGCTGGACCAGGCCTGCAGCCTGTCCAGATCCCTCTGTAGTTCTGCCTGGTCCTCGTCTGATTGGATTCTTCTCGTCAGCTTCACATCAGCTGCAAAACAGGGACACTTCGGATTCTATTCCTTCGGTCCTCTCGTTCACAAATACCAGAAACAGCACCGGCCCTAGGACTGACCCCTGTGGAACCCCACTCGTCACAGGCGCCCACTCTGACACCTCGCCACGTACCATGACTCGCTGTTGTCTCCCTGACAGGTATTCCCTGATCCATTGTAGTGCCTTCCCTGTTATCCCTGCTTGGTCCTCCAGTTTTTGCACTAATCTCTTGTGTGGAACTGTGTCAAACGCCTTTTTACAGTCCAAGAAATGCAATCTACCCACCCCTCTCTCTCTTGTCTTACTGATGTCACCATGTCATAGAACTCCAGTAGGTTTGTGACACAGGATTTCCCGCCCCTGAAACCGTGCTGGCTGTCGTTGATAAGCTCATTCCTTTTTAGGTGTTCCACCACCCTTCTGATAATCTCCATGATCTGGTGTGTGTGAGTGTGTGTGTGTGTGTGTGTGTGTGTGTGTGTGTGTGTGTGTGTGTGTGTGTGTGTGTGTGTGTGTGTGTGTGTGTGTGTGTATTCTCCATGTTGTGTTGGAAGGGGTCGAGTTGCAACTCCTGGCCCTGGTAGCTACGAATACTGAAACGACATTTCACTGCATTTCACTGTGTGTAACAACATACTTGAGCGAGAGGTTGGAAGGAAGTGTAAAAAACCCACTGAAAAGCAGGGGTGCGGTGGGCACAATAAGGGAAACACTATATCAGCATTCGTGGTCCCAGACTATTCAAGAGGAAACTGGACAAGTATCTTCACCAGGTGCCAGATCAACTAGGCTGTGATGGATACGTGGGTCAGCGGGCCACCAGCAGCGACAACCTGGTTGACCAGGCTAGCACTAGACGAGCCTGGCCGGGCTCTAGGGGTAGAAAGATCTCGAAATTCGTCAAAGGCATATCAAAGGTATGGAGGAGTTATCAGAAAAGTGGCTACTTGAGTTTAACCTGAGCAAATACATCCACAAAAAAAAAAAAACTGGGAAGAAGGCAGAACTGCGACGGTTACCTACGAGGGAGGGTTACCTGGAGGTTATTCCGGGGATCAACGCCCCCGCGGCCGGTCCACGACCAGGCCTCCCGATGGATCAGGGCCTGATCAACTAGGCTGTTACTGCTGGCCGCACGCAGTCCGACGTACGAGCCACAGCCCGGCTGATCCGGCACCGACTTTAGGTATCTGTCCAGCTCTCTCTTGAAGGCAGCCAGGGAACAGATGAAAGAAAAGACCTGGGAGTCAACATGACTGCTATGTATCAGACTCTGCAGCACAACGGTAGTTTAGTACAGAGGACATCTTTCACACTTCATGGCGTGACTCCTAGATATGAATGTGAAGTGTTGGATTCCAGAGAACTTTCTTACTTCTATTAGTGAATCCCGTACCATACAACGTCTTCCAGAACTTCCACCTCACCTTCGACAGCTTTGCTCAGAACTCTACTCCTCTCAAGGAAGGTTCCTTTAATGTTGGCGAGGGGCTCTTGATTTAGGGAATGGGATCTGTGCTCCAGTTCCCCGAATTAAGCCTGAATGCCTTCCACATCCCCCCCCCCCAGGCGCTGTATAATCCTCCGGGTTTAGCGCTTCCACCTTGATTATAATAATAATAATCAGAACTCTACAACACAATTGTCCTCAAAGATAAGTTATACCATGAATTAAGAAAAGATCCTGGACTTCACCTTACGAAACAAACACAGCAAATGCTATAGTAATTATGGACAAGGTAGATTTTAGGGGAAAAATGAACACGTTATTACAAGACGGAGGAACTTAGGTGCCTCTTAAAACTCCGTCCTCATGCTCTATCTCGTACCGTTCCAGACCGTGGAGCTGAACTCTTCACCAGGCTGAGGGACTGACCACCTCAAATACCTTTCCTCCAAGTTTGATGGACTGATTATATCATTTTCATGACAGTACTAAACTGCTGCTCTGTATTTGACTGAAGAAACCTAGTGTGTAGGCGAAACGTTTCAACAATAAAGATTCCCAACTGTTGTACATGTGTCTTAATCATCAAAAGTGCACATAAATCGTACAACCAAAGAATTATGCAGGACGTTGTACCCGACGTCCTTAAGACCCATCCTAGAATATGCAGCCCCTGTGTGGAGCCTTCACCTGGCCAAGCATGTGCAGAAAGTGGGAAAGATCCCACACTTTACAAGAAGACTTATCCAAGGACAGAGAGGAGGAAATGATAAGAGAAAGACTAAAACAAGTAAGAGAAACGGACGTAGATGAGAGAAGAGACAGAAGAGATATGCAGTATTATACACAGTACCGAAAACCTGAGGAATTAGACACAAGTACATTTGGGTGTCTCAATTTTGTAGACGTTTCGCCCTCCATTGGCTTCATCAATACAATACAAGGAGAAAAACGAAGGACTGTGGAAGAGGGGGTAATCAGTCCCTCAGCCTTGAAGCAGGTGTTCACTTCCCGTAGTCTTGATGAGTCCCAAGCACAGGCAAGCTGACGACGCTCACTTATACGTAAAAAAATGAACGCATATGCAGTATACTGCCATCCTTTATTGACTACGTTTCACTTATATACTGGAGTCAAGGGCACTCCAGTATATAAGTAGTGGAGTCAAGGGCACTCCAGTATATAAGTAGTGGAGTCAAGGGGACTCCGGTATATAAGTAGTGGAGTCAGAGGACTCCAGTACTGAAGAGCTGCTCCTAGGTCGAGGGACTGATTGCAACATCTGCTGTCTTCTGTACAGTATTCTGCAAGACTGACCCACTGGTTGCTTCATCATCTGTAATCTTCGATTTAAGTTCTTGTATTGATAAAGCCACTGGTTGGCGAAACGTCTGTAAAATAATGATACCCAGATGTTGCATATGTTGACAAATATGTTCACCAGAAGCCAGACCAACCAGGCTATGGTGGATATGTGGGTCAATGGGCCACTAGCGGCAACAGCTTGGTTGACCAGGCTAGGAACACTAGACGAGCCTGGCCTCTGGTCGGGCTCCGGGAGTAGAAAAACTCTGGGAACTCATCAAAGGTACATCAAATTCATCATGATCACAACAAGGTTGTAAGATACAGCTGGACGGAGTACAAAGGTACATGCCTGGGGGGATGGGATTTAGTGTCATGGCGGCGGATAAATGGAACGAATTAGAGGAGAAGGCAGTTGACGACAACTCTGTAAAGAGGACACTAGTGCTCTCGAGGGAAGAATTAAGTGAATGTCGGTCAAGGTGAAGGCGGGGCCAAGAGCAGTGTCTCGTCCCTCGCGAACACTTTTAGGTAAATACATACTGACATGAATATGATCATGATATGCAAAATACTCAATGGGCTGGATAGGGTGGATAGGGTCAGTAAAGGCGGTCGATAGCAGGCGTGAGGTAAGGCCAAGAACTATAACATGACGCCTCACAAACACAGCTAGGTGAGGCCAGGAGCTATGACTTGACGTCCTACAAAGACAGCTAGGTGAGGCCAGGAGCTGTGACCACTACAGACGCACCAAGGTGAGGCCAAGAGCTATGACTTGACGTCCTACAAACACAGTTAGGTGAGGCTAGGAGCTATAACTTAACCTCTGCAAACACAGCTAGGTGAGGCCAGGAGCTGTGGCCACAACAAACACACCTAGGTGAGGCCAGGAGCTATAACTTAACCTCTGCAAACACAGCTAGGTGAGGCCAGGAGCTGTGACCACAACAAACACACCTAGGTGAGGCCAGGAGCTATAACTTGACCTCTGCAAACACACCTAGGTGAGTACAATTAGGTGAGCGCACACCTGGATACCAGCACCGGAGCCACCAACAGTATAACCCGGAAGTGACTTTCTCTTAATACCGTGTTGTGGTCTGGCGTACACACGCTGACTGCTAACACAAGTGTACCTGCGTAGTGTGTACCTGTGTAGTGTGTACCTGTGTAGCATGTACCTGTGTAGTATGTACATTTGTAGTGTGTACCTGTGCAGTGTGTACCTGCGTAGTATGTACCTGTGTAGTGTGTATCTGTGCAGAATGTACCTCTGTAGGGTGTACCTGTGTAGTATGTACCTGTGTAGTGTGTACCTGTGTAGTGTGTAATTGTGTAGTATGTACCTCTGTAGGGTGTATCTGTGTAGTATGTACTTGTGTAGTGAGTGTCTATGTAGTGTGTACCTGTGTAGTATGTACCTGTGTAGTGATGTACCTATGTAGTATGTACCTGTGTAGTGATGTACCTATGTAGTATGTACCTGTTTAGTGATGTACCTGTGTAGTATGTCCCTGTGTAGTATGTACTGTTTAGTGATGCCCATTTAGTTGTATGTTTAGTGATGTCTGTTTTAGTATGTACCTGTGTAGTGATTTTCCCTGTGTGTTGTACCTTTTTAGTGAGTCCCTGGTTATGTCCCTGTGTAGTGATGTACTGTGTAGTATGCCCTGGTGTATGTCCTGTGTATATGTCCCTTTTTAGGGATGTCCTGTTTTGTATGTAGTGTACAGTAAAATTTTAAATGTGGATTGTCCCCTGTGTAGTGGTTCCAGTGTAGTGTTGTACCTGTGTAGTGTGTACCTGTGTATTATGTAGTGTTAGTTTTTACCTCTGTAATTTTTGTACCTGTGTAGTTGTCATGTGTAGTGTGTCCCTGTGTGTGTGTACATGTGTAGTGTATCCTGTGTAGAGTATGTGTAGTGTACAACATAGTGATGTACCCGTGTAGTGTGTGTAGTATGTACCTGCGTATTAAATGCCTGTGTAATGGTGTACCTGTGTAGCATGTACCTGTGTAGCGTGTACCTGTATAGTATGTTCCTGTGAAGTGTGTACCTATGTAGTTTGTAACTGTGTAGTATGTACCTATGTAGTGTGTACCAGAGTAGTATGTACCTGTGAAGTGTGTTCTTGTGTAGTATGTACCTGTGTAGTGTGTACCTGTGTAGTGTGTACCTATGTAGTGTGTACCTGTGTAGTAATGTACTTATGTAGTATGTACCTGTGTAGTGTGTACCTGTGTGTAGTTTTTGAGTAGTGTGCCCTGTGTAGTGGTGCATGTTAGTTTTGCTCTGTGTGTGTCCCCGTGTAGTGGTGTCCCTGTGCAGTGTGTACCGTGTAATGGTGTCCCTGTGTAGTGTTGTCCCAGTGTAATGGTGTACCGTGTAGTGTGTCCAGTGTAAGGTGCCCTGGTAGTGTGTACCAGTGTAATGGTTTTTCCTGTGTAGTGTGTACCAGTGCGGGTTGTCCCTGGTAGTTATTTGTCTAGTATGACTTGTATATATATTTATATATTTAATATATATTATATTATAATATTATATATATTATTATATTTATATATATATTATTATGTATGTATTTATTTTTATATTTTAGTGGGTTGGTAGGAACAAACCGCCCAGGGGGGGAACTCCGTCCTCCCAAGTGAGTGTGAAACAGGGGCCTGAAAATGTTTTACATGAGGGTTTGGGATTGGGTGTCTTTTTTTTTTTGTTCATAAAACGTGGAAAACAGGTATATCTTGCTATTGTATTGCACTTAGGTCACACTGCTTTTGCATGCACATGATATTATACATACACACATCTAGTTTTTTTTCTTTTTTTAATATTCTTGTTCTTCTTTATTTCCCCTATTCTCCTGGGGAAGTGAAAAAAAAGAAAGGAAAAATATAAACTGAGATACTTTAATGTGCGGGATGTAGTGGGATGTACGAAAAAAGACGTGTTGATCTTATGAATGGAAAGAAATTGGAGTCCTGCTCTAAGGGAAACAAATGTGAAGGGGGTAGGTGAGTTTCAGTGGGGAGAGGTAAATGAGATTAAGTCAGGAGTTAGGGGAGAGTTAGACTAAGGAAGGGGTAGAATAATGTTGAAGGATCAGTTTTGGAAGGAGAAAATGGGAATATAAATGTATAAAATTAAAGATTTGTGGATTAAAATAAGGGTTTTGGGTGCAAAAAGTGGGTTATAATAAGCTTGTTGCCCCCTGGAGAAAAGAGGAAGTGTGAGAGAAAAAGAGATTTTGGGAGATATTTAAACAAGTGTGTAGGAAAATTTTGAACCTAGTGAGAGAGTAGTTGTGGAAGGGAAACCCAAATGCTACGTAGGAGAAGTTTTTCATAGGTTTTTGGTAGGTAAATTTGGGGTGCCAGGTGTAAAAAGATATTGGGGGCCCTTTGATTTAACTTTGTATAGAAATGGATTAGTTACAGGTAATCATATTTAAAAAAAAGAGAATGAATAAGTATACAAGACATGCTGTAGGGCATAATAACAGTAGTTTGTTGGACACACATTGGTAGATAAAAGTTGTTGGGTAGACTTCAAAAGGAAAAAGCAGAGCTGAATAATTCCTTTGTATAAAAACAAAAGGAACAGAAGAGAATG